>OU015490.1:51648893-52248893 GCA_907164885.2 Dolomedes plantarius
TTCCTTTTTATTTGTTCTATTTTTCCTCCCTCAGAAAAAAAGGTATTCATTTTACCTTCTACTCTTCTTTTCTTCATTCTTCGAATTACTGCTGGACAGCTTCTAAAGAATGCCTAATGAACGCTTTTAAACGTGATGAATTGTGATTTTTTTTTTTTTTTTTAAAGAACATTTCCGAAAGCGATTGGATTGGAGTTGAGGCGTTCTTCGGCCGCGGCTTGACAGAGATAAGAAAGCAGCCAAATTAACGATTTCTGTTATATAGAACAAAATGTGACGAGAAACCGTTCCCACCCAAATCTCTCTCTGGACCGGACCCGTTACGATTCTCGTCGCAAGTAGGCGCAAGGGCGTCAAAAGATTAGTGTAAGTGTGGGTCTGTCAACCAGAGCAGATGGGGATATTATTTTTGCTGTCAGCAACACAAACAAAATTCAACTGGTTGGTGTAAAGCCCACACGTTACGTTCATTTATTGGATGGACGACATGTGAATGAGATTTAAATCATCGCGCGGCGTTTGTAGATTGGCTCTTAAATACCGCATTATCGTCGCACGACTGCAATCCAACTTCAACAGGGGGGAAAGAAAAAACAATTCTTGGTCAAAATTGTGTTAACATTGTATTAACAGACTTTTCAAGCTGTAAATCCCGGCCAGGTGTCATTTAGAATATGCAGTGAAACTTCTCTAGCCGGCCACCCCTCTAAACGGCTATGTGGTTATTTTGTTAAGAACCGATTAGACTCCATAGAACCAATGTTGTGGAAGAAACCCCTTTTCCACGGCCAACCCTCAAAACGGCCATTTTTTTTTTGGAACTATGGCTATCCTCCGTAGAGAACTTTATATATATATATATATATATATATATATATGTGTGTGTGTGTGTGTGTGTGTAAGTAACACATGTTGAGGACAGTAATTTTCTTTAATTTCCCGTTATGTAAATATGGCTGGCAGTTTTGAGCTGATGGGCGTAGTACTTCATAGGACCACTGAGCATTTTCGTTTGAGTTTTTCTCTAAAGACAAATAGTAATGTGAAAATTTTGAAACATGAACTGTAGAACAGTAGAATTTCCCAGAAGACTGTGTATCAGCGTAAGTGGTGAGGGGCCGTTCAAGTGTTACGTAAGCATCCAAGGGGGTTGGGGGGGGGGTTGAAGTGTTGCGTATTTTTGCTGACAAGGATGAAGGGGGGATCAGATCAATGCTTACGTAAGAGAAACATGCACTCAAGAGAGCGCGCTGCGATCTGCTACTGACTACACCAACTCCCCTACCTACCAGAGGGCTTAAAATTGGTTGTTCTGTTTTTTACTCTTAATGATAAACTCTGGGGGGTCCTACGTCAGGTTGATCTTCTGACTGAGACATATACTGTAAGGCACCCCAAACCTACGGTCAAGATGAGTACCGTCGGCCTTGGTCCACAGCGGACTGTTGCGCCATGAGTTTAGTTTAAACAATAACTTTGTTGATTGAATAAGAAAATCGTTTGGCTTACGAAATAGCGACAAGAAATTTGCCAAATCTTACATAAGCAAAAAACGGGGGGGGGTCTAAAATGACTAAAAGTGTGCCGACGTGGTACTCGAATACGACCCCTGAGTTGAAAGGCAGTTATGGTGAAAAGGACGCTAGGTGACAAAATCTATCACAACATTCCGACTTCGGTGTATAAAAGTATTTCAGAAGCTCCTTTCACTGAATTGCAACGAACAATAGCTTAAGTTCTCGCTATCTTTCATCTGTGCGATGTTTTTAACGTATGATTACGTTGCCCCATAACGGTTCTCCAGAAAGCAAAATTTCATTTGTCCTGCGTAGAGAGTTATAATTTTGACAGCGCGCCAAACCCAGTCTGTATCGCTTGGGCAAGCAGTAAACAGTTAACAGAAAAATACCAAAATACGTCAAAATTTTGACACACACACACATATATATATATATATACATACAAAAGAGGTAAGCAACGATAAGTAATCCTACGTTAATAACCCGCGACAGTTTCGTTAGAAGAGACCGCCTGAAATTTTTTTATTATTATTTCCAATGCAGCAGCCTTAACGGACGAACATCCTTAGCCACAATACACAATAAAAGGCCCAGTAGCAGCAAGTTAAGTTAAAAAACTTGTGCTTTAGAAAACAAACAGCATTAAAATTACAGAACTGGCAAACAGTCTCTGACAGGCCAGAAAACGAGAAGTGATCAGTTCTTTCTGTCAAAGCCCAATGGGCGAGTAAGAGAGGTCAGCGTTCGTCACCGCTACTGTGGAGGGGGCATGAGGGACTATTCCAGATTCCATTCAATTTAATACCGCATGTACACACAATCGAATTAGCTCGCCCGTCCCCTCTTGACACATTTTGGGGTCGATTAGTCACGCTCGTCCCTTTGATGATTCGTCTCCGACCGCTACGGAGAGCGGTCGGAGACGAATCATCAAAGGGACGACGGTGAAGGGACCAATAAATCACTGCTTTCCCCTACACACTTCGCTCTCAGTTTCGCGAATGTATGAAAGGAGCATAAGACGAGCGGCGAGGCAGTCGAGTCCTGTCGTCAGACAGAAAATGTACCTCCGAAAGATGATAGTTTGTGAATGAAGCTGTAATTCGATAGACTACTGAGTCACGGCAGCTCCTTGGGGAGCCCCCCCCCCCCCCTCCCTTCTCCTTAGCTATGATATACTATGAAGGGTTTAATGTAATATATTTCCTGCGATCATTATCATCGTTCCTCGTATCGACAATCCTTTTAATGTAATAATATTTCAAAACTGAGTCTTGATACAGAGAGGTATATTTCCATATTAATAAATATAACTAAAAATAAATAATCCAACAGAGCAAGATAATTATAGGAAGAATATAGACAAAAAACAAACAGAAAACAAGCATATAGGGCTCCACGCACCAAAGGCAAGTTTCTGTAGTAGTGCCGGAACTAAACTGGAAATCAAGGTAACCGACTGGTCTCGTCATCAGGGAGCCTAACCAAATCAGTTACCTCAAGGGAAACTTTCTGAACAGGATGCAGGTCTAACCAAAAGACATCCCAAGATCCCCATAGAATTGCATTAGGATTGTATGTATACTTGCATATATGGTGCGTTGAGCCCTTAGTGCAAGTTGTTCGTGTCTTTTCATTTCCTTTGACTATCTGTTTTTATGGGGTTCTATCTGTTTCTTTGACTATCTGTTTCTGTAATCTTGCCTTTGGTGCGTGAAGCCCTAAGTGCTTGTTTTCTGTTTTTTTTTTTTTTTTTTTTTTTTTTTTTTTTTTTTTGTCTACATTCTTCCTATAATTATCTTGCTCTGTTGGATTATTTATTTTTAGTTATATTTGTCCATTTTCAATATGTGGGTTTGCTGCAACTGCGTAATCTTTTATTGAAAAGTTATAAGTTTTCATCGCTAGGATAGGTTTTAAGTTAATATTATTATTAATTTTTTTTTTCAGTCTATGCCCGCTTTTTAATTTTTATGCTTATGTTGAATTGTTTATATTATTATAATCGATATTAATAAATAACATTTATTTATAATTTTGTAAGTCTAATGAAGTTTAAACTGTATATATTAAATAAAATTTTTCTCATAAAAAAATTTAGGGGTAAAAATGTTTAATATACTTACACGATAGTTATTTTTTTAACCGCGGTTTATTATCTTTCGATTTTTAGACCTTAGGGAATATTCTGAGGTATCCCTGACCTCTCAATTTCAAAACCCATTAAAATACGTTATTACGCCGAACCTTAAAGCCCAGTTGTATGACCAAAGCATTATTGTTCTTGTTTCACTCAAAAAAAAAAACTTACGGGTGACGTCAGGCAAGTAAATCTTTTATTATTATGCTATCGAATTAAAAAGCTGTATGCCCTTGGCGCCTTTTTCCCTCGCCAACATCATTACCGGCTCTGCTCTACAACCCTACTGGGCGCCCGAGATTGCCATCTTCTTGAAGCAATACTCACGATGCCTAATTGAAGAAGCAACGGCAGGTATGCCAACTATGCCCCCGCCGCAAATCAGGCAGTAAAAGATATGACCGACATTCCCCCTGCTAAAAAAATTTTCACTTCTTTAGTTTTTTCTTCTCCTTTTTTTTTTCTTTTCTCTCTTCTCCCCTGTACTCTTCTTTGATCTTGCGCTACAGGTGCTTCAGTTATTATCTTCTGCACCTGATAATTCCTTACGGCGATTTTGATTGCAACGTTTATGAGCGTTTATACCTAAAGTTCAGCCAACAGTTCTTTTGATAACTATGCTTTCATACTACTGCTTTTTTTTTTCAATTAGCGTATAAAATAAATATGATAGATGGTGTTCCTGCAATGTCAAGTTTAGAGAGATTATGTAGTTTCAGGAAGGAAGAATGCGTAAGTTCTTCAAATTTATGATTATCAGTAACAGAACTAATCAGCAACAAAAGTTACGAGAGCTTTATGCTCCTGGTATCATATAAGTGTATTCTTTTTCCAAATATAATAACTGAAATGTTTTTAAATTGTTAAATGACTAAATTCTATTTCTTTTGGCAATTAAACTACATGCAACTTGCATCTGTTTAAGAACTTCTTTGTCCTTTTTCTTATCTAAATGTCTAATGCTTTAAAAGTACAACAACAACAAAAGAAAACCCTTATTTTTTAAATATAAATTAACTCGTTAAATTAGCTAAACAGTTTTTGAAAACTTCCTGCTCTAGAAATCCCATACGTGTTTCCATTTCTCAATAAGGTATTGGAAAAATTTTTGAAATACTTTAACTCGCTAAATTCTATTTCATCAAACAGGTCTCTATAGCAGACACTCCCGTGTTTCTGACGAATTATTCCATCGTCTAGTTTGGCATTCAAAAGCGTCGAAATTGTACCGCCTGAGACAATTTTGAACACCAAATTAAAGATTGAATATTCCGTCACAAACGCTTTTCAAGTTAAAAGCATGTGACGGAAAAATACGTCTAAAACGCTTTGAGGGTCGAAGAAATATGTTAGTGTACATGATATGGATCAACAGACTTGTTCGTGGGTATAGCTTGTATTATACCTGCTCTTTCTAACCGAAGTTCTGTAGTTGCTCTGGTCTCTTGTGGCAAAATACGTGGGAACGGTTGCAGAGACGGAAAAAACAAACAGATAAAAACATCCGTCACAGACATAGTTCTATTTTTATGTAAGCCACAGCTTATCAACTCTAAAAAATGGTAAAAAAAAAAGTATATATTCACATTCGCTTCTTATGACATTAGGAAAATCATCGTAACCTCCATTTGTTGGAAGCTGTGAACTCCTGAAATTCAGTAATTTGGTACCAGAAGTGGTTGGTGTGAAGCTGAAAATCGCTGTTATCGAAATAAAGCTTTGCAGTTAAGGCAGACAGTTCATCAGTAGACACCACGCATCTTCATTCCTCACTTTAAGCTATCGTGAATTTTCTTCGCGATATATTACTAATCACAGATAGCAAATAAATATTTTTGAATTCTTGTTTATTGCATATGAGAGTAGTCTTTAAAGTAAAAAGTACATAGTTTTTAAAATTTTAATTTTTTTTTCTTCTCTGGATTATTTTTTTCTTTTATTTATTTATTTATTTTTACATGGTGACAAATGATTTTTTTTTTGAAAAATTAATTAAATGAAATGTATTCTGAAAAACAAGCACATTGCATTGAAAGTTCAGAAATGCACGTTTGCTAATCTGTGAGCAAAATAATCTCCGTAAATTCCCCTTAGCTTAACATGGGCAAAAAGACATGCGATGTTAACTGATACCCGCCTTTAGATGAAAGTGGGTAACATTTTTGTCATATAGTTCAATCTTTTTAATGTAGTTTAAATTTATTAATGTTGAATTTAAAATTTTATAATGCAATTCAACCTTTTTTAATGTAGCTTAAACTGGCAAATAAAGCGTACTGAATTAACGCAAATTTATAAAAAAATTAAACATATTGAATTCTTTGTTTCTTAAATCACTAGAAAAAAAGACCTAAATATTAGATCATGGATTCCACGATAATTTATGTTAGGAAACCCAAGGGACCCTATCTATCTATATATTTAAGTTGCTAAGCCGACTTTTTGGGCAGTCCGGGAGAGAAAACTACTGCATCAATTTACTTCATTTTGGTCTTAAACGAAAGATTGTAATCTGTAGATTTGTCAAATTTGGTTTTTGTAACCGCAATTTCTATTAATTAGTGATAATTTACAACTGAAAATTGATTTCTGCGCATGCTTAATGGCATGTTTAAATCTGGATTTAGAAACTCACTGTTTCTACCCATGCTCAGTGACATGCTTTAAAGATAAACACGTTTATTCCGAGGAGTCTCTATAGATCTCTCTCTGCCATTTTTATTTTTATGATAATTATGTTTGTGAAATATAAAATTAAACCTGATGGAAATAGTTTATTTCGTGCTGTTTAATTAGCGATAATTCCCAATTAAAAAAAATTTCTGCCTGCGCATGCTCAGTGACATTTTTAAATCTGGCTTTAAATACTCACTAAGCACGAGGCCGCTTAAACACATTAATTTGTTTCTGCGCATTATTATGATTTTCAACATTTGAAATGATGCGTTGAGTATAATTTGTGTATCTGTACATTTATTTGCTATCTAGCCGTCATGTTTTGACGGGCACCGACTAGTAAATTTTAAAATTCGGTGCCATCCCCGACAGATTCCTCGCCATTCCATAAAGATGAAGAGATTTCCAAGAACAATCCCTATTCTCCGGCAATAGGCAAACGAGCATGCAAGATCGAGGATGTCACAGGGCCCAGGAAAAAAAAAAAATCAAAAAATATTGTTCACCTGATCTAGTAGGTCAAGTTCGAAGGATGTTAGCGTTTGCTTTTGCGACGCCTTTCCATCATTCGCTGATTTATGCGGCACCTGACCGCACAGCGTGGAACTAAACGATAGAAAATAGATTTCGGGGAGATACTTCGGGGAAACGAACTTAAAAAGCCCGCAGTCATGGGAGATGTTATCGCGGCGCACGAACGGAGAGAGAGAGGAATATTCTTGCACTACGCATGTTTTCTGACTATTTGTCAAAACGGGAGGGAGTTTTCGTCCGGGTAAAAGAACTGGGCGACAACTAGAGAAAAGGGTTCGAAGTCGAAGAGGTAAGTTGTTCCCGAGCTGCGGAGAACGCGAGTTGACCGTGACAGGAAACATTGAAACGACTCAAGAATGACCGATAAAGCTTTATTTACTCTCTCACATACACACACACACACACACATATATATATATATATATGTATGTATGTATGTATGTATATATATATATATATATATATGTATGTATATATATATATATATATATATATATATATATATATGTATGTATGTATATATATATATATATATATATATTTATATATATATATATATATTTATATATATATATATATATGTATGTATATATATATATATATATATATATATATATATATATATATATATATATATATATATATATATATATGTATGTAAGTATATATATGTATGTAAGTATATATATATATGTATGTATATATATGTATATATATATATATATGTATGTATATATATGTATATATATATATATATATATATATATATATATATATATATATATATATATATATATATATATATATATATATATATACCGTAAAATCTCGAGTATAATACGAACTTTTTTTCAAATTTTAGTCCGCAAAATTGAGGGTGCGTATTATACTCGCGTACAAAAAAAAAAACGTAGTTTTAAACATTGGATATACGAACGTACAGCAGCTGTAAGACATTGCCGCAACACGGGTGTGTGCGCATCTGCACTCCGTGATTCATCCACCCGTTTACTAAGCAGGTATTTCTTTTAAACAAACGGAACTCACAGTTCGTATCGACAAGTGAGGATGATAATGACGATATATATTACGACGCCAACAAAAATTGTGACATGGATGAAACAACAATAGATGAGCTGTATTCTAGTGAAAGTGATTAAGACTGATGATAATTGCCAATACTGTTTGTTTTGAATTAACAGTTTAAGTTTTTTCCTACCGAATTTGACGTTTTCGTTTCTTTTTATTACAAATGTTATTTATGTTGATAAATATTTGTGCAATTTTTAAATTAAATATTGAAAAGTTATGGGTGCGTATTATAGTCGAATTTTAATTTTTTCCGAAAATTTCGAGCAAAATCAAGCATGCGTATTATTGTCGAGATTTTACGTACTCGTCGTTAGTGAAACCTCTAAAGGGGCCTATTGCCCTAAAACGATAAATGCGGGAAAACTGTAGATGGGGGAACACACAAAAATATATTAACATCGGAACTGGGTGAAATAAATGACTTACAGGAAAACGATTTTTCGGGGAACGATCGATCGAGAACCCACTATATATATGGATATCCAATCTGATATTCTTGCACAGAAAAGAATTATACTGTTCTCAAGAAGAAATACGCATAAAATTCTTACTCTCTGGCAAAGTTCACCTGAAAATATATTTTCTTAACTGTGGTCATGCTTATCTGCCAACTCTGACGAATTTTTCACAATTTTTACCGAAAGAGTACCCCTTTTTATGCTTTTATACTAGTAAACCAATTTTTTGCGATTTTTCTGGCTCTGTTTGAGGGGAAAATAGGTACTGGCTTTGTCCAAGACTCAGACTGATTGAATACTTGAAGAAATCTGTAAATTTATGAAGTAGGAAAATGAATTAGTTAACTCATTAAAGGACTTTTAAAGTTCATATTCATATGTTTCGAAATTAGATTTATTGCTCCAAAAGGTGAGAATCATAAATCTTCCGCTGTAACTAAGTCAGTAGCTAAAAGCCTTTGAGTAAAACGTCTTTAAAATTACCATTTTTTTTTTTTTTTACCATAAGAAGCACCTTTTTACGTTAAAAAATCGACTTAAAATTAGGGTGCATCGTATGGTCCAAAGTAACATTAAAATAAAATGAATATGTAATTATATATATTATATATCGCACCCCGGCAAGGAAAGTGACACAAGTCAAAATAAGGCAATTTTGAGGCTATGTCATTGAAAAATATGTATGAAGTGCCCTATCGTGCACGAAAAGCGACACATCTCTATCTCGCAATTTGTCCACCTGAGAGCAGTTGTATCAGTTCTATTGTAATGCTAGTTCAAGCTGTATAGTATTCTTCAAGTTGATTATATATATATATATATATATATATATATATATATATATATATATATATATATATATATATATATATATATATATATATATATACAGTGGCTCCCAAAAATGCTCGTACACTTACGATTTTCAATGAAATAGGGGTCTATCCATTAATTAAAATGAATTATCTCTCTAAATGATTAATCTCTGATCACGTTTTGTTAACTTTGCCAGTCGACCTTTTCTTACCTTGTTTTCGATCCGATTTTCTTCTTTAAAGCGTTTTATCACATGCTGCACAGTAGAATGGGATTAATTAAGTAATTTAGCAATATTCTGAACTGATTTACCACTACTGTGATGAAAAATAATCAATTTTCAAATGCTGTTTGTTGTTTCTTTACGACTACGAGCCATTTTTAAATAATAAATAGAATATTAAAGAGTAGCCAAGCAAAAATTAAAGCCAAACAATATTTTAAATGCCACCACAATCCAAAAATAAAAATAAAGCGTCTGACGATAATTTTAATTATGAATTTATCCGAAAATATTTCAGTGTACGATGACTTTTGTGAGATAAAGTTTTTGTTACTTTTTGATTACTGGTTTTTTAAAAATAAAGTTTTACTATGTTTTCAAAATAATTCATGTAGTTTTGTTAAAAATAGATTATAGATCTTATTATTAAATACCCATTCTGAAATATTCATTTTAATTAATGGATAGACCCCTATTTCAATGAAAATCGTAAGTGTACGAACACTTTTGGGAGCCACTGTATATATCAGGTGGGGAACGCGCGGCCTTAAGGCCGCGTGCGGCCTCGTGATCTTCTTGTGCGGCCTTGAAATTATTTTAGGAATTGTTGCTATGTCAGTTATTTATAATTTAATACTATTATTTTTCTATTGTATTTCTTTATAATGTTAAAATTATTTCAAAATACTTCTACTTTATTATTTTTATTTGAAGTGGTATTTAAATATGTAGTTGGTTATTAAAATTTAAAAATCTGGATATATATATGTGCTTACATAAATAAAAATACCAACAGTGAAATATAAAAAATTACAGTGGTATCTATGAATCTTATAATTTTATGAAAAAAATTAATAATTAATGATTAATGTTATAACAAGTTTTTACCCTTATCTGAATACAAAAATATTTTATATTGTAACTTTTTAAGTCAAATAGTAAAAAAATAAGGACTTAATTTTTTGTTATTTTTCTATATAATGTACCAAATTGTTAAAACTATACCTAACTATAATAATTTCATAAAAGTCGCATTTATAGGTACATCAACTTATGCAGCCTCCTTTATTTCTACCTAATTTACATGTGGCCTCTAATGGTAAAAAGGTTCCCCACCTCTGGTGTGTATATATATATATATATTTATTTATTGTATTTTTTAATCCTTATTAAGTAAGAAATTGGAAATATCGTTATATACCTAACAAAATACAAAATATTCTTTTCTAAAAATCCCCCCACGAATTTGAGGCGAGTCTTATCGCCCGAAAAATACGGCAAGTTTGTGCTAAATGAGATGGAAAACTACTGTCACGTTAGAGTTGATGTACTCTTGCAAGGACTGGTTACATCAGCGAAATATGCAAAAACTTATTCCACCTACCAAGCTGGAATTTTTTTTTAAAATTAAATTTATATCCGTAGAGAATGGTTGAATAAATTTTATTATTCAAAATTATTACTTTGGGCCTGTTTCGTGGACTTACATCAGCTGTCTGAGACGCAAATTGTTCGGACTCTCGGATTTTTCTTTTGCCCGTGGGCCTGTCTCTGTTCCAAACTCCGGCTCTCATTTAACCGTGAAATGTAAAATGTGCAATTGAAACTGTCCCGTTGTCGTCTTGCGTTTTCCTTGTTATTTCCGCTACATGTGTATAATGCGTTCCACAACTTCCTGGCCTCCAGTTTCGAATTAATCAGGACGGCAATTTCGCATGATAAATTGCTTATCGACTTTGTATTATTCAAAAAAAAAATTTTTTTAATGAACTCCAAAATAAAACCACAAAATATATAAGTATACCTGAGTCCAGAAAAATGGAATCGGTGCCGCTTAAGGCTGCTGTGAACAAACCCTACTGGATTCGCTCACCTCAATGTTAACCTGTGGAGAAAATGTGTCCAAGGATTGACGACTTGGATTGAAAGATTTTTTTTAAACAATTGAACTCCGTAATAAAGAAAGAAATTTTACACCTTGAGACATTTTTCGCTTATTTAAAAAAAAAATGCAAATAATATTTTAAAATTTAAATTATTCGGGGGGGAATATCTGGTATAATATGTTTTAAACGCTCCTAAATTCCTTTGAGGTCCGAAATTTATAAAATGAATCCTGTTGCAAGGTGCAGAAAAGTTCGGGCTATCTGAAAATATCATTTTTGCTGGATTATCAGCATTTATGTAGCTGTCAATAGTAGACACATTTTCTACATAGGTCAACATTGAGGTGAGCGAATCTAATAGGGTTAGTACACAGCAACCTTGATGTAGTGTACTGTAAATATACTTCAATTCATTTAAATTTTTCAAGTGAATGTAATAAATACCCAATATTAAAGATATTATTGTCCATATCAGTCTTATCTTTTGGGTTACCTTTAAAAACAATTTTAAGCACCTACAAGGTTAATATGTTAAACACTTCGTTTCTAGTCCAGCTTAAATGGCTGCCTTTCATCGCCGGACGATGGCCTGATGGCTAAGGCTCCGGCAATCGGCACTAGAGTCTGTGGGTTCGAGTCCCACTCTTGCGGTGGACATTTGTTGCCGTTCGTAATCGGCTTTAAGCAGTAAGTCCCGGTCTAATTAGCCCTTATGTAGCAAAACTACCCGTAGCGTTCCAAACCAAACTAAGGGCCTGTTCACACAGAATCCTTCATCGTCAGCGTTACTCGTACTGTCATGTTTTTTAACCAATCACAAACCTTAGCAATTTCGTTGCTAATCGTTTGGAGGTTTGTAATTGGTTAGCTATATTTCAATACGAGTAAGGATCTGTTCACATAGGAGTCCGGTAGCGGAGCGTTAAAGCATTGAAATATATTTAACCAATGACAAACCTCCAAATGATTAGCAACGAAATTTTTAACGCCTATGATTGGTTTATTTTCGTCTCAGCGTCATCTTTCCTTTAACGCTCCTATGGGAACAGGCCCTAACGCTGGCGCTGACGGATGCTATGTGAACCTTAGGGCCTGTTCACATAGGAGTCCATTGCGTTGTGTTAAGGAAAAGATGACGTTGAGACGAAAATAAACCAATCATAGGCGTTACAAATTTCATTGCTAATCGTTTGGAGGTATATGATTGGTTTATTTTCGTCTCAACGTCATCTTTTCCTTAACGCAACGCAACGGACTCCTATGTGAAGAGGCCCTTACGCTACCTTCCGTCAAAGTATTGGATGCAGAGGAAAAGGTATACAAGCAATACCGCATCGAATTCCGAATTTCTGCGACAGCTACAATAAATTTAACCGCAAGGAGTCGTTCCTCCACGTTTATCGATGCCTATATATCTGACATGCAGTGCCAAACATCCAGAATTAACAGTCCCCTCTCCCCCGATATCTTATTGATTGAGACGTCTCGGCGCTAAAGGTCGATCGCTAACTTTCCCTTTACTTTTGGCCGAGCGTGTGCCGGGCTCCCAGTAATGGCTCTACTGTGTCACCCGGAGCACATGTAAGTAAGACGCATGGATCCGCATTTCCGCTATTTATGGCCGTTTAATGCGCAGATTACGGAGGAAACCGGTCAGGCCTTTCGCATAAAAGTGAGGAATTTCGCTGCTCGCCTGTCTCCTGACCCGCGCTAAATCACCGAGGAGAGTTCGACCCCTCAGTACCTCGGTAAGGGGCGCGCTAGAAGAGAGATGTAAAAATCTGTAATAAACCCTACCTGGACCACCCCGGGACGGTTTGGCCTCGGGAGAGCTCTCGAGCCAGTAGTTGGTCCGTAATCAGGGCTTATTTATGGACTGCTTTACCGAGAGAATTTGCACGCAGCGCTTTTGAAGTTCGAAAAGTCACAGGACCTCCCAGTGGAGTTTCCAGCGCTTTCTACCTGATGTGTGTTGCAGGTTGGAAGGATGAAGAAACGTTATTCGGATAATTTCCTGCCCATGGCTTGAAGTGAGAACGTTGGTTATTCGTTATGACGTAACGAAGAAACATGGGAAAAGTGACAGCAATCACTAGTAAACTGCTGTAGAACTCAGTCTTAGTGAATTTTCGTCAACTGTGTTTCTAGAATTCAAAAACAGTATGATTTCTTTTGGCTAACTTTAATTCGGCAGATCTAAAAAAAAATACTGCTCTTCAAATACGTTTGTATTGTGGTACATTGTTTTGAAACACTGTTCTTCAAATATGTTTACATGGTGGTACATTGTTTTGAAACACTGTTCTTCAAATACGCTTGTATTGTGGTTCATTATTTTTGAAATACTGCTCTTCAAATACGTTTATATTGTGGTACATTGTTTTGAAATACTGCTCTTCGAATTTGTTCATATTGTGGTACGTTTTTGCAATGCTGCTTTATAAACATATTTACACTGTGGTACTGCTCCTCAATACATATGTATTACGGTACATAAACAAAGTATTACGGTACATTGTTTCTGAAAAGCTGTCTCCAAATATATTTGTATTGTGGTACTTTATTTTTGGAATGCTGCTCTTCAATACATATGTATTGCGGTACATAAACAATGTATTATGGTACATTGTTTCTGAAAAGCTGTCTCCAAATACATTTGTATTGTAATACTTAATTTTTGGAATGCTGTTCTTCAAATATTTGTATTGTGGTACTGCTCTTCAAGGCATTTGCACTGTGGTCCATTGTTTTAGAAATACTGCTCTTCAAACCATCCGAGAGCCTGCAACAGGTCCGCAGACGATGAAACAAACAATAAGCTAAAAAAAATATCAATTGCACAAGAACAGTATAGAAACGCCTTAATGGCAGAAGTTCATAGGGTGAAAGATCAAGACAAAGGTAAATCTTGCGAGGAAGCATAAACAATCTATGCTAAAAAGAAATTGGCTGTGCAGTAAAATAATTGGACAGGTAATAGCTGGGAGAAACAATTTCGTTCAAGTTGTTACTGGTCCAGTGGAACAAAGCATTTAGTTCTTTGAAGGTTAAGGTGAGGATCTTGGTGTGTAAGGTGAAAATACTTGTAATAAAAATGCAGAAAAAAATTATTAATGGCTGCTGATTATATAATAGTATAATTTTTTAACGATCTAATAATGGACTAAGTTAATGCGTCAACCGAAAAATAGTTGACTGCATATCATGAATGGAACTCGTGAACCCGGAGTTATTGCTGTTTTAAATGTATTCCTAATTTGCACGTTTGCTTCTTTAAAAAGTTGTAGCCTCTGAAGTGAATTTACGTCATTTCATAAGCCTTTTTTTCGTTGCCACTAAGTTATCATATTTAACTGTTTTGAACATATTATTTCTTGAAAATAAATTTTCAAGGGGAGAGACAGGTGGCTGAAATAGTTTTGCAATATTGCGTTCGCAATGCAATACAGTCTCGTGTAACACAAGACCGTTGGGTTACTGTAGGGCAACCGTTTTTAGCATAGTTCGCCAACAGTCGGCCAACAGTTTGGCTGTCCAGGTTATGTTGAAGCAAAGTTTGGCACTGCAGATCACACAACGGTTGGCTGTTAGTTGGCCCAACCGTTGGGAGAGCAGTTCAACTTCTCCTCTGCAGTTGAGACAACGAAATTCATAACTGTTGGCCCAATAGCACTCATTTGCAGTTGGGACAACATTTTATAATTGTTGGCCCAGCATAAATATTTTGAAGTTGGATCATACTTGTCTCTGAAGTTCTGCCAACGGTAACCGTTCCCCAACGATGTAACAAAAATTTGCTTTTGGGCCAACAATGTATTACTTGAGGTTAATGTCATACGTAATTGGCCAAATATTTCAAGTTGATAATTATTTTGTTGCGGGTACTGCGCTACACTGTATTTTGATACTTTAACGTTAGTAATAATAACCATTGTTATGGAAGCAGAAAGTAGTAATATCTCTATTCTAAAAAAGAAGTAACTCCCGCTGCCGCTGTCAAAAGCTTGTCACGCTGTCTCCTCCGAAAGCGCTGGGGATATGGAGTCGAGAGCGATACCAATGGATGCAGAAAAATGGGGGGACCAAAGTAAGACATGTCTCATCTTCGTCGGACTTTAAGTTTTTTTTATGTTTTTGGGGAAAATATTGACTTTTTCATCTTAAGATTACGATAACTCGCCAAAAAAATGATCGTAGAATTTTAATTTTTTTACAATTTAAGACTACAGACATTTCTCTTTCAAACTAGATCCCATTTGTTTAAAAATATTTTAAATCAGACTAATATTTTCATCAAAAAATGAAACACAGTTTTTCATGAAATATCGTCCCCTATGTGGATGTAATATCGATGCTCCTCGAGTTTTTATCTTACAAAGAAAATATTTACATCATCTGGAAGTTGAAAGCTTTCTTATTCATATAAACCTCATTTCAAGTCTACATCTAAAATTTTCGATTTTTAATGGAATTTTAAAGCTGATAATTCAACAGTAATGAAACGCCCTTCGCATTAAGGGTGACAACAGTAAATGGATGGAAGCTGTTACATTGCCAAGAATCACCCCTATGTATCTCGCTATTAGCCATAAGAGGAGCGAGCCTAGGGGCGAAGCTCCTAGTGAAATAAAAGAAAAATATCGTGCCTGATATTTTAAAACAAATTTCATAATTTTTGTCTTAAAAGACAGAAGTCTTCGACAATCAGCTTCCGAAATTTTCTATATTTTACCCGACTTTTCGAGTTAAAGAAGTGGAAAAATTATCAGCTGCATATGTGTTAACATTAAATTTTTTGGAAATTCATATCTATCATTGGGGTGTGGTTCTAGTGCCCTATAAAATATTCTGAAGTGTGTGGGGGGGGGGGGAGAAGGAATTCATGGATTGGCCGCCGCTTTCCACTCAGATTTCGAACTGCAAGCATTTATACAGAAGGCATAAAACTCGGTAGTAAGTACTATAAAACAAAGAAAAAATTGAAAAATACACTCACACAAAAAAAAAGAGTAGAAAGCACGGTATAAATTATGTCAAACGTTAACGGGAATTTTAAATTTCGGACCCTACTAGAAATAAGATGGAAAACAAAGGAGGCCGAAGATTTGACCATTAATATACTTAATGACTGAGAACGAGATGTAAATAGCAGTGAGTGAATGTATTCTGTATTTCAACTAATTTCTGCATGCAACTGTAAGTGTTCTAAGGTAGGGAAGGAATATGTCACAAATAAACATGCCTTATGCAGTCCAAAATTATAATTGATTCAACTCGGAGTTCTACTAAGCACATTTTGTTCATTCTAATGGTCTCTTTAGTAGCATGATGATTCTATCTATACTAAACATTTCGCATCCAAACTATCAGATCGTTATCTTTAACATTATTTGCCTCATTTCATGGCTGAACACTATAGAGATTGAGTAAGACATGCAAAACAATGATATAAAGATTTATTCACTTTACCAGTGTACGCAATCAGGGCATCAACAGTAGGATCATTAATATGATTTATTCCTTTTTTCATTTCACTTTGTGAATATCGAAATTGTTATCCTTATCGAGAAATCGAGTTTTTGCACACGTTTGTTCAAGAATCGCAGCTATTGTTAATATCTTATTTTTTTTCTTCTAAACCAACATGCTCGCGGAATGAGGTTTAAGGGAGCTAATATGCCATTTATGTATATTCTGACATAGCGTTATGAATCCCTAAACATGATATGTAGGAAAATTAAACAGGTATGTTGTTAGAAACGGGAATCATTATCACCATTATGTGCTAACATTTGAGGCGGTGAAAAGCAAAGTGGTGTAAGTCAAAAGAGTTTAACTTCCAAAACTGCAAAAAATTCCACCATAAATTGAACAAATTATAATTCATAACAATTATTACAATATTGCAAATAATAACTATTACAATTACACCATAAATTGAACATGGAGATTACATATTTAACCCCAAATGAAAAAAGTTGAAAATGTGACTTACACCACTTTGCCTTCAACGCCGCATTTGTCAAATACAGAGTATTTTTTTTTTTATTTCGCTGAAGAATTAGAAAAAAAAATCCTCACATTAAATCACAATGCAAGTTGCACTTGCTTGCACAGTGTGTGGCTGCTTCGTACAAGAAGTGCCTAAGTCAGTTTGATCCAAGATGACTTTGTTTGTTTATACTCTTTTAAAAAAATATTATTTTCAATGTAAGAAGTACCCCCAAGTCTGTTCACGAACCTTCAAAAGTGTTTTCGAAACCATTGTACAGACTTGGGTATTCTTACATTGAAAATAATCTATATATTTAAGTTGCTAGCCAACTTTTTGGGCAGTTCGTGAGAGAAAACTACTGCATTTTGGTCTTAAACGAAAGATGGTAATCCGTAGATTTGTCAAATTTGGTTTTTGTAAACGCAATTTCAATAATAGCGATATTTACAATTAAAAATTTATTTCTCTGCGCATGCTCAGCTGGCATGTTAAATCTGGCTTTAGAAACTTTTGCGCATGCTCAGTGACATGTTTTTAATGGTAAACACGTTTATTCGAGGAGTCTCTCTAGATCTCTCTTTCTCTATGCCATTTTTATTTTTATGATAATTAGGTTGTAAAATTTAAGATTAACATGATGGAAATTGAGCAATAATTTACAATTGCTTTCAATTATGCTAAAAAATGTTGCTTTCTGCGCATGTTCACTGACATTTTAAAATTTAGCTTTAGATACTCCTCTAAGCACGAGACCGCTTAAACACATTAATTTGTTTCTGCGCATTTTATATTTTTCAACATTTGGAAATGATGTATTGAGTATAATTTGTGTATTAGTGCATTTATTTATTATCTAGCCGTCATGTTTTGACGGGTACCAACTAGTATTCTTTAAAGAGACATAAGCAAAAAAAGTTATTTTGGAAAAATTTGACTTAGGCACTTCTTGTACGAAGCCACACACACACATACATACATATATATACATTTTATATATATATATATATATATATATATATATATGCATTCGAGCCTCCATATATCGAACTTCCCCATATCGAAATTTTCTGTATATCGAAATCTTAGCGAATCTCCATGTTCATTACATAGAAAAACTGTTTCTATATATCGAAAAAATCTCTATATATCGAATTTTTTTTAAGTATGTAGTACTCAATAAATCTTTCATATTAATTCATTTTTTAGTTATTAACTTTCATTTAATGTGATTCGCATTAGAAATGGAGTTTCGTATACGAAAATTAGCTTTAATTTTAATGTTTTAGGAGAATTATGATAAAACTAAGATCAATTCTATATATCGAAATTTCTATATATCGAATTTTTTCCCGGGAATTTGCTACTTCGATATATGGAGGTTCGACTGTATATATATATATATATATATATATATATATATATATATATATATATATATATATGGGGGGGTATTGTGTTTTTTTGTTGTGTGTACCCCGTAAAACAACTGACTCGCCTCTTTGACTACAACACGGATGAGCGAACTGGGAAATATTATAAGCGCTTTCAAATCCGTGCCATTTAGAAGTAAGACATTTAGGAGATAAATAAGTAATAAGCTGTTAATTCTATTCATGGTAACAAGGCAACAGAGATTTAGGTTCCGAAAAACGTGACCATGGACCTGTCCGAGAGATACATTCTTTCGTTCATCAAAGGCGAGGACTACATATCTTCCCACTCCAGTTCTGGCTTTCCGTCCAACAACACAAAAAAATACCAATAATATAAACCCCACAACTTTGACAGGTATCGAAACCTGAACTGAACAAGCTTGTGGGGAGGGGAGAGAAAGATCTCAACGAATCTCGAAAAGAGAACTGTTTTGTAAATCGGCGCAAGACCCGGGCAGGTTCGATCTTTGATTGCCCTGCCCACGCAACGTCTTCAGGGCCACGTTGATTGAAGAGGTGGCTGGGGGGAAATGGAAGTTGGTAAAAAAAAAAAAAATGTAATGAAGGGAAAGAATCAATTCCGTCGCAAGATTCGATAATGTAGTGCGTCTGAGTTTCCTTTGTTTGGCTTTTTTTTCGGGAGCCTTCTCACTTCTGTGTTTGGGTTTCTTGGAGAGTGGAGGATGGGGAATCTTGAACCAGGGCGGCTGGAGGAGAGCATGCAAACACAGCCTACTTGTCGACGATGGTTTTTTGAAGATGAGACGACAGCACAGTTTCTAAAGGTTCCTCTCTGCTGAGTGGCCCGCCTGTGCCTGTTACAGTTGATAGTTGTTCTGCTTGAATTCCATATTATTGAAATGGAACGATGTCAGTTGCTTGTGATCGAAATAGTATCATAATATCCTTCTGATAATGGACTTTTTTTTCTAAATAATCGTTTATGAAAGACTTGATTTTTAAAATTTATTTACTATATATATATATATATATATATATATATATATATATATATATATATATATATATATATAATGGTTCAACTCCACTTTAAAAAAAATGGAGTTAGCCTCACTTTCATGTTCATACAAGTCCTTTCTATCTTAATTTCAAACTGGTACACCTCCAGCTTATTTCTGCTGCCAACAGAGGGCATTGCAAATCAGACTTCAGCAGTCATTTCTCGGCACTCATTAGACTTTAAGGCTCTGTATCTCAAAATGAACAAGAATGGAGTTGGACCACTATTCAAATATGGCCTTCTGTATATATATATATATATATATATATATATATATATATATGTGTGTGTGTGTGTGTGTGTGTGTGTGTGTGTATATATATATATTATATATATATATATATAGTATGTGTGTGTGTATGTGTATGTATATATATCCCCCGAAAAGCCCTGATTCACCTTTGTAACTACAATACAGATGAGCACAGTGGGAAATATTAAAAGCTCTTTTTTGAATCCAAGGAAGTTTATGTGCCCTTAAGATACAAGTGTTCGGACCTGTGAAATGCCCATTAGGAGGAATTTTATCTATTTGCAATCTATTACTATTCTCCAATTAAAAAATACTGTTAGCATTGCCACAGCAAACAGAATTTATCTATAAGTCCGAGTGCTAGAATGAAAGCAGATGCCACATTGAAATGGGAGGTGTTAAATTGGAGTTTCCTCGAGGGAAAGGATTGTTTATGCTTTCCATGTACTGTAGCTTGTGTATGTGTTTCGCGTTCATTAGTTAGTTTATGCTTTACATGTGAGAAAGTTTACGAACAGTTTTCCCTTGGGAAATATTCTTTACGTTTACATGCACAAAAGGTAAATAAATAAATTTTATTTTGGTATTGCACTTATAAATTTAATTTAATTTAATTTGGGGGGAGGGTGTTCACATAATTATAATGGATGGTAATGTAGGTCTTGGTTTGGGCTGTCCATAAGTATTTAAATCTCAACGTATGCTATAAAATGAGGTTTTTGAGTCCTTTACATTCGTAAATGCATACCCCACTGTTATCCACAATTACATTTAAGGGATAAATGTTAAATTCCAGAATACCAAGCAATTAAAAATTAACGTTTTTTTTTTTCCTTACACTGGAGCATAGTTTGTTTTAAAAGTGTGCTTGTTTGTTCATAAGTTATTTCATTAATCCTGGAAAATGTTTCTCTACATTATTAGAACATCCTATAGCTTCAAAGGGAGAACACCATTTTTCAAATCTTCGATTTTTTTTTTCAAATTATTAAATACGTAACATCATATTAGACATATGCTCCGCGGTCAGTATATGATACATTCGACCACTGTCATTTCATAGCGATACAATTTAGCATCCGTTCATTGAGCTTGTGAAATTGTCTGTAAGTAGGACTATCACCAGCTAGTATGATCAATGCACTCTTTTACGGAATGAAGAAAAAAAAATCTGAGATATGCTGTGTAAAATAAATTTTTTAAAAAAACCGAATTTTGATGGCAAAAAAACCTTCTGATGATCCCAAATCGCATAAACAGTGACGATGAAGACATTCAGTGATACTGCTGTCATTCCCATGACAGAAATTCCCATGACGAAAATTTTGGTCCCACCGTTTTCCTATTATTGTAAGTAATTTAATTAGTATTGTGTCACTTAAATGCAATCGATTTTAGTCGATTTAATTCATTAATGATCATTTTTAATAGATTTTATCATTTTTTAACGCATCATTATTGAATACACATTGCAACTAATGAGTCATACATTTTGTGAACTCTACCATTTTTCTTAACGGTTCGGATATAACGAACCACTGGATCGAACAAAACCTTTGGTCCCTTGAAGTTCGTTATAACGAGGTTTGACTGTATGACAGAAGAAACACGGTGTAAAGAAAAATAAAACAAAGATAGGAGCGAAGAAATGATAAAACAAAGTAAACGAATCAATAAAAAAAAATTATCAAATAAAAGCCCTCTAAGCCGAAGGAATATACGGAGTAGAAGTGCTGTCCTTAACTTAAGTTAGCGCTGCCATTTATAAAGCAATTTTCAAAGTAGCTTTGATTTTTTACTACTGATGACTCTTTTATTTTCCGATTCAAACCACCCTCTATCTACGTATTGCTGCTCTGCATTTCATGTGCCCCACAAACGAGGAAAACGTCTCGAACACGTTTCCGTTTTATTCGGAAAGTTCCAACACCCCTCGCCTTCCCGACCAGCCTCAGAATCCTACCAGGAGGAGCACATCCCGACCGCCCTACGCGCTCCCCCGAGAGAGAGAGAGGTCGCGAAAATAACAAGATACAAGAAAAGCTAATGTTGGCAAACTCTGACGCGAATGCAAAGAGAGGAGATGCGTTAAAAACTTCGCACCTGAATTTACTTTCGCAGTTTGGATGGCATGGAAACAATGGGGCCGGGGGGAAAAACCCTGTCTGCGTGGGCTTCTTTTAATGGTCAAACGAGGGGAGGGGCGGACCGCTGCCTACCCTGCTTCTTCTTTTCGGTGCCGGAACAAATTACGTTTCGCCGAGGTGCTAGACGAAAACAGTTCTTATTCGATTCAGCCTAATTTTTATACACCGCGTAAGGGTGGAATTGTTGACCGAAGAACAGAATTTCACGTACTGGTGGCTCTAGCTGTCTATTTGTCTTGGAGGATTTACTGTCTGGGGAATATTAACTTTTTTAAAGTGTGAATTATTTATTTTCTGGAGTGAGTGAATGAATGGTAGATTTTTTTTCCCGGTCAGTGTTTATACTAGAGTAAATTACCAGTCGACTGTTGGTAATATTAAAACTATTGTAATTGTAAATGGCTGCATGTTAAACTGCATTACTAGTCAACTGTTCGTAACGGTAGAGCTGTTGCATTTATGAATGGCTACATGCGTAGACGTGGCGTGCTTCTAACTTTTATGGAAGGGGAGGACGAATTGAATTCAGTTAGGACCCTCCTCAGCGCATTGACTGCCGGACGGTCCTTAATATATGAAATATTATGATTTTTTCAAAATTGAATAACAATAGAATTGATCTTTGAGCAGTATCCAAAAGTTATACAACGAGAAAAATAAATATAATATAAATAAAATGAGAAAAAAATATATAGCATAGAATTTTTGTTATGGATCATATCATTGTTAAAAACTATGTTAAGGCTGAAGACATAATCGGAATCTTCAGTTTCACAATTTGAAAAAGAGGGGAAAAACCAACTTTCTTAAAAGTTTTCTACAATTTCCCGATTTTAACTGAACTTCTATGAACGTTTTAATTTATTTCAAGTTAAGTTGGGGGGGGGGCGTGCTCCCCCCGGCTCTACGCTTATAGCTACGTGTTAACAACCACCTGCCACTGATGAAGATCGTGTCTCTAAACATCGAGGCTTCGACATCGCTGAATTTTTTTTTTTACCCATGGAAAATTTTTGTCACCTTTTCTACTAATAATCCATAACGGTTCTTTTCAAAGACCGGTCGCCACTGTAACTGCCACTTGTTAGGAGCGAAGATTGAATACTATATGAGGCCTGTCACCAAATGATCCATCCTGGTTTTGAGAGAAATGGGTTTTTACATTGACATTTTCTTTATATCAGGCTTCCTCAAGTCCACTATTGTACCTATAGCTGAGTATTCGCTCGTCTACACCGCGATTTTGTTGGCTTCTGTATTACGGGAGCACCGTACAGGGGAACCAACCTGGCTCCTTGTGTACGGACATCGCAGGAACATCCAAGCCTTATCCGGGATTTAAACCCAAGCCCCCCCCCCTCCCCTCCCCCAGGGAAAACTCACGACGCTAACCATTTTACGATGTGGACGACATTTTAAAAAATATATGAATTATAAAAATTGTATAACTAAAAGTAAATAATTCAACAAAGCAAGATAATTATTAGCAGGAAAAATGCAGACAAAAATAAACCGAAATCACGCACTTAGGGCTCAATGCACCATAATGCAAGATTCTGTAGTAGTAAAGGAACTTAAACCATATAACGAGGCTACTGACTGGTCTCTTCATCAGGAGGCTTAACCAAATCAGTTACCTCAAGGGGGAACTTTCTGAATAGGATGCAGGTCTAACCAAAAGACATCCCAAGGCCCCGAGATCCCCACTGAAACGGATAGTCAAATCAACTGAAAATAAACAGACATCCTGCACTTAGGGCTCAACGCACTATAAATGCAAGTACACATACAATCCTAAAAGAACACAAATGAAAAGACAGAAATGCAAAAGGCGCACTCACCATTTTAAAAAAAGTCTCTCTCATTATTATAAAAAGTTAATATTAGAGTTATTAAATATACTTTTTTATATATAAAAAAAATGTACGATAATTTTACATTTTTCCTTCGTTCAAGCGGAATTCTTCTTACAGCCCAATAACATTTATTGACCGCCACATAGTATAATGGTTAGCGTCTCAGTCTTCCACGGTGTGGGCCAGTATCCGAATCCGAATAAAGCATGAACGTTCCGTCATAGGGAAAAGTGTTGGCTCAGCTATATAGGGATGAGACATCGATGTCGATGTTTTAAGCATCGATTTATTGAAGCCAATTTTTTTTTAACGTCGATGTTTTGTGCTCGATGTTTTACGTTGTCTGGATGGGGTTTTTTTAAATGAAAATGTACCATAATAATAAAAAAAAATAACCACGTAGCATAATTTTCCCACTCAGTAAATGTAAGTCTGAATTCTGAAAAAGACGAATACAAAAGGAGGAACGATTAGAGACAAATGGCAATGAACAAGCAATGAATAATAATTATAAGGTCCAATAGCCCCAATAATTGTTATTTACAGTAAAGAAAAAATAAGCTTGTTCAGTTTTCCCCCATACGTTGGTTTTGCATCAGTACTTCAAATTGGTGTAAATATATGTAATTTTCTTTCGTATTATTTAATTTGAAAATAAAAGATTTGTTAATAAATTGCAATAATTTCTTCCTCAATTTTCTGGTAAAAGTAATAAAATGTGTAATGGAAATTCTGCGATATGCGCTGACTCTAGCAACCAAGTTTTTGTCATTTGTGTCAGCCCAACCTGAGAGTAAAATTGCCCCCCCCCCCCCCTCCATGAATAACAGAAGTAACATTAATCTTAGAGGTTACTAGACCAGTTTTAAAAAATGAAAGTTCATAAACATCGATGTTTAAAAACATCGATTTTTTTGGGCGATATTTTATTAGCATCGATGTTTTGTTGTCGATGTCGCATCCCTACACCTATATGGTGCTCCTATTATAAAATTGCCATCGAATTCGTGGTGTGGAAGGGTCATTGTCCTCAGAACAAATAACCTACTGCGTTGGGGGATAAGGGGACATTTGTTTGGGCTTCCAACCCCCCGGGATGTTAATATAAAAAAAATTAATAAACACCTTATCTCCTTTATCCTTGATTTCCCTTTAATAATTCAGTATTATGCAAAAGATTCGACTCACATATCTTAAGTGACTCGTGCCCGGAATGAGCCGTTATATGCCTTTCTGTTTGTTTAGGCATAAGAATTTTTTCACCACTCAATTTTGATATTGTATAGATTTTATATATTTTCTCGTAATAATTAGCGCTGTTGCGGTTTTAAGTCATGTACATTCTAAGTTTATAAATATATGATGTCAATGCCATTATTTCGGAAGTTATGCTTTTATTCTACACAATTCTGTTCCTAATTCAGCGTTTTAATTTATTTCTTTTTCTCTTGCAGAAGACGTTCACCTTACTACTAGATGCTGTGCATCAAGACCAAAGCTTCACGTCAAACACAAGTATGTGGAATTTTATTATTTATATATATGTGTAACAGGTATAATTCTGTTAGTAAAAATCCGGGTTATATCTCACGTTGTTGAGCCAACATGTGCCAAAAGAGATTAGTCAGAATAATTACAAGATAAAAAGAACTTTTTATATACCATGTTTTTAAATTTTCTGTTGAATCATATAAACTTGACAATTCTATGTATTAATAAGTACTTTTAAAAAAAAAGAATTATGAATTATCCCATCAACTTGAAAGAAAATGAAGTTAATTGGAAGTTAACTTGTTCTTAACTTTTCATTTTCGTCCCGGTCGATAGATGGCTGCACCAGTCTACAAAACAAAATTAACTGAAAATGAATTTAATTCTGCTTAAAGATGGCTAAAAGTATTAAAATAATGCATTGTCATCGTGTTCTGAGCTATTCTAAAAGTTTCAAATGTCTAGCTAGTCGGGAAGTTAGTTAAAAATCGATTGCAAGATTTGTACTGGGCAAACACACACACAAACAAGAAAGCGAGATAATAAAAACATGGTAAAAATCATGTTTTCAGCCAAACATTATATTTTTTTAAAATTTTGCTTTCAGGAGTGACAAATATAGGGGTGGGCGACCTATCGAATTCGATAAGCTCAATGTTTACCTACGGCGAAAAGTTTCTCAAAAGTTGTCATCTTGCAATTAATTTTTTTTTAACTGTAACGCGTTATTGAGAATGAAATTCTTTACAGAGTTATGATTTTCATTGTTCAAAAGAGACTCGAATAATATTTTTATAGAGACTCGAAGTACAATTTTTCGGAGGTTAAATGTAGTATACTATGTTTTAAACGCAAGCAATTTCCTTTAATGGCGAAACTTGAAGAAAAAAAAAGATAATACACACACACACACACATATATATATATATATGCAGAAAAGTTCAGTCTTTCTGAAAATGTCATTTTTATTTGATTATCACTATTTCTATAACTGTAAAGAGAGAGAAAAAATTGATTTTAAATTTCTAATTTTGTCGAAAATCTCAAATTTGTTATGGTAATTTGTTAAGGACGATTGATGTCGAGATCGCACATCACACTAGTCGGCTCTTGCCACTCCGATCCTCGTTTGGGGAACACCTAAGCTCAACCGGTACCGTCCGAGTACGTAGCACCCTTTAAGGTAGTTACGCAAGTTAACAAAAGCTCGCGCATTAATATTTAAAGATACCATTTAAATGACTTTCGCGCTACCCCAAAAATTTGTACAGTTAAATCTGAATTTAATCGAGAACTATTATCGCTCTTAAAAGCTCCGATATAAAACAAATTCATTGAACATATTCTAATCTAATATTATCCAATACTAGCTGGGAACCCGTACTTCGTTACGGAATACATTCAAATTAAATACAACAGTCAATGTATGCAATTAATGCCAAAAATATGTATAAATATATTTATAATAAATACAACGATTAATGTATGCAATTGATGTAAAAAAACGAAAAAATATATTTATAAAAAAAATCGTAAGGAATATTTTTATAGACAGCATAATGTAGAAGAAAATATTCAAATTAAATCTAATAGAACATAGAATATAGTACAGTTTGAGGAACATTTCTTTTACTGTATTTTAATATTTTTTTGGATAATGTCCAATCGTCTGCCGCATTAGCAAGGAAAAAACAATTTTGTGTGTCTATTTCGTTATGCACGTGACGATAAATTAATTTAAAGTACCAGTAAAAGAAATCACGTGATCAGCATTTAATAAATTAAATTCTAAAAATTAATTTTTAAAAATTCACCAAAAAATCAGAAAATGTAGGTAAAGATTCGAAAAAAATTTCATTTTTTAAGGAATTTTTATGATCTTTCTCGTGATATAAATTTTATAACCCTCAAATTATTATTTTAAATGCAAACTTTAAAAAGTTACTAAAACAGCTTAAAAATTTTATTTTTAAAAATCTAAGAAAAATTTTTTTTAAATCTTTCTTAGCGCACCCCTACACTATAAGAAGAATCGCCATGCAAAATTTCAGCCCTTTATGTCCAGCGGTTTGGTCTGTGCGTTGTCTGTCAGTCAGTCAGTCAGTCAGTTACGGGACTGTTTTATATATAGAGTAGATAATGGGAATGGATAAAATAAAAAACTGATGTAAACTTTGTAATATAATGAAACATCAGCTGTTTCTAAACAAGTTCCTTCCGCGGATTAGAAAATGAGTTTACGACTTGTAAAACAACTTTGAGGGGGGAAACAATAACAAATATTAGGCACGAAACGTAACCTAATAACGTGCAAAATCTGCACTCTTGATGACGGATTTTCACACCAAGCCTTTTTGCCCCGCGCAAATCATAACTTTCACTTCCCTTCTCCGGGATGACTTATGAAGTTCTAAAAAACGCTTGACCTAATGAAATAAGAAACTGCGCGAAATCGGCGGCATTTTGTGTCGTCCCGAGATGTAATCTCGGGGATTATTAGTTTTATCTTGCCTACCGATCGGCGATTCCCTCGTCTGTCGTAATGAAACCATGAAGAATCCCGTCACGTTTTTTTTTTCCCAACAACATGCTGCGAATTTCGATTTTTCGTTCTTGTTTTGAAAAGCGGGGAAAAGAAGGTAAAATTCCCTGTTTGTTGGCATTGTTTTTTGTTTTTGTTTTTCCCGGAGAGAAGAGCGCGTGAAAATGCGCGCCGGTGGAAATATTGAAGCATTGTTTCAGCAACTCTTTTCGCGCCAGAATTACGCCCCGACATTGTGAAAGTTCCCCACAGATCGGGTAGATAATGTTTATTAGAATATCTCTTTAAAAGAGTCGAGAAAGTGTGGGTGGAAATACACTTAAGGTTATGCATACGGGGGCTTTTGAATGTATTTTGTAATTTCGCGTTAAAATGGAGATTTTCCGGCTGATATTACTTTCATTATATTATCTTTCACGTATAATTTATACATGTGTTTGTTTATGTACAGAGAACCTGTATTAATGCTTTTTCCTCTGTGACACCTACGTATTAAAAACATCTAACGTCATGGGTATTACCGCGCGGTAGTAGATCTATTGTTGTTGAAAAAATCTACTGCGGTTGCTCTCTGTTGCTACACTAATTATGTATTGTTTACAAACATGGCCGTTATAAAGTTAACTTCTACAAGTAAGTATACATTATTCCATAACTTTAAGATACTTGGTGGCCCTTAATATACATCCATTACGGTAGGAAGAGTTAGAATGTTTTCAGATGGGAAAATGTGGAAAAATTTAATGACTTAAACGACTTATGAAAATTGAAATTTCCCGTAAATTCCCCTGGGATCGCTAGAGAATAAGTGACGTCAAGCCTAGAAAAACACAATGAATCTATATGTATGTATATATATACAATCTCGATCTATCGTTTTTCAAGTGACCGACTGAACTGAACGATAAATGCGAGAAAAAGATAGATGCGGGAACATAACAAAGCAATATGATCGTCGGGACTGGGTGAAATAAACGACACATACAGGAAAACGATGATTCGGAGAACGATCGATCGAGATTCCACTGTATATATATACACACACACACACACACACACACACATATATATATATATATATATATATATATATATATATATATATATATATATATATATATATATATATATATATATATATATATATATATATATATATATATATATATATTGGAATCTCAATCTATCGTTTTTCAAGAGACCGACTGAACTGAACGATAAATGCATAACAAAGCAATATGATCGTTGGCACTGGGTGAAATAAACAACACGCAAGGGAGAACGATCGATCGAGATTCCACTGTTTATATATATACTATAATATTAAAATTCTGAGGTTAATTTTATTTTCTTATACTTTTGTATACTGCGTGTACAAAATACTAAATCAATAATTTTGCGTATTGTAGATACAAAATACTCTATTAATACTTTATTAATAATGAGGGATGAGTAACCAGAAGCTTGCAAATAACCCTGCTAGAGCTACTTACCATACTGCTTTCTGGTAATCATACAACTGAGCCTTTGCGTGATCTTTAGAAATAATTCCGTCATCCTCCTGAGGTACATTTACTTGTTTCTGAACCACTATCACAATCACTTCATTTGTTTTGACGCTACTATAACGTCTACGGGCCCGCTCACATAGCAGTCCGTTAGCGTAAGCGTTAAGTTTTAACAAATCATATAGCCATAAACAAAAAGCAAGATACAAACATAATAATAATAGCCTCAAATATAATAATATCAGATGATGCATTTATTATCAAACAATTCAAATTACATTAAAAAATAAATCATTTTCATATAAAGTTAGTTCTCGTAGTTATAGTTAATAGAAGACATAGTCTGCATACTTAGTCTCTATAAATCTGTTTCTTTTAGTAAGCGCGTCTTAGGTCTTAGTAAAGGCGGTCACCCCAAAATGTCTTGGTGGTCCACCGGTCGTTCGCGATCGACTTAATGCCCACCCCTGGTATAATGTAATCGATAATGTAATCGATTTTAGTCGATTTAATTCATTAATGATCATTTTAAATACATTTTATCATTTTTTAATACATCATTATTGAATACGCATTGCAACTAATGAGTTATGCATTTTGCGAACTCTAGCAATTTTCTTAACGGTTCGGATATAGCGAACCACCGGATAAAGCGAACAAAACCTTTGGTCCCTTGAAGTTCGTTATAACGGGGCTCGACTGTATCGTTTTATTTCTTCTCTCATAACACCAGGCTAACCAGAGAATCGCACCTGGAACTTTCTATTTTTTTTTTCTGGACATATATACTAAGTCTTACACTATTTTATAAATGCGTTTCATTGACTAATTTCCTTTTGACTGTAACTGTAATTTCAAATTTAACAAATATTTCCCCGCAAATGGGGTTTGTTAATGACGTGACTTACGGAGACTTAAAGTCACAGTGAGAAACATTTAAGCGTGGCTTTCACTATCTTCTACCGACAAGTTGTACGATATATAGAGTAAAAGGTGTGACTAAGCAACAGAAAGAAAAATAAATGAGTAGTCTATATTTAGCTAAACTTTTGTTTCCTTAAACAGAGCGCCAGTATTACGCACAGTGGCTGCTGCAAAAACCACGCCGGTTATGGGGTGATAGAATTAGCTCCGCTCTTAGCCTGTACCCGAGACTAGGAAAGTTATTTAAATGATAAATTAATGCTCATGTTTCCCGTATGACTACCACTTCCTCCAAGTGAGAGATAGTGCGGCTAAATTTCACCAACCGGTTGTGAACGAACTAGAAAGCGTCATCATGGCATTTCCTTCCAACGCTTTTAATCGAACCTTTTTTCGTGGGAAAAACAAACAACGTTTTTTCCAGCACCTCGCGGGCACTTAATCTAAGCAACCTTCGGTACCACTTATTTCTGGGACCCGGTCTTTGACGGACATGTTCCCGATATGTCAGCCTCTCTGCGCCAAATCAATTCTCTTTTATCAAAAAAGGGACCCGAGCGCGCACCGTTTCTGTCCGGCAGAGGGGCCCCACCCTGTCACGACTATGACCCGCGCCACGTGATCCCGAGAAGAAATATGGATTGGCCGAGGAGAGAATGTGTTGTGGGATAGGGCGAGGTAAATAACTGCGCGAGGCGATTGGGGGGGGGGGGAGAAAAAATTGAGAGTATGAGCAAGTCAAACCCCGCTAATTGGTCGCTAAATTATGCACTTGGCTGCGCTTGGCGCTACCGATCCGCTTGTTGTTGGAGCCTATCTCGTCGGCGCATCCACGCTTTGGGGACGGGGATTATATAATACACGGTAGGTAGTAATCAGCTGCTTATTTACATCCTTCTCTTGCTTTCTCGCCGCTTCTGTGATTAACAGCGGAGAAGCGTGAAAGTCGTCGGAGCTGTGGTTGTAAACGAATCTCATAGGATGTTGACTGTGAAAATTTTGTGAGAAATCAAGGTTCAGTGCTTTAAGGTTGCTATGTACTAACCCCATTGGATTCGCTCACCTCAATGTTAACCTATGGAGAAAATTTGTCCACAGATTGCCGACTTGGATTCAAAGATTTTTTTAAAAAAATTGTACTCCGTCATAGAGAAAGAAATTTTACATTTGTGTACATTTTTCGTTTTTTTTAAAAAATGCAATTAATATTTTAAAATTTAAATTATTCGAGGAAAAATCTGGTATAGTGTGTTTTAAACGCTCATAAATTCCTTCGGTGGACGAAATTTATAAAATGAATCCTGTAGCGCTTTGCAGAAAAGTTCAGGCTATCTGACAATACCAATTTTATTTGATTATCAGCATTTATGTACTTATAAATCGTTGACAAAAATATATTTTAAATAAAAAATTGGGGAGCAGAGCTTAACCCCCCTATAGAGAGAGAGCCATTACAATCCCTCAAAATGTCAATCCTAAGGGGGGTGGAATTCTCGAACTGTCGACTGGACTCCTCCCACCACAAGAGTCTGCAAGAAGAGGAAAAGGGAAATACGATTTTTTTTCTTAGTACATAGCAGCCTTAACCCCTTACGCCATTGTTACCCCTCAAATGTTTATGTATTAAACTGGGGATTAATTACAGTAATAAATGCATGACTCGTATACTCCAACACGTCTGTAATACCTATAAAAATTTAACTTCTCAGAAGATTTAATTACATATACTGTTTTTTTTTCTACTAAGGGCGCGATGGCCCGGTTGGCAAGGGCAGCGGGCCAGTGATCTGAACGTCTATGGTTCGATGCCCGTCGCTGCAAATCCATCGCCGTGTACACTAACGGCGGCTGGTGCACGTAAATTCAGTCGTGGCTGCAATGTCCTCCAAATTCTCAAATTTACCTCTGGAGGTGCGGGATCAAGCGGAGTCTCGTGCCTTGACTCGGTTCTAGATTACGGGACCGGCCCGTAGGGGGTTAATGCTGGACACCTATATGGTGCCCCCTTAAATGAATGACCAGCAGTCTCGGCAGTGTATAAATTGTATGGATTAAGTTCCAAAAACAACTGTCATATGTAACAACAATATATACTGTTTTAAACATGGTCTTCGGACAACTTTTTGGCTGGTTTGGAATTGTTTCCATAATCGTGAAATGACGGAATTATGAACGCCGAAGAAAAGAGCAACATCTGTGATAGACTGTCCTGCTTCAATGCGTCCGACAGCTCGACAGCACTCAGAATCTTCCATTCGTCTTCTGGAAGACATAGAAACACGTCTAGCTTGAAAACAAATCGTATGAATGTTCTAAACACCTTTCATCAGCACATACATGCAACTCCTGTAACCCTTCACAATGCCGGCTTCTTATATGACTGCCTGTTTTGCATATTTCTCGACGCGAAACCGTGATTGGCTGTTACCTAACATATTTGCATACTTTCTTCTACCTTTGCAGCAAATTTCAGCTTCTTTAATTCAGATTGGCTTACGAAAATTAACATTTTCCTCTCCGTGCTTAACTTTTGGAAGTGAGTGTATATATGTATATATATATATATATATATAGATATATGCATATATGTATATATATATGTATATATATATATATATATATATATATATATATATATATATATATATATATATATATATATATATATATGTGTGTGTGTGTGTGTGTATATATATATATATATATATATATATATGCATATATATGTATATATATGTATATCTGTATATATATATATATATATATATATATATATATATATATATATATATATATATATATATATATATATATATATATATATATATATATATATTCATTCTTGGGATACATGCTATCCTACCCCGTAAGGAAAATGTTAATAATGTCCAGGAATTAAAGTGTATATGTGCACACAATTATTAGATTTTTCTTGAACATATCTGTTGCCACAAAATAAATGAATCTTTCCCCGACACCAATGAGAAAAGAAAAAATAATAATGCATGTATCTCAGAATATCAAAGACGCAGCCCGCTCTCTCTCTCTCAAGAAGCTATTACCCTGTCCTCTTTTTTTTCCCTCTCTGCCTAGCAGGACCTGCTACCGAGGTGCACTTTCATCGGGGTTACCTGTTCCCCGACCCCACCTGTTGATGCCCCACCCTCTGCAGAGCAAAGAGCTTTGACCTGCTGTTTAGATGGGGGCATGATATTGTCTGATCGTGTTGAGCGATCTTCATTATAAAGCGGGGGTTCAGCAGAGCGTACCGAATTCAATTTGTCTCTGACGGGAGGTATGATAAATACTCAATTTATTTTTGCCACTTTCAAGAAAAGCAATTACGGATGTTTATAAAGGGGACCTCTTCAACGATGTATGTTTGTGTGCATACTACTTACAGTTTTTTTTTGAACACGTGCTGGGATGAAACAATACGCAGGACAGTGATGTAGAGAACTGAATTATGTAAACGGACGGTGCCGAGAACCGTTGCTCTGGTCGTACCCTCCGGAATCTGATATACTTTTGAGGCCTGGCTCGGAGCCTACTCCTAACAATAATTCAGTAGGTACAAGATGGCATATTCAAAAGCGATACAAGATTTGTGATAGGTTTTTTTTATATATCTATTTCATTTAATTAATTACCTCAAAATTAATCTTAATTTCAGTGCAATATCGCAATTAACTTGATATCTTAAGATGCAGGGATCACAATACGCAAACTCTCGATTATCCGTGATCAGAATATCCGATTTGCCTATTATCCGTTCACCAGGAAAGAAAGAAAAATTCAAGTAGTCTCTTCTAACGAAACTACCGCGGGTTATTAACGTAGGATTACTTATCGTTGCTTACCTCTTTTGTATATATATTTGCATGTAAGTGTTATGTATATATGTATCTATATATATGTACGTATGTGTGTATATATATATATATATATATATATATATATATATATATATATATATATGTATATATATTATATATATATATATGTGTATATATATATATATGTGTATATATATATATATATATATATATATATATATATATATATATATATATATATATATATATATATATATATATATATATATATATATATATATATTATTATATCTGCCAAAATGTTGACGCATTTTAGTATTTTTCTGTTTAACTATTTACTGCTTGCCCAAGCGATACAGACTGGGTTTGGCACGCTGCCAAAATTATAACTCGCGATACAGGACATCTGAAATTTTGCTTTCCGGAGGACCGTTATGGAGGAACGTAATCCTACGTTAAAAAAGTCTACAAATAAATAACAAATTGTCCGAGAGAACGTGAATATAGAATTAAGCAAAATGATATTAAAGACTTCTTCCTAGAGGAAAACTAAAAATCTCTATAAATTTTATTACATCAGTTAAACCTATTTAAATTACTGGTTGTAATTCACTCAAAACTTCTAAATAATTCATTTCCTGCGATAAAAAAAACGTTTGTATTTGAATTATCCTTTATATATATATATATATATATATATATATATATATATATATATATATATATATATATATATATATATATATATATATATATATATATATATAATATATATATATATATATATATATATATATATAATATATATATATATATATATATATATATATATATATATATATATATATATATATATATTATTCACCCGTACAACTATCAGCAAGGATAATCGGGGGTGTACCACCGGATTCCCGCGCATCTACGAGTGAGTTATCACCTCTCCGATAAGCAGCCACGTGTTTAAATGCTACTCTACACTCTCGCAACCAGATCATTACAGATATCAGGAACGTATATTTACCTCTTCACCTGGTCACATTCCACTTGCGAGATCACAGCCTCATAAAAACAATGCCACCCTCAATCACTTCGTAAAAAGAAAAAAGAAGAATCTGGCCCGACTTTTAAACGGAAGTAACACGCGAAGAAAAAGAAAGCAGCAATAAAAGAAAGAAAAAACACCTAGGACGATGGGTTGAAATGCTGCTGGACATTTCTTCCCCCCTCTGTCTCTCTTGGCCAGTATGATATATATCAACGTCTCCGACGACGTCCATGGCCACTCATCGTCGAGTTTGGGCAAAAGCGCACCTGCAAAAGCTAATAAAGCGTCACGAAGGGGGTTTTTGCTGTTGCTGGGGCGAACCTTGCCGCTACTAGATTCCTGAGCGGTGCAGAAGCCTGGAGGACCCAATAAGACTTTCTGAGAAATGGCCATTCGTTTTCGTGTTTGAAGGGGAAGAGAGCGTAATTCGCTATTTGTGACATCTATTAATGCAACTTGACTTTTCAGGTGCATCGAATATCAAGCAGGGCGCATGGCCGTTCTAACAGGCATGTGCATGAAAAATGTCCCTCTGGAGCCTATGAATTAGTCCTTAAAGTGCTTGCGCTCGTAAGAAAGGGATAAATAATTGCGGAACCTTTCGGAGAAGCGTATAAGCAGGCCTCGGACCACCCGCTGCCATTCTGAAGAACTGTTTCTTTTTATTTTACGCACAATGTCATGCAGCCGATTTTTGCGATTTATCGCTGTATTCCATCTTCATTTACTTGGATTTGCTTTCAACTACGAACAAATGTCGGACGTTTCTAAGTATAGACAATATCATAATGCTGGAATTTTGTGGTTATGCTATGTAAATTTCCTGAACCCTTAATGCTGCTATATACTAACCCTATTGGAATCAGTCACCTCATTGTTAACCTAGGGCGAAAATGAGTCCAAGGATTGCCGACTTGGATTTTATGATATTGTTTTTTTAATTGAACTCAGTAATAAAGAAAAGAATTTTAAACCTTGTGGCGTTTTTCGTCTTAAAAAAATGCAAATAATATTTTTAAATTTAAATGAATCGAGAAAAGATCTATTCCTTTGGTGGACGCAGTTTATAAAATGGATCCTGTCTCAAGGGGCAGAAAAGTTCAGGCTATCTGAAAATACCATTTTTACCATGTTTTTATTAACTCTCGCTTTCTTGTTTGTTTGTTTATCTGTGTGTTTGTCCATTACAAATCTTGCAATCGATTTTTAACTAACTTCCCGACTAGCTAGACATTTGAAACTTTTAGAATAGCTCAGAACAATGACATTGCACTATTTTAATACTTTTAGCCATCTTTAAGCAGTATTGAATTCTTTTTCAGTTAATTTGTTTTGTAGACTGGTGTAGCCATCTATCGGCCGGGACGGGAACGAAAAATTAAACGCAAGTTAACTTCCAATTAACTTCATTTTATTCAAGTTGATGGGATAATTCATCAAAAAAAATTTTTAAAAAGTATCTATTAATACATAGAATTGTCAAGTTTATATGATTCAGCAGAAAATTTAAAAACATGGTATATAAAAAGTCATTTTTATCTTGTAATTATTACTGGATTGTCAGCATTTATGGAGCTGTCAATAGTAGACACATTTTCTCCATAGGTTAACATTGAGATGTACGAATCCAATAGGGTTCGTACACAGCAGCCTTAAGCCACGCGCGAGCTTACTTGACGATTTTTTTTTATTTTTTTCTTGATTCTAAAACCATGAAATTTTGATGTTACTAATTCAGTTTTTAAGTGAAACGTCTCTATTGATTTATTATTTTGGCTCTTTTTTCTATGAAAAATGCAAATTTGGTTGGATCTCTATTTTTACGAAGCTTCATCGTTCACTTAAAAACTTCGTTACAGAATAGATTCGTTAATTAGAAACTTAGTTGGGAAAAATGAATAATACTTAGCTTTTGTTTTTAGAATATTGTAAACATCAGTCATGCCTGTAAACTCATTTACCGTAGGTACATTGAATTTGTAACTCACGCAATGCAGTTGATAAAATACAAACGTTAGGCGCGAAACTTAATCTGATACAATGCATTAATTACTTATCTCTCTAAAATATTTCAGATACACAGAGAAATAACTAAAAATTACATGAAAGAAACAAAAAAACTTATATATAATATTTTGTATAAATAGTATATTAACTGCGTAAGCATTTGTGCTGGGTGGAAAAAAAATCGATTAAAGGTTTTAACATATTTAAGTTAAAATATTAGCAGGGTTTGATTACTTATTAGTTATTACCCATTACTTAATTACCCAGGTTCGTTTTAACCCCAGCATGTAAATACTGTAGAGAAGATTAGACACAGCTTAAATGTTTATATAAATGATGAGGACCAATATTTAAAAGTTAACAACAAAAATTTATTACACAAATAAACAGTTAAATTACAGTATTAAAATGATTATTTGATCAAATTGGGTCCTCACCGGATAAAACAAGGTATGTATTATTTACGGGATTTTAATTTAAATTTAAATCTTAAAATAGTACTGTCAACAGGCAACAGAAATGTAAAGACTGGCTTACCCCAAATCGGCGTTGCTACGGATCGCTCATGGTTGTAGGTAAAGTGCAGGGTGGACTCGAGAGTCCACCACAGGGCAAGCCCGTAGGCTATTCGCCCTCTGCACACCTCTATATCCTCTGCACACACTCTCTCTGACTCCTCAAAACTTTCTCTCTGACTCTGTATCATTTCTACCCCTTAATATTTTTCTCAACTTTTTGCATACATGTTTTCACCTTCCAATCACAGTATTTTCTTCTCCATATAAACTCCACCTACGTCTTAAAACCCTTTTCTAGTGGCCCTAATATTTCTCTTTTATTAAAATCACACTTCTCATTGGACCTATACTAAACATTTTCATATTCTTTCACATTTTTCCCTTGCTCCTTTCTACATTTTCTTATATTTTATTTTCTAACACCTGGTCAGTTTTATAACCTCTTTTCCTGACCATGATCCGACAATACTGCTATTGTTGCGTAAATTTCACTACAATCCTTTCAATTCTTATTCCTTATTCTAAAGGGGCTTTTTGACTGACCCTCGTCCAACGCAACTCTTTTATCATGGGGCCTTTGACTAACCGCGATCTAATTTTACTACTGTGCCTTTTCTTATGGGGGCCTTTTATATGGGAGCGGCGGCTATTTCCAAACCTTTCCCTCTCTACCATAAATATATTTTTATTGCGTACGTTTCCCTTTTCTAACAATCTTTTAAACTTATGTAAAAGGCCTTTTCTTATGCTTTCACTACATTTTACAATGCATAAAAGAATCTTGAAATGCCTTGTAGCTTTTAACAAATCTGCGAAAACCTTTTGCTGGCTTAAAGAGCCAGCATTTGAGACTTCTTCTGTCTCTTTCTTTCCGCTGGATAAAGCATTTATGATTTATAATTCCAACCTCTAGTTTGGCATTCAAAAGCATCAAAATTATGCCACCGGAGACACCAAATTAAGGGTGGAATTAGCTGTTACAAACGCTTTTCAATTTGAAAAGTATGTGTCAGAAAAATACGTCTCCAATGTCGTTAGAGAGTTGAAATTACCTCCCCGCATTTGCACCACTGCCCTGAATATTTTCTTCATTGGATAGTAAAGAGATTGGGATGTATGTCTGGCCGTCCGTCGGTCCTTTTCAAAATAATTCGTGTATTTTATGTCGAATTATTCCATCCTCTATTTTGGTATTCAAAAGCGATAAAATTGTGCCACCTGAGACTCCAAATTGAAAAGTCTGTCACAAACACTTTTCAAGTTGAAAGTATGTGACGGAAAAATACGTCTCAAAAGTAGTTAGAAAGTTAAAGTTACCTCCCCATTTGCACCACTACCCTGAATATTTTCTTCATTGGATAGTAAAAAAGAGATTGAGATATACCGTATTTTTCGGTCCATAAGACCATTTTACGTAAAAAAATCGACTTAAAATTGGGTTGCAAATTACGGTCGGAAGGTAACATTAAAATAAAATGAATATTTTACTATATATATTATAGATATTTATTATATATATTATTTATTATATTTATTATAATATAAGCATTTTTTATTGCATTTATTTTTTATCTTTATTAAGTAAGAAATTGAAAATGTCTTTATATACCTAACAAATTCAAAATACAGGGTGCAGCTGTGCGGCAGAAAGATCGTTCCGAAGGTATAAATAAATAAATAAATTGAATTATAATAATAAAATAATAATTAATAATAAATTAATAATTTTTTTTCATTTTTCTCAGGTATAAAAGATTTCTTTCTCTATCTTGCTTTGTATTTTTGTTATTAACGTTCCAAATGAAAACGTTCTTTCTGCCGCACCCTGTATTCTTTTCTAAAAATCCTCCCATAAATTTGAGGTGCGTCTTACAGTCCAAAAAATACGATGTGTCTCTTGATAGCAGGCCGTCGGTGCTTTTTCAAATTAATTCGTACTCTCACAGTCTGAAAGACAACTGATAACATGCCATATCTTGGACTCTAAAGATGAGTTAGTCTGACTTATTTAAAAGTGCTATAAATATCGTTATTCTTTTAGTCCTTTTACAGATATTTTTCGTTATATTTTCCTTTCACAAGCCCTTACCCGTGTATCGTGTATGATGTCGGAGATTCCGTTTCAATGTGCTTTCTTCTTACCCGCAGCGCACACCGAGAGGATCATCGAACGCCACGTGTTCTCTGGAGTTCAGATCCCAGGGACGGAATGGAAGCAGAAGGGGCACCGGGGCCGAGCGGCGAGGATCAACTACCGATACAGGGTACTGTGCTCACCCCACTACTACGACTACACGTGTTCAAAGTTCTGCAGGCCCCGAAACGACAGATTCGGCCACTACAGGTGCGACGAGCAAGGCGACAAGGTGTGCCTGCAAGGCTGGCAAGGTCCTAACTGCGAAACCGGTGAGTAGAACTTACCCACCATAAGCAATGGTTTTGTTATGCGACTTATAAATATGTAAGCAGAAAACAACCCAAGCCCAGGGTTGAGATTGCATAGATCTGAGAAACTGAATAGATATAATTAATATATATATATATATATATATATATATATATATATATATATATATATACAAGAGCATTGCAATGAACTTAAAATTTAATAAAAGAGTAATCACAATTTATGTAATCCGAAACATAAAAATTATAATGTGTATGTAAATATCTACTTTCAACTAAATACAATAATCGATATCAAACTTTCAATTAGGTTAATTTAATCTACATATATATAGACTCAAATCTAGCAATAGCGAAGCATTGCCGGGTCAGCTAGTAGGTATATAAAAACACTCACGTATTCGAATGCAACGCTGTGTTAAAATTTCAAAGAAATCGGTGAAGAACTTTCGGAGATTTGAGGTTTTGAACAAACGAACATTTACATTTTTATTTATATAGATTTCAGGTAGTCTCTTTTAACGAAACTACCGCGGGTTATTAACGTAGGATTACTTACCGTTGCTTACCTCTTTTGTATATATATATATATATATATATATATATATATATACAGTCGAACCTCCATATATCGAACTTCCCTATATCGAAATTTTCTATATATCGAACTCTTAGCAAATCTCCATGTTCATTACATAGAAAAATTGTTTCTATATATCGAAAAAATCTCTATATATCGAAATTTTTTCCAAGACAAATTGGGAGATTTTATTCCACTTTAGAATAAAATCTCCCAATTTTTGGCATTTGAAACATTACGTCGTGGACTTCAATTCGCAGAAAATGTCCTTGATAAAGTTTTTAGTGGACTGAATAAATACGAACATTTCTTTGAACTTTCTGCAAAACTAACTGTTCAGCAAGATATTCGTAGTTTTTATTTAAAGAATGTAACTCTGATCATTGTAACCACTGTCTGCATTATTGTTTTTTTTTAAAGATATGTAGTAATCAATAAATCTTTTATATAAATTCATTTTTTAGTTATTAACTTTCATTTAATAGGATTCGCATATAAATTAGAAATGGGAGTTTCATATACAAAAATTAGCTTTAATTTTTTTTTTAGGAGAATTATGATAAGACTAAGCTCAATTCTATATATCGAAATTTCTATATATCGAATTTTTTTCGCGCAATTTGCTACTTCGATATATGGAGGTTCGACTGTATATATATATGTATGCATGTATATATATAGGTATATGTGTATATATATATATATATATATATATATATATATATATATATATATATATATATATATATATATGTATGTATATGTGTGTATGTATATATATATATATATATATATATATATATATATATATATACATATATATATATATATATATATATATACATATATATATATATATATATATATATATATATATATATATATGTGTGTGTGTGTGTGTGTGTGTGTGTGTGTGTGTATGTCAAAATTTTGACGCATTTTGGTACTTTTCTGTTTAAATGTTTACTGCTTGCCCAACAGATACAGACTGGGTTTGGCACGTTGCCCAAATTATAACTCGCGTCGCAGGACATCTGAAATTTTACTTTCCGGAGGACCCTTATGGAGGAACGTAATCCTACGTTAAAATTGTTTAAGATTTCTTGGCATAACGTGCCAAGTAATTTACTACCGATGAAGACTATTTTTCTTAAAAAATAAATAATAATTTTCTTTTGTATAATTTAGTTGCACAAATTATTCTTTACTACAAGCAAGTGGGAGTTATTTGTGCAACCCATTCCTATTTGTCAGTAGGATCTGGTGTAGCTCTCCAACACCTAGACAGAATTGCATGTTTGTGAATATCCAGACAAAGTGGCTAGAGGGATAGTGCCCTTACTTCCCTTTATCACTTTTTCGAAAAACTTGAGCTACCCACGAAAAGAGTGTCTATAAAGAAATTACTTGCTGCTTGTTAATGGTCCGAGATCTTTATGGAGCTGTTAAGCATTAATACACATTTGTCTCAAACTTCTGTTCCGTGTAAACTATGCCCTATAGAATGTAGAGCTGTTCTTGAAAAAAGAATTGTACGATAAAATTTTAGATTTTCCAGGTGCAGGCCTTTGAGTAAACTCATTTTGAAATTTGGTTCTCCGGACACCTGAATCTTTTCGCCCATTTACAGTATATTTATATTCATGCCTCAAAAATTTATGCCATCGCAAAGTTAAAAACACCTGAATCTGCATTTGTGGTAGTTACATCAACGTTTAATGCGAGATAGTGTAAGTAATATCTCGTTATAGAATGCTTTTATGAAGTTTTAAGCGGTGAGTTTTATGACAACCATTTTTTTAAAACTTTTATTCATTTATTTCAGCTGTTTGCAAGTTCGGATGCCATCCAGAGCATGGATATTGTACTGTTCCTGGGGAATGCAAGTAAGTGAAATAGAGAATTAATTTCAATTCCATGCCTTTAGTTAAGCATAGCTTTAATGCAATGATGCGCAACTTCTGAAACGTGCCTGTGTTTACTCAATAGACGAAAAATATTGCCACAATGTACTTGGGGTAAAAGAAGCTAAACCATCTATCTTAATTTTGTTTTATTACCATGTTTTTATTAACTTGCTTTCTTGTTTGTGTGTGTGTGTGTTTGTCCAGTACAAATCTTGCAATCGATTTTTAACAAACTTCTCGACTAGCTAGACATCTGAAACTTTTAGAATAGCTCAGAACACGATTACAATGCATTTTTTAATACTTTTAGCCATCTTTAAGCAGAATTAAATTAATTTTGAGTTATTTTCAGTTAATTTTGTTTTGTAGACTGGTGCAGCAATCTATCGACCGGTACGGGAACGAAAAGTTAAACGCAAGTTAACTTCCAATTAACTTCATTTTCTTTCAAGTTGATGGAATAATTCATCAAAAAAGTTTTTAAAAAGTATTTATTAATACAAAGAATTGTCAAGTTTATATGATTCAACAGAAAATTTTAAGTTCTTTTTATCTTGTAATTATTTTATTCTCTTAACACCTTATAAGGAAGGGTGTTTGGCGAAACTTAAACTTCATGGCTATTTTTGGCGATTTGGTGAAGTACACTAATCACAATTTAAAGTCACATAGCATGTAAAGTTGGCGTCGGAATTGAATAACATTTTTTATACTCACCATTATGAGCAATTTCAATTTACTGGCATCATCATATAAAGGAATTTTGAATTTCACTTTCAAGCATAACATAATTTTAATGAGGTGAACAACTTTTTAGGAATGCATCTCACATAAATAAGCTAGTCGTAAGCGTATCCGACTCCCAGAAAATGCACAGACGAAGTAAAAAACGGAATTTTCCGTATAGCATGCACATTAGCGTTGCAAAAGTAAATACGGAAAATTCCGTCGCCCGCAAAAAAAAAGCGTTAACACTCGAAAGACGGCTGCCGTCATTTTGACGGTTTCGGACATAATATTGAGCGCTATGTCTGTAATTATGTCCTCAAACTTCTGAAATTTTATGACTTTTTTCTAATTTTACGCGAAATATGCACATACATTTACGAAATTATATTCGATAGTAAAGAGGGGGAGAAAATGTTAAACTAAGACTGAAAGCCGTCAATTTGACGGTAATATAGAAGAGAGGCAAAAATCTTTAAAATAATACCGGAAAAAGTTAGTTATTTTTCGTCTCTTCCCCATTTTGCAAATAACGGAAATATTGGCTCTTCGGTAATATTGGTGTTGAAAAATAAGGACTGAACAAACCATTCATATATTTTTACGGATAAACCATACCAGGTTGTCAGCTCGTCATACCTGCATAAAATTATATCTAAATATATACTAATTTATTATATATTGGTATGAAATAGTTCAAAATTTAAAGTATTTAACCATTTAAAAAATTAAATATTTTTAAATTCTTGATTTATTTTTAACCGTCAAAATGTTGGCGTTCAGTCGTTTTAGTAAGAAAAAAATTCCCGTCTTTCTAGTGTTAAATATTCTCTTTAAATTTCTTGACCTTTACTACCTGATATTGCTTGAATTGTTGAAGAACTAAAGTGTAAAAATGCCAGCCATTATGTTTTTTTTTTCTTGTTTTTTTTTTCCACATGTAGGCTTAACTCCAGGGTGGCATGTTTTATGACGTTTATTGCTACAATTGTTATAGTTTTCTTGGTACCACAAACAATGCCGCTCGGTTCTCTAACCAGTATTTTTCTTTACAATTTTTGAAGATTTCTCTCACTCCACCGAATCGGATTCATAATTTGGAATAATTACAAGATAAAAAGAACTTTTTATATATCACGTTTTCAAATTTTCTGTTGATTCATATAAACTTGACAATTCTCTCTTAATTGCACAAACCTTCACTTAATTATTCTTTTTCACTTTCTTTTATTTTACTTTAATCACTTTTTAGTCGTTTCTACTGTCCACAGACTTTATAAACTTTAATTTTTATAATTTTTTAAAAATTTTTTGCACAATATTTTTGTAAACAAACTAAATTCACATGTATTCTCTTTTCAAAATCGTCAAACGCCGTTACGCAAAAGTGCAAGCATTGAATTCAATCGAAGCGCCACCTTGCGGATTTTTTCGGCTAAAAGTATCAATAGAATACATTGTCATCGCGTTCTGAGCTATTCTAAAAGTTTCAAATGTCTAGCTAGTCGGGAAGTTAGTTAAAAATCGATTGCAAGATTTGTACTGGACAAACACACAACCAAACAAACAAGAAAGCGAGTTAATACAAACATGATAATAATTGCAAGATAAAAAGAACTTTTTATATACTATGTTTTTAAATTATCTGTTGAATCATATAAACTTGACAGTTCTCTCTTAACTGCACAATCCTTCACTTAATTATTCTTTTATTTAATTTTAATTACATTTTAGTCGTTTCCACTATCCACAGACTTTATAAACTTTAATTTTTATAATTTCTTTTTCATTTTTTCGTACAATATTTTTGCAAACAACCTAAATTCACGTGTATTCTGTTTTCAAAATCGTCAAACGCCGTTACTCAAAACTGCAAGCATTGAATTCGATCGAAGCGCCACCTTGCGGATTTGTTCATCTAAAAGTATCAATAGAATACATTGTCATCGTGTTCTGAGCTATTCTAAAAGTTTCAAACGTCTAGCTAGTCGGGAAGTTAGTTGAAAATCGATTGCAAGATTTGTACTGAACAAACACACAAACAAGAAAGCGGGTTAATAAAAACATGGTAAAAAGGCTCTTGAATTCTGAGAGTCAGATTTCCCAGAAAGACCCGCTCGAAAATCGCGCCGAAACTCCACCACCCGTCCGTCCGTTCGTCAGATCTGGCCACTGCCCTGAACTCTGGAACATCTCAGAACCCATTATTTGATCCTCCCGCAGCATCAGCCTCCGTCCGTGCAGATGACTCTCATAATAGAAGCCTCGCATTATTATTCCGTAACCATAGCCTCATTAAGACATTTTGTGAATCTCTCTCCGTCCCTCTTCTTAATACCGATAATGTTTCTCGTCACGACAGAATGACGTCACGAGCGTAACCTTATACACTTTTATTTCCTCTCGTTATGGACGTCGTAGCGTAAAACGTCGCGGTCGATTTTGCGTGACACAAACAAACGTCGCATGTCACTGATGCCGAGGCCTGGGAGATCTGCATATCGTAGGACATCGGATGTATATTTATATATTTAAAGTGTGTGTGTGTGTGTGTGTGGTCAACTGGACCATCCCGTCACCCTTGGAGCATCACCTCCGCAAAATAACAATGATGAGCTCAGCTAAGTGATGTCCTTTTAGATAGACGGTCGATAGTAAATGGTCATTAACGCTGATATTGAACGAAAATAAGTTTTTTTCTTACTTAATACGGTGCTAAAGCGTACTGCTGTACCAATTCAAGCAAGTATAAGATTTCATCTTAGTTATGATACTACATCAGAGTGAAACCATACCATAAGCGGGAAAGATGACTTTTCGTGATTTCTCAGTCCGTAAATATATTTTGATCATCTTACTCCACAAACTATAAACTCTTATAATAACAAAAGTTAATTTTGGAAGGTCTTAAGATATTCTAAAGTGTTCTACATCCACGGGATCTTGCACCCTTAACCCCAGCGAAGCAGAGTGCCGGCTGTAATCAGAACAAAACTTAAGACTAAAATTGTTGTTTTGAGAGGAACTGGATGTTTCTGCCATTCGATTATGAATGGCAGATTGGGTTAATCTGCCATTCATAATCGAATGGATTATGAATGCGGTTTAAGTCCACCCCCCCACCCCCACCCAAAAAAAAAAAAAAAAAAAAAAAAAAAAAGCAATCTACTTCTCCACGATCATTGTTTTTTAAATATTACTTTAATTAATAAATTCGATGCATGCTAATAATTTAAGTTAAAAAATCAATAGAATTGATGATAGATACGATACGTGCATTAAGTTTAAAAAAATAAATGTAATTAATAATAAATACGATGTTTGCTAATAATCTAAATTAAAAAATAATTAAATATTATTAATATTGTATCCGATGAGTTCTCATACCTAAATTTTATTAATATATATATATATATATACACACACATATATATATATATATATATATATATATATATATATATATATATATATATATATATATATATATATATATATATATATATATATATAATTAGTAACAAATGCGATGCATGCTAATAAACTAAATTTTTAAGAAATAAATGTAATTAATAATAAATACGATGCTTGCTAATAATCTAAATTAAAAAATAAATAAGTATTATTAATAGTATATTCGATGCATGCTAATAAACTAAATTTTAAAAAAATAAATAGAATTAATGATAAACACGATAAACTAAATTTTAAAAATAAATAATTTAAATTTTTCATAAACTTTTGTCTAACTTCTAATTTATATTATTCATTTAATTGTATTGTACTTTTCGTGACTCTTTGCTCCAAGCAGTAATAATTATAAAATAGATTCAAATAATTTCAAAAACCACGTCGAGATAATAATTTGTCATAAAATGTCATATTTTGAAATGACGATGAAGAATATTTATTCTCTTATAATTATAACATATTTAAATTTGCAGCATTGTTCATGGAGCTATGAGTTCTTCCTACGGCCGTTTGGTTTCGTGATGGGAATAAAATCAGTAAATTAGAGAGTTATCTAGTCAAATCAAAGGGATAAAATTAATAATGCAATTATTAAATCATTAATTAAGAAGCCATTTCCTTTTGACGTATTTTTAAATTGAATGTAAAAATTGAATGATAAAAATTGAATGATAAAAATTGAATGTTAATGTTTATTTCTAACAAAATGCCATTATAAATAAAAAAAAATGTAAATGTAAGAGAGAGGAAGTATTATTTATCTTATTAATGCATTTTTTAAATAAATGTCGTCTGCAGCGGGATTCGACTACAGACTTGCAATCGCTACATACCTACATAGGCAAATTACCTGGACTTTTTAAAAGTAATCAGTTGCAATACTGAGCGCATACAAAAAAGGGGTGGGAGGGTTAAAATTAATTTTCTTTTGGTGGCAATAGTGTCACACAACTGTAATTTATCTTTAAACGGTAATATTTATAAATAGTTGAGGTAGATTTAACCTCAAGTAATTTAATTTTTCAAATAAATCCAATGGAAGGTATAATGGTTGGCTTTGAAATGCAATTTGCCCTTCATATACTGATGTCGATGTATTGCTTATAAAAAGAATTATTTTATTTTATTTGTTTATACAAATACCAAAATTCTATGTCTGTAATTCGATGCAGCAAAAACTTTGCACAATGGTGCCTTAAGAATGTGGGCTATTTGACATGAGTAGGATAAGAATAATGCAAGGTTTGTTAAAATTAGTCCAGATGTTACCGAGCTTTGGGTATTTAAAATATTTAATGATTCGTTAAATTTAGAAGAAATATGGAATCTTTTCAATTTTCATTGCTACCATCTATCGGCTGACAGAGGAATCTTTCGTGCACGGCAAAACGATTTTACTTTCAGAAACACGTCGCTAACTCTGTCATGTATATCTTAACTGTTAATATCAAAATCAAATATTCGAGTGTATTTGAAAGGTGTGAAACCAACACCTTCTCTCAGCGGGAGAAGGTGTTGGTGAAACCAACCGAAAGTATTATAACTAAAAAAACTCTTCGCTGAGCACTGAAAAGTTATAGAAAGTATTGCACCCAAGCTACTCAAATCAGGGAATAGAAAACCGTAATTAATTCTCAATAACTGACAATAAAAAAGGCTCTATTTGAATTTCTAAAGCAAATTTAGCTTTCTTCCCTTAGAACTATGCTTCTCGCGTTTTTTTTTTTTTTTTTTTTTTTTTAACTTTTGCTGTAATGGAATGGCAACACTGTGCACCATTTTCCTGCCTTGGCTTCACTCAGGATTTCGTTTACTATGCATCTGGGAAAGAAAACTGAACGAGCTGTAGAAATTAAAATCGAACCTTTTTAGTTGTTGATTATAGTGAATTAATTAAGGCTTCTGTACCCCCCCCCCCCCGTAGAGAAGTTCCTTTTAAAAATCATAAAAAATAACGATTCAGATTATTGACTAAAGAAACGTGCGAAGGGATTGAAATTTCGTATTAAATTATTCCAAATTATACCTTGCTTTCGGCGCAGCGCTGAAATTAACTTTAGTTTTTCATGACCTATGAATAGTTGATAACCCAGCGGTTACGGTTTAACTAGTTAACATTTAAGACCTGAATCATCCGCATCAAACTGTGTCATCCCATTCGACTTTCTCTCTTCCGAGAATTCGGAAGTAAGCACCACCACTGTTCTAAATATATTTTTCCCGTGGGAAAATCTCTAAATCTTAAGGTCACGGTGTCAGGTTGACCATGTTTCTACAGTTGGTTAGACCACTGTGACAGATCGGTTCGCTGGATGACGCGGACGAAACGAATCTTCGACAGGATTTCCATTTTGGTAATTTTTCTACACCACTGGCAGAAGAATACCCTCCGTGCTTCAGTGGCGGTGTAGCTTTCCATTTCGCCGGGATGGAGGAAAGTTCGGTAGTCATTTGGGAAGACCCTTGACCCCTCTCGCCTTTTCGGGCATGACACGGATGACTTGCTTAATTTCTTCATTTTGAAGGGGGTGTTACTCAGAAGGTTGCGTTTCTCGGAAAAGAAGTTCATAGAATCGGAGATCAATTTTACGGTAGATTACTAGAAATGGTTTATGGCATTGCTGGAATGTAATCCTTAGGGCTAGTGGAGCAGCAGGATATTTCTCTGGGAGGGTCTGTTGCGTTGAGTTAGATCTGAAAATTCATTGCAAGTTTGGAATACAGAAGCCAAAATTAATGTTAGGAAGTGGCTTAAACGGGGTACGTACTTATTTGCGGTCGTGTTGCCGTCCATACAAAGTTGTCGATTAATAATTGAAAAAAAAAATTAATGCATAGTAAGGTATTACATTAAAATTATTTTCCTACCAACTTTATAGTTTGCTTTCCTATAGGTCATCTTCGGTATATCTTGCACTCCGGTGCTAAGCAATTGATCAGTCCAATTTCGTGGAAATGAAGTTCAAAGAATCAGCTATCGCTTTCATGGTAGATTGCTGGGAAACGGAATTGTTGGAATATTTAGTTTGGGACATCTGGAGCTGCAGCATGGTTTTCTGGAAGGGGATGTTCCTCGGTAGGTTAGCACAAGTAGTACTTGTTAGAGCTACAGGAGGCAAAATTGACTGTGCTGTATTACGGACATTTTGTTGTCTATTCCGGTTTCATTTGTTAACAATTCAACATGGATAGTCTCTCCGCACTGTAAGCTGTTAATATAGTTTCATCAACAGCCGATAAGTTCCATTTTGAAAGTACTTGTTGGGAAATAGAATTGTCACATGATTCGTTGATTAAACACCTTAAAAAATCTTATACCAATTTAAATTGAATAAAACGGGTCTTCAATGGCTGAGTAGGAAAAAAATTATAAAGCCTATTAGCCAACAAACGTATTTGACGGCTATGTTCCTCCAAATAATACGGAAAGGTTGTTCTTTTCTTTTCTAACTGTTTTATGTACGACATCAATTTAAAAGTCTCTTGACACATTACTTTCTTTCTTAACAGATTACACAATCTTAAAGTTTTAAACAAAGGTAAAAAATGTTTAGATTTGCCTCAAAAGTAAAACTTGCCATCTTTTTTTTTTTTCTGAAATCAAATCTGTTATATTTATTTTGGCAAATTTGCTTTCAGTTACTATACTTTAATCGTTTAACTTATGCACTGGAAATTTTCCTCCACGAGGTAGATTTTATTCAACCATTCCAATTTTTTAAAGCAAATTAGGCAATATGCTATAAGAATGGTGTTACCTTACCTAAAATGAAACTAAAATTTCATAGATCGTAGTTACGATAAATATGCCTATGTCAAAGATCTTTTAATAATTAATGTATCATATTTTTAGCATGTACAACAATGTATAAAAATAAATTTAAAAGAACTTACGTACTCACATGACTTCAGACATGCGATAATTTTCTGTGATTATCGCATTCCCTTAAATTGCTTCAAAAAATTTTTACCGAGATTAAAAAAGGAATAAAAATATAATAACACCTGTTTCGTCAACATTCAACTCATTTTATGTCGGTGACATGTATGACACTTTAAACAATATCTCATGAAATAAACTAGCACCTAGCTACCGATTATTATCTTAATACTTCGTTTTTACAAGTGACGAAGATTGCGTGATACGCATGTAAAATGTCTAATAAGAATTATTCTTGTTTAATTCCGCTTTGAAGCAAACATTTCTTTAAATATGTAATAAAAGCTAAGTTACTGGAGTATAATTTCAAGAAAAGTCTAAAAATTTACGCATGTGAGATGGTATTGTTAAATTTTCTGTATGATTAATTTATGCGTGAAAAGTTGTTAGGATTTGCTTCACGAAAAAACGTTGTTTAAAAAATAAACTTTTGAATAGAGACTCTAAAAATGAATTCCACTTGAAAAATTATTCATGTATCATCCTTCAAGAAAATTTTTTTTTTTCTCAATTTGACTGAAATGGGATTTTGATTATAGCAAATCTGGATAGGGTAATATACTGAGCGTTTTTATTTGTCTATCAAGTACTCTGGCATTCATCAGTCTCGTTTAACACAATTCATCTCTTTTAAACACAACACTCACATTCTCATCTCGTCAAAAATCAAAATCTTGATTAATAGTGTATTAAATGTAATAATACACTATTAATCAATAATCCTTTTAGGCTTGAAATACACGGTTTTGTAAGTACATTTTATTGGATAAAATTATTAGTTTTGTAAAAATTTTTAAAAATAAAAGTGTCTATTTTTTTTATTTGCGTGAAAGAACAAGGAAATCTTCTATAAATATTATTATTTGAAATACAGTGTACATAAGATAGATTCTTCAAAGTTGCGAACGTTCTCTGTTAAAAACGCATATAGCATCCTATAACCTCGAGAAACGCCCAGGATTTATGTCTACCATGGAATAGGATGTTCTTTTAGGAAGACGCCTGGAATGATCTACCAGGGAATATACGTGCCGTGGATTCACATATCGAGGGTTGTAAATTCTCCCAACGTTGACTATTCTATCTTGCGCAAAAGCGAAAGGTTGAGACTCTTGTTTGTTTGCCTTTCTATTTCCTTTCGTCGAAGTTTTCCCACGTTCAGGTCGACGAGAGCGTGCTGGTTCCTCCAGGATGTCGTCCTGATTCTCAGTAAGTGCTTCGCTTTCAGACTGGGATTCATCGTACTGAGCAGTGTCCTGTGTGGATTCGGCAGCATCAGACTGCTCCTCCTCAACTTTCTCCATCTCGGCGGAGTTGAAATTCCTGTTGACTCTGGGGCGAGTTCTCGGCCTTTGTTCGACAGTCTGTGCCATCCACCGTTCAAGCTTCATCCTTTTAGCCACAGTGTCGCCTTCACCGTCGATATCATTGCTGACAAAGCTTTTGTATATATCTTTGATCGATTCGGATTCAGAGGCAAGCTTTTTACTTCCAAGCGGTTCGTTCATAACAGCTGTTTCGACTATAATTTCGTTTGAACTTAGTCTCGTGGCTGCTTTTGGTGGCTGCCTCTTGCATATGCTCCAACAAAACGAAGCTATGGGCAAAATGACGACGGCGATGCTCGCTATGGGTATGAATATTAAAAACAGTCCCAGTAAATAAAGTATGTCGAATCTGCCCAGGCTCTGGTACAGTCGTTTAGCGGGAGACAAACCTGCCATCTTTGCCTTTGCCACTTCTCTTTTTTTTTCGTTCACCTGGGATCCGAGTTCCAAAGATGAACTTCCGTTTTTGGATGCACCGTTTGACTCATCAGATGATCCAGGATTGCGATTTTCTAGACCTCTGGAAGCATAGGGATTTTTCCTAAATTTCTTATCTGTTCCCCTCTTTTGAGCCGTGGCTTGTAATTCATTTGCAGATTCGTACGATGTTCTAGACAGTCTGTCGTTGCTGTTTCTGTCATTCCTCTGCTTGTGAGACTGAAACGGGAAATCTGGACCAATTTCATCTATGCGGGACTGATAGACGCCATACGCGGATCTGTCAGAGGCTCTCTTTGGAAATCTTAGGCTGTGTTTGTATTTCAAAAACTTGGGATTGTTTTCTCTCCTTTCCACTGACAATTGTTGGTGAAATGATGGATCTGAGTTCCTCAAGTTGTGGGTGTACCAATATCTGTGTGGATAGAGAAATCGTTGGTTTAGCCGGTAATCTCTTTCACTGTTATAATAGGCACGATTTCCTCTGTAACGTGAATAATGCTGGGTTTTTGCCATGGAATTTAAACGATGTCGGGGAAAAGTGTTCCGGGTAAACTGTCTCATCTCTATGTCATCTGAATTTGCTGTTGAAGGATCCGAATTTCTTTCGAGGTAGCTAGATCTGGAAGTATTAATACCGCACAAAAATATCAGAAGTAAAAGAGACAGCATTTCTATTGCATATTTTGTGGCGGCTGAAAATGTATCCAGAGGTGCATATTACATTTTTAATACGAATCATTTTCCATACCTTTTTGTAGTGGATGTTAATGTTTAAAAAGGACTTTAAGACAGAATATGCTTACATATTAGAAAAAAAAAGTATTGTTACATATCATACCACAGATTCCCATTATTGTGAATAATTTTTCTTTATTGGAAAAGGAAAGTTGCCTTCATTCAAGTGTTTTTAATAATGAAAGTTGCAACAATGTAAAGTCGTTAAGCAGATCTCTGTGATACTGACTGGACCAGACCATTTCGATTTCAACCAATGCATGAACTTCATTTGTATTAAAGTACGAATGCCCTAATTCGTGTAAACTAACGACTTAAGCTGTACTTTTATGTGCTAATTAAAATAGTTGACTCCTATTCAGAGCTTGATTTTGAAAGGTGGGGAGGGTCCAGAGATTTTGAAAATAATTCTAAATTCTACTGAGTTATTCATGTTTTGGGCGATGTGTTAATCAAGTCCTGTTCCGTTCCGGTACAAGTATGATATCTCCCCCCCCCCCCAAGGGATTTCTCGCCAAATCTGGCGCCCTTTGTTTTGGTTGTTGTGTTGCCGATTTTTACTTTGGTGTAATGCTCCGTCAAAATATTAAATAACAGTTGCCTTTTAATTTTTGACGGAGGTTGGGTTGTTAAAGAGCGCGAATTGCAAAAAATGTGGGTCAGAGATGAGGATTAAAGTTAAAAGTTCTTATTCTGATGGTTTTACATTTGTTTGTAGGAAAGTTATTGGGGGGGGGGGGGGGAGCAATGTAACACTGAGAAATCTATTCGGCATGGTTCGTGGTTACAATCGTAAGGCAAATTTTAAATTCTACCTAGCGATGTACATGCTTCCGAAATCATGTTTAGCGGCAAATGTAGATTGTTTTAATAAATTTATTGAAATCGTTTCGGGGATTAACTGGGAGGAGTACAAAATTTCGGTATACTTTTTTTTAAAATTCTATTGCCAACATGTATTTTTTTCTATTGTATTTGTGCTTTAATTTATGTTTAATCAAGAAATATATATTTAACCAAGATGTATTTTATGTTTATTTAAATGAATTATTAGTTGCACTATACTGACTTTTTGTAGCGGGGGGGTTGGGGGGCGGCAGTCTCCCCCCCCCCCACTTAACAAATTTCTTATTATTTTTCAGCTTTTTATTTTTTGTATTTATGTGTTTTTTGTGCTTTTCTGTGGTTGTACAGTATAAAAAATGCGTATTTTTGGGACTTTCCGGAATTTCCCGTTTCAAAGACACGTGTTCTGCTTGGCGACAAAAATAAATCGCCAAGTAGTTCCCCTGTTCCCTTACGCTAGTCCCTTCGACTGATTAGATTTAAAAAATTTCCTCACATTTTGATGTTTTATTTGGTACATACTAAATGATCACAATGGATAGAAAAGCTTCACCTACCCTTGCCAATTTTTTTTTCCAAATAAACTTTACCTTTTAACGGTATCCTTCGTTTTAAATTTTTAAGAAGATAATAGTTTGAAGTTTTTTAGCTGTCACAATCTAGCAATAAAGATAAATAAACTGATTTTTTTTTTTCATATTAGGTGTCGACCTGGATGGCAATCGGAGCTGTGTGACGAATGTATGCCATATCCAGGCTGCAAACATGGCTACTGCAATGGCTCTCCTTGGCAATGCATCTGTGATATTAATTGGGGAGGCATCCTGTGCGACGGAGGTAAGATTAGACTAAAAAGTTATTTATGTTATCCGTGGTTTAAAACCATTTTAATCATTTCTGTCATAGAGACGTAAGAGCGATATATATTTTCCCCTCGGAAATATATCAATATAGCAGTGGCGCACCCAGGATTTTTTCTTGGGGAGGGCCGAGATGAATGGATAAAAATATTTATAATGCATGGGGGGCGAGATGAACGAATAAGAATATTTATAATGTAAAATCAATATTTCTACTTCTTTGGGCGTGCAGGGGACCCTCCCCCCCCCCCCCGGGGGGGTGCGCCACTGCAATATAGTAAATATTACTTTTAAAAATCTAAAACGGGATTACACTTTTACTATTTTAAAATTCCAGTTAATAGATGGCGTTACTCTATAATGAATTGGAATTCGAAAATTAGTAGTTCATGGTGTTGATCATAGATGTCGCCACTAAAGCTCTCGACAACTAAATGATCATGAGTTCTCGATTTAAAGATATTTATATTTTATTGTAGTAAACTTGGATATAAACCTTCAGTCATAGAGAATTCGTATGTAACATGGTTATAAACAAATCTCCCTCTCTGTTCCTTCACTTGGTCTTATTCTTCTTTTATAACGCGAATAATGTGGATGTAAAATGGCGTTATATCCGAACTAAACTGTACTTTTGTAACTTGTCATAAAGGTTATAGTTTGTTACCTTGGTTTCTTATTTAATTATTGTTATTCTTATAATTCATTTAAATTAAAATAGTATTTATAAATTGAACGGGTTTTTTCCTCAAGTTTGTTAAATTAAAATATTCTGTACCTTTTAAAAAATATTTTTAAAAAATGCAAATGGGAATTTGTTCCAGATCGTATATTTCCATGTACATTACGAGATTTTAAAATGAAGTAATATTTTATTGCCTCACATACAAGAATTTTTTCAAATCATATATCTTCTGTTCCCGCAAGGCTTTTCTACTTTATTTTTTTTATTTGTTGATTTTCTTTAAATATAGACTAGAAATAAAATTTCTTCTTTGAGATTAAAAAGAATAGAGAATATTTCAATCAGTTGTAAAATGGGATATTTTACTTTGAAAATAAGCTTTATACATCTTTTATTAAGACTTACAAAAATGGCTAAACTTGGATTCAATTTTATGTATTTAGATCTAAATTTTTGTGGAACTCATGAACCTTGTCAAAATGGAGGAACTTGTGTTAATGCTGCTCCTGATAATTATACATGCCGATGTGCTGAAGGCTTTTCGGGAACAAACTGTGATATAGGTAGGTGATAGTTTTATTTTAAATAAAATTACAGAATTTAAATCAATATGAATCTTACATATGGGCATTACCTGTTTTCTCTCACAATAATTTAGATTCACTGAGTTAAATAAATACAGTTGATAATTTATGTATGAAAATTCTAATCAGTGTATAAACAAAATATGCTCTATGCTAATAAATTATTTGCTCATTTAAAGAACTTAAACTACTCTCAATGTGAATTTTCAAAATCATTTGACATTACTATTATACTCTAGGTTTAAATTTTTTAAATTATGAATATTTGATGATAAGTAAAAAATGTATAAATTATTATATGGTGTAAAATTACGTGGTAAATTACGGTTTCCCTTGATGTCTTGGATTAAATGTGTATTTATTCAGCTAATCAACCATAAATACTTTAATTTTGCCACTAGGATTGCTAACAACTTATTGGTGCTACAATTGTTATTTTGATTGTTTATCAAAATTTGCAAGAAAAGGGTTATTTTACTAGTATTATATTTATATGGGTTGGTTAATCAAATAAATATTCACATCCTTTATATGTTATTTTTCATACTCATTTTACTACTATACATATACTGAAACTTGTGTAACTATATTGTGTTATACTATATAAGAAGAGAGAGGATAAATAACAAACTAAATTACTAGATGAATAAATTACACAGGAATTCTACCATTTAAACTTTCTAATTACTTCAACATATTTAACAAAAATAAAATTTATTGCCTTTCCCAATTTTCACGTTATATTCTTCATTCTAGTTGACAATCCATGTGCTGCCTCCCCATGTCTGAATCAAGGTACATGTTCAGAGATCAACAACACTTATATATGTACATGCTTACCAGGATGGACTGGAAATCGATGTCAAACAAGTAAGTTAGTCATTTGCTTAGCTACTACCAATTTTTCTCATTTTAAGTGAACACCTTTTTTACTCTCATTAGTTTTAAATTTCTAAAACATTTACTTATTATTTATGTAGACCTCACATATTAATTTTTCAAATTATGTATTTTGTCTACCATTGAAGTGATTATGATGAAAGCTAATATTTTCGATAAGCTATTATTCTATAATTATTTTACTGTATATTATCATTGTAATAACATCGTAAAATTTGTGTTATTTCCAGATATTAATGAATGTGAATCAAATCCATGTGAAAATGGAGGCACTTGTTTAGATCTAGTAAATGGTTATCGATGTTTATGTGATCCTGGATGGCAAGGAAGTCGATGCCAATTTGGTAATTTTTACTTTTTGATTAGTATTTCCTATAATTTTTATTCAAACTTGTACTGATATCATAATAATTAAAATATAATATGTACTGATATCATAATAATTAAAAAGCTATGCGCATAAGAAAAATCAGGTGTGACAGGGAACATAGTCCATTGTAATATGTTGAAATATATACAAGTGGATAATTTTTTTTTTCTATGTACTCTTTAGTATATCTTACATATATTAGTCATACTATTTGCATCCATACCTGAGGAAAGTTACTTTTTTTCCAGGAGAAATTAGGGCAGGAATTTCCTTGTTTTTCTATAATTTTTTAAGCTTATTCAAGTATTTTGACCCATAAACCTCTAATTGGTTGTGTTACTGGTTGCTACTGCCTGAGGACTTAAAAGTTAGACATGCTTTAGTCACGAATTTGAAAGTTTATATATAACTATTTTTAATGCTTTCTCATGATTATACCACTGACAGCGCGCACACGCACACACACACATATATATATATATCTTAGCATTAGTTTATTTGTTTATTTATTTTATATTTTTTCTAAAAGTCAGAAATTTGAATTTTTTTTTTCATTCTACAGATGCAGATGAATGTGATGCAAGTCCTTGTGTTAATGCTGTTAGCTGTAGAAACCTTGTTGGGGATTATGAATGTACATGTCTTCCAGGTTGGGATGGAAAGAACTGTGATCGCAATCTCAATGACTGCTTGGGACAGTGTTTGAATGGGGCAACCTGTATTGATCTCGTTAATGACTACCATTGTGCTTGTCTTCCAGGCTTTACTGGGAGAGAATGCCAGACAAACATTAATGAATGTGCAAGTAACCCTTGCTATAATGGTGGAGAATGTGTTGATTTGATAGCAGATTATCGATGTATATGCCCTGTTGGATACAAAGGCTATCGATGCGAGGTTAGTTAGTTTTAACTTCTCTAGCTCTAACTTGGGTAAAAGTTATTTTGCATAAATTACTAATGAATAATGAAATATATTAGTACATGTGTGTATTTTTTAAAGATGAAAGAAAGACAAATTTATTCTAGGAAACTCATATGTAAATTTATTAATTAAATTAATCATTTAAGTTCATAACTTTGGTTCTGTAACTTCAAATTGATGAAAAATTGTTTTCACCTAATAAATTTTCCTTTTTTACATAAAATTTTCATAATTTTTACACACTCAGACGTGTATATATATATATATATATATATATATATATATATATATATATATATATATATATATATATATATATATATATATATATATATATATTATTTTAGTATATGTGACAATCTGAGAAAAGTGAAGAAATTTTTTTTTAAAATTAACTTAAAAAGGCTGTAAAAGTTAAGCACTCGCATCAGTTTACAAGCTAAACCTCTTATTCAGTTTTCATATATAGAGATAATGTGTTATCTATTTCACTTTTGCATTATGCTAAACATCTGTAGGTAAAAGTGAAACAGTTTTACAATGATCAACGTATCAAAGCTTTGAAACTTATCTTTTGTGTACAAGTAAAAGGACATATTAGTTTCAAATCAATTTTCATCAGATCTAATCTATTAGGTGGAATACTATGTATCTAAAGTCCATTTTATTACATAAATCCTTTAGCTTATTTATGTTTTTCTTTAATAATGTATTCATGCCATAAAATACTAAGTTTTTTGAAAGTGTTAGAAATGTTTGAAAAAGTGACCTTCTATGAAAAAAAAATTGTATAACTTAAACAGGTTAATTATCACCACTTGTGGATAAATGTTTCTATGTATTTTACAGGTTGATGATGACCTATGTCACCCAAATCCTTGTCATAATGGAGCTTCATGTCTCAATATGCAGTTTGATTATACTTGTGTATGTCCTCAAGGATTTCAAGGCAAAAACTGCTCTGTGCCAAAAACTAAGTGCCAAAATCCACCATGTGAAAGTAATTATATTTTACCTATAAAATAGAACTTTTTTTTTATATATATACATGTTTTTATTGATATCAGTAGCTATGTAAAGTAATATTTATTAGAAAATCCTGTAGAATAACAAACTTATATAATAAGATTAAGATTTATATAATTCTGCTAACTTGGAGTCAAGTAGTAAGCAGACTCACCTCAAGGATATTAAAGTTATGAGTTTGACTTTTATCTTATCAGCCTTTAAATATACTATTCAAGTTGGAGTAGACATGCCTAGGTTTTTTATTATATAAAATAAGTGTGACAAACCTCCCCTAAGTAAATTCATCCACAGAGAGCATAACCTAAGTGACAAACCAAGTGTTAGGTGAAAGCATTAACCACCCTAAGTATATGTAATTAATATTAAATGTAATCAGATGAAATATAAAGTTTTAAATTAAGTGTAAAGTAGCACTTTTAGGCACTTTTTCATTTGTAAGTTATATATGTATTTGAATAATGTTATAAATTTGAAAACCTTACTGAAAATGCTGTTACAAGAAAATGCTGTTACAAGAAAATTACAAGAAAATGCTGGATATATATTAAATTTTCAGATTTTTTTAAAAATTGATATACATACATGTATATAAATATACATATATATATATATCTTTATTATCCACAGCCCAAAGAGACAGATGTGCTACTATGTCTCCGAATTCATCTACCATAAGACATGTTTCATCTAGCTTATGTGGAGATCATGGAAAATGTGTGAATGATCACTTAGGAGGATTTAGTTGTGTTTGCGATGCTGGATATACTGGAAAATATTGTCATGAAAGTATGTAGTTGATCGCTTTGACCATTATACTTCTTATTCAATGTAATAGATTTTACCTTTCTGTGTTATGGCTGAGGATTATCCTGGATACTCTTTGATTACTTTTTTACTCAGAGAAATGTGATTTATTAGTTGTCTAAATGTCAATTTTGTTCATACTTTTGTATAACTATTGCTGTGGCATGTGTTATAGAATAAGTTTTGTATCAGTCTCTTGTTCCATAGGATTTAGAAGTTCAAAATGCCACATAAAATTGTCTTCTGCTCAGACATTCTTACAAAAAGACTATGATCATACTTTGCAATGACTTTCTCTATTATTATTTTTTTTTTCTGGGCTTACTAAGGGACTGCCCTCAATATTTCTTTGATATGTGCTGGATCAATTACTATAGCTTATGAATAATTATTATAAAACTTCTGTTTATTTCACTTTAGTGTTGAGTACAATAACTTCACTGTTTGGAGTAAATTTGCTGAAATTAAAAGAATTAATGCTTATGTAATACATTTCTTTAAAGTAGTACAATGTTTAGTCCCATTGAAGATAGTGTCTTGTCAATTATAAATCTCCTAGATCACAAAATATTATAACATCTTGACAACTGGCTCTCATTCACTTAATCTTGACTTCACCTTGAACGTAATTCGAACATAATTTTACACTAAATTATTTGAGATTACTTTTAATTTGGAAAGTATGTTGTTGTGTTGGAATATTTTTTTATTATCCAAATATGTTGTCTTTCACTATCTGAGCATTATTGTTTACATTCTTTTTATGCTGATTTTTCTCTTCCTCAAATTTTGGAATTATTTTTATAAATTATTTGCTGTATAATATAAGATATATTTATTTCTTCTGGAGAATTTTCATCAAATGCATGTTCTTAATCTTGCAAATACATTATTTTCAGATATCAATGACTGCATTTCAAATCCATGCAAAAATGGAGGAACATGTGTTGATGGTTTGAATTCCTTCCAATGCTTTTGCCAAGAAGGTTGGGAGGGAAGATACTGCCAAATTAGTGAGTATTTGAAAATGAAATTATTCTTTGCTATCTGTGAGAACTAAATACTTTTAATAAAAAATTGACTGTCTATATTTATACAAATAACAGGGGGCTTGGGGTGCCTTGAGTGGATGACAGATCTGTACTGTTTGTCCGGCATCCTCAGGCCCTACATGAATGAAAAATGTCACCGAACTTGGGAAATTAACCCTCGGCTGCATGTTCAGGTATTATTGCTCCATAGCTTCCAGTCGTCAGTTTGAACAAGGCGTATAAGTGAAAGCTGTGGTCACTGTAAATTCCGAATACTTATACAAGTAACATTAATTATGGTGCTTTATATATATCAAAGGTACATTGAGTTTACTTTATTGAGAAACAATATAGATACTCACACATCAATAAGAAGCACATTATTAATGCTCAGTACTACTTGAGTTTGACTGCTGATTATATTTTAGCAGAATTTATGTTGCCTTAGTGTTGCACCAGGGCCTGAGGTAGCCTAGTTGTAGTGCATTCAGACAGAGGATGCTCAGTTTGAATCCCGATGAATGTCATTAAATACCTTCTTGTCTAGGTTGGATATGGACATGTTAAATCCATAGACAGGAAAGTCCTTCCATGAGGTCAGTGGTTAGGGGAAGGTACAACCCTTCAGTTATCATACCGGGGGAGCTCAGTCAAAATTGTAGTTGTGATAAGGGGTGGTGTTGTTTCATCTATACAGTTCCTCTGTTGTAAGCAACCAATTTCTATCGTGGATGCTTCATCTTGGGTAAATGTTGAAAGATAATATGCTTACCACATTACTAAGATTTTTAAAAAACTTAATGTTGTACCTGATTTTCTCTTAATACTTTTTAGGAGGAAATCAGTACAAGATTAATTTAAATTTAATATAAATTCTAATTTTAGTTTATTCAGCTCAATTCAAGCTTTCAAAATTTTATTTTTCATTAAAAAATAAATTTTTAACTACACTTTTTTAATGATATGTATATTATTGTCTGTTGACCATAGAATATTTTTTTAAAGATTTTGAATATGTATTATTATTTTATCTAACAGGGTTCTAAATAACAAAGTTTTTTCAATGTGATTTCAGTAATACATTTTAAAATTAATTTTCAGATAAAAATGACTGTGATCCAAATCCATGCCACAATAATGGAACCTGTATTGATGCAATTGCTGATTATATGTGCAATTGTAAAAATGGGTGGAAAGGAAAAACTTGCAACTTACGTAAGTATAAATCTTAAGCTAGAATTCTAATAGATGTGTACAGATAAAGATGGTGCCTCAGAATTTACTGTCGTTATATTTAATTTTATTGAAAAGCTGATTCCGATTTAAAAATGGTAGTAATTAGACCATAGATAACCCTATACAGTTTATAAATCTACAATGTTTTAGCTTTTGTTTCTAAAAAAGTGTCAAAAACTTTTTATTTATGTATTTTGACTTTTTTGAGTTTATTAAAAAAATGTAACTTTTTTGTGTAATTTTTCATTTGCACAATTTCTCTCTCATTTAAATGCAGCAAAAAACAAATTAACATTTTGTATAGATTTACAGTTATATGTAAGCTCTTACAATTTTTATATGTCAGAATATACTGTCGATTCCGGTTAATCGGACCACATTGGGATGCGATCATTTTGGTCTTAATAACCGGCTGGTCCGATTAAACAAACATGCCTTATGTTACAAGACAGGATTTGGTCCGAATAAGCATCTGGTCTGATTAACCGGTGGTCCAGTTAACCGGAATCGGCTGTATATATCATGTTCTTTGAAATCTTTAAGAATAAGTGAAATAAATATTCTCTTATATAAAAAACATACACATTTAATTATCTTACTGGTATTAGTTTTTTTAAAAAATCCAAAATGAGCAATCAGATCTGGAATAAGCTTTTGCATTCAGAGTGTCATTTGTTTTATCAGTAAATTTTTCTTTAATTTACTTATAGAAAATTCAAATAATTTATTTGATACTTAGTATGAAGTGGCAAAAGAATTAAATAAGTTTATTAAATTTATATTTTTGTTGCAACGTTTTAAAATAAATGTGTTTTTTTTTTTGTTTTGTTTTTTCAGGTCATGGCCATTGTGATCAAAGTACATGCCAAAATGGAGGTACATGCCTCGATTTAGGTGAAACTTTTGTATGTCATTGTAAATCAGGATGGGAAGGACACACTTGTCAAATAGGTAAAAAATTTGTGCACTCATGTTCATTAAAACAAAAACTCAGTGCCTTTTTAGAGCTCTGTATTCACTGACTTTTAAACATATAGATTTATAATCTAATTTACTGTTTGTAAATTAGGAGATTACAAATCCCAGTAGGGATTTATAATCTCCTAAAGGAGCCCGTATTCAAAAGACCTTGGGCTCCTTATTGAGGTCTCCTGTTCCCCTTGGCCCACCCAGAGCTGTGGTGCATAGTTAACTTTTAACTCAAAACAAGCCACAATTATATACAGGACGACCAGTACCATATTGGTCTGGTGGGATCTCCATTGTGCCTGCTATGTGGCATCAATGATATGACTGGTGCATACCTCTGCAGTTGCCCAAAAATCAAAGATGTAGCAGGCTTTTTTGCAGATGATGTTCATACTGAGTTTCTTATTTCAAGATTTTATTGGACTTCCCAAAAAATCTTGCTGGTGTAACTTGATCAAAGTCTGGTGTAAAAAAAAAATAATAATAGTCATTATATAGTAATCTCCTAACTATGGATAAATTTTAGAAACAAAATAATTTCCGATGGAATCCCTTGGCTTAGTTATGAAGAATATAGCAATTTTACCTTATTGACAGAAATTAGCAATTGCAAAAACAGTTCTATTCATTATTTTGGATTGACATAATCATAAAAATGCATAACAAGTAAGCATGGACACCTTCAAAGGAAGATAAACCTGTTGATCTTTAAAGCCACACCTACTTTGTATAACTCAATATGTCAGCAACTTCTGCAAAATTCAGTTATATATCAAACATATTGACTTTTATAACACCCATTTAAAAGGTTTATAATTTGTATTAGACAGCTAAATTATGGTATAATTAATTATGATTTTATTATAAATTTTTTTTAGCTATTGTTATATGTTTGTAAATTGTCAATAAATTATGTAATACTAATTTTAATTGCCTAAAAAAACCAATAAAATTTACATATCTAAAATTTAGATAAGAAATTTGTAATTTAATTTATATAATCGATCCACAGGGGAAAAATAATTGAAAAATATTGAAACAAAACTGTTGCAAAAAAAACTTTGATTTTTAAAATAAGCACATGGTTTTAAAAATTGTAAATCTTCTTCTATTGCTTCTGATAGGTAGATCATGTAGATGACCTTTGAAAAGAAAAAACAGAATAATTTAGGATTTATGTTTATGACTTCCAGGAAGAAAAGTAAATTGTCATTACAAAAATTTATTGCTGCAGATATGCTTTTTTTAGGCGCATAAGTTTTATTTCTCTTTTTTTAATGGATATATTTTTTAAATTACCTGATATTATTAAAATATGTTTCCTCTAAGCAGAAATGTAGAAAGATTTATTTTAAAATGTTTACTTTTTCAGCTAAAAATCCAAGTTGTCATTCTAACCCATGCCATAATGGTGCTACATGTGTTAATATTGGAACAAATTTCTTATGCATCTGCAGAGAAGGATATGAAGGACCTTTATGTCAATATGGTATGTGATAATTCATGTTTTCTAAATTCATTAATGTGGAATTTAGTGCTATAATTTACAAACTTTATCAAGCTATTTTTCTAAGCCCAGTTTTACTCTAAATAATGTAATTTTTAATTAGTAATTAGTGTCATATTGAATTATTCAACATTTGTTTTAAAAAAATATTTGGATGAAAAATTCTAGACATTTCTATATTTATAAAATATTGTAATATTTTTAGTGAATTCAATTATTTGGGGGCAAAAATATTATAAAAATATAACAAATATTAAAAGAATATAAATTATATAAAAATTGCTTGTTGTAGATTCTGATGACTGCAACCCCAATCCTTGTCATAATAATGGGACATGTATTGATGGAGTTAACTGGTTTCTGTGCAAATGTGCTCCTGGATTTATTGGGCCTGACTGCCGCATCAACATTAATGAATGTGCATCTTCTCCTTGTACAAATGGAGGTACATGCATTGATGAAATCGGTGGCTACAGATGTGTCTGCCCACCTTATGTCACAGGACAGAATTGCAACATATGTAAGGGATACTTGTTTTTTTTTTAGTCAATTTGATTCTCATAAGAGAAATTTTCTTGTCATTTACTAACATTTGTTATACATCATCCAAAAGTTATTGCTGAAATAGGGGGAAATCAGTTCTAAATAAAGTTTATATATATATATATATATATATATATATCTTAGTTTTTAAAATGGTCATGTGCATGTATGCAATTTTATACATGTTTGCATACAATGTGTTCTAGACCTATGTTTGGATTTAATTATTCTTCCCAGTGTGTTAAACTGCTCTCTGTTAAATGGAGGAACTATACCTATCAGTCAACACTGTTGCATACTTAACTGTAATCACTTAAAAACTTGAGTGTAGCTAACTTTGAAGTACATCTCTGTTTTGGTTCTTGTTATGCTAGTTTGTTTATCTAAAAACATGATCTATATAATAACACATTGTTACAGGCAACTTAACTTAATTGCACCACCATTAATTTTTTTCCTGTAGAGGTAGTCATTTGAATAATTTTTATTTGATTAAACAAAATAATCAGAAGTGTTTAATATTGTTTATATTATTAATTTGAGTAAGTTAATTAAATGATTTTAAAATTAATTTTAGCCCATTCGTGCATTTAATATCTAACTGTTTCTGTAATTTTCTTTTTAGCTTTGCTTCCTGCTGATACCAGTAATTACTGTTTGTGGAAGGATCAGATTCATTCAGACAGTAGTATATGGAGTGATGAATGCAACCTATGCATTTGCATCAAAGGGAGAATTCAGTGTACAAAAGTTAGTATAAAGTGTAATGAGGCATACTTTATCATTTTATTCAAAGATAAGATGAAATTAAAAGTTTTCCATGTTATGTAAATTGTGTATGTGAGAGTGATACTGCCTTCCTTAGTTAAAAAGTCCTGTGTGCAAAATTTTTATTTTCCTGTATTCCTTTTTAATGTTTTACTTCCATATGTTTTTTACCATTTTCAGAAAGTTAGAATGTCCTATCTGCTTTGAGAGGCTCTTAAAACTATCTAACATATTTGTCCTAACTGCATTTTAATGTGCATCTTAACTGCATTGCATTTTTCTGCATTGCATTGAAGAGTTAAAAGGACATTTTAACTAAGGAGGCAGGATAGTCGTAAATCATTATCTTTAAATTTTGTTTAAAGTTTTATAAAATTTTAGTGAAAACAAAAACAAAAAAAAGTTTTCCTTTTAAAAAAAGTATTATGTTTTCTAGATGAGACCACTTTTTTAAAGGTACCTTGCAGTTTTTATAAGGCTATACTAGAATGATATTCTGCACAATATACTTAATTGTCCATTAAAATCAACAGCATATTTTCTCAATATTTCGTGTAAAGAACTGATAACTATAAAAATTTATGTTCTTATTTAATAAAAATCCAGTAATAATGTAATATTTAAAATTGAAAATTTGAGATATTCAGGATTTACTTATCACTCTTGGATTAGTTTTAACACTAATCTGATATGGACTACTATGTCAATATGTTTTACTGATAAACCGTATGGGAATAGAACATATAATGGAACACATAGGAAGGAACATTTTTCTACTAAAAATAATCTATTTGAAATGCTACTCAACTGATAACTATGTAAGTCATAAAATTAATGGAAAAAGTTTTTTTGATTATTTTTGTTTTTAATTTTGAGTTTTCAGTAGTAAATAGTGCAAAATATTTTAGATTAAACAATGTACCTATATTTGCACATATAAAAAAAGATATCAGCAACATCAGGATAAACAAATTTGCTATAGGTTCTGCATATTTGGAACTTACATGTAAAATGGTTTTCGCAGTAACTTTTTTGCTTAGTAAAAATATACAACTGGGCATAAAAATGATATTTTAAGAATCTTTAGAACAAAAATGTGACTTTTATCAGGCTCTAAGACAAAAAATAGGGTCTATATTCTGGCTTCTTAAACAATTTAATAAATTAAATCATTTTTTTAACAAGTGTGAGAGCCCTGTGTTGACAGATAACAATTAAGTATACTGAATATGAAATTCTCTAGTAGTTTCAAATAAAAGTGATCAGTATCAATAACAGTCTCAAGATGTGCATTTTACGTGATAAAGAGTTTCAAAACCTCATATCGGTGTGGAATTTTTTATTATAAAAATTTCAAAATTGTTATCTGAATAGAATATTGTTGCCAATTCTTAAAAATTCTGTTTATATTCTTCTTATGTGTAAGTTCACCATTTTTTATTAACACTAGAAAGAGGGTTGCCAACATTTTGACGGTTTCAGACACACTATTGAGCGCTATGTCTGTACTTGTCCTCAGGCTTCTGAAATTTTATGACTTTTTCTAATTTTAAGCGAAATATGCACACACATTTACAAAATTATATTCGATAGTGAGGGGGAGAAGATGTGTTGTATACCTACTAAGACTGAAAGCCGTCAATTTGATGACAATATAGAAAACAGGCAGAAATCTTTAAAATAATTCCGAAAAAATATTAGTTACTTTTCATCTCTTCCCCCTTTTGCAAATAACAGAAATATTGGCTGTTTGGAAATATTCTTCTTCTTCTTCAGTTCTACAGCCTAGGACAGGCCAAGACCGTCCCAAGAAGTTTCCGCCATCTTGGTCTATTAGACGCCATGGCTCTCCAGTTTGTGGTGCCAACAGTTTTTAGGTCTTTTTCGACGCTGTCCAGCCATCGAGTAGGAGGGCGACCTCTTTTCCTAACTCCGTCTGGTTTAGTGAATGTTATCTTTTTTGTCGGATTATCATCTTCAGATCGATAAATATGTCCCAGCCACCGGATGTGGTTGGCTTTAATAACATGAACTATGTCCGGTTGTTTATATTTTCTGTAGATCTCATGGTTGAAAAGGGTACGCCACTTATTGTCCTCATAAACTGCTCCAAAGATTCTTCTAAGTATTTTTCTCTCGAAAATCATTAGCCTATTTTCATCTGATTTATTGATAGCCTATTTTCATCTGATTTATATTATCACTGCCAGCACTCATTACCATACAAGATCACAGGTCGTAGGAGTGTTATGTAAATATTGATTTTTGTTTTTTGTTGGATGAGTCTGTTTTTAAGTTGGCTTTTTAATCCAAAATAGCACTTGTTTGCCATTTCAAGTCTGTTATTAATTTCAGAGCTAATGTCATTTTTCCTGGTAATTATACTTCCAAGATATTTAAATTTGTCGACAGCTTCAAATGTATGGTCTTTAACTTGTAGTGGAGCTGTCGTGGAATACCTTTTACCTATCTCCATGTATTTGGTTTTATCTGCATTAATAGAAAGTTCCATTTCCTTAGCTGCGGCTTCAAGGGCGATGAAGGCCTCTGCCACTGATTGTCTGGATCTTCCTATAATATCTATATCATCTGCATATGCTAGAATTTGGAGGGATCTTTGAAAGATAGTGCTTCTTACATTGATTCCAGACGCTCTGATGACTTTTTCAAGAGCGATGTTAAATAATATGCAGGAAAGTGAATCTCCCTGCCTTAGGCCTTTATCGGTGTAGAAATGTTCAGAAAGTTCATACTTTAACTTGACTCTGCACTTGACTCTTCTGAGTGTTGCCTTTGTCAAGTTTACAAGTTTTATTGGGATTCCGAGTTCCACCATCGCTTCATATAACTTTTCTCTTTTAATGTTATCATATGCTGCTTTAAAATCAATAAAAAGGTGAAAAGTATTGATATTAAATTCTTTTGTTTTCTCAATTATTTGCCTAAGAATATGGATTTGATCGATGGTGGACCTTCCTCTGTGGAAACCACACTGGTAGTTCCCAACAGCTTTCTCCACGTGTGGTAATAGTTTTTTATACAGCACATTAGAGAATATTTTAAATGCTGTGTTCAGTAGGGTGATCCCCCTGTAATTACTACAATTCAATTTGTCTCCTTTTTTAAATATTGGGCAGTTAGATCCATCATCCCATTCAATGGGTATTTGTTCCACTTCCCAAATCCTACAAATAATGGCATGGATTGTTTTGATCTGTTCTAGCACCTTGATTTTTAAAAGCTCGGCTTTTATTCCATCTGGTCCAGCAGATCTATTATTGTTCAGTCTCCCGATCGCATATTCAATTTCATCCAGGGAAGGCAGATCAGATTCTTCCACCTGGTCACAGCCTACATCATATGAGGCACCAACATCCAGATTTGGAAATATTGGTGTTGAAAAAGAAGGACTGCACACACCATGAATATATTTTTATGGATAAACCATACCAGGTTGTCAGCTCTGCATACCTGCATAAAAATATATCTAAATATATACTAATTTATTATATATTGGTATGAAATAGTTCAAAATTTAAAGTATTTAACCATTTAAAAAAATTAAATATTTTTAAATTCTTGATTTTAACCTGTCAAAATGACGGCATTCAGTCGTTTTAGTAAGTAAAAAATTCCCGTCTTTCTAGTGTTAAATTTTCTAAACTATGATAGAAGTTTTCTTAACAGATATACAGTTTTAAGTTTCAGTCTTATATACACATATGTTTTATGCTCATATATATGTATATTATGTAAGTTTATTAAAGTTAGATTGAGAAAGAAATATCTATTTTTATTTCTACCAGGTTTGGTGCAATAGTCGTTTGTGTGATTTAGATCCAAATTCTACGAAGCAAATGTGCCCTCAAGGTCTCTCATGTGTACCATCTTCATCTGATCCTTGCTTTACTCAGCCATGTCATACATTTGGAAGATGTCAGTCTAATCAGAATAGCTCTGAAGCTTTGTCTCTAGAAACCACTCCAGCAAAGAAATGCCAACCAAATAACGCTCTCCTCAGCAACAACTGTGCAAAGATAACACTGTTCTTTGACAAGAGTCAAATGTCCATAGTAAGTGAGAAAGAAATTGGCATTTATACTCTGAGAAACATTTTAAAATTTTGTTAAGTTTACTCAAACAATTCATATTTTGTGGTACTGAGAAAAAATATTTATTACATTAGGCTTATTGATTACAGCGATATATATATATATGTGTGTGTGTATGTAAATATATATATATGTATGTATATGTATATATATATATTATATATATATATATATGTATATATATGTGTATATATATATATATATATATATATATATATATATATATATATATATATATATATATATATATACAGTGGAATCTCAATCTATCATTTTTCAAGGGACCAACTGAACTGAGTGATAAATGCAGGAACATAAACGAATATGATCATCGGGATTGGGTGAAATAAACGACACATATGGGAAAATGATGATTCGGGGAACAATTGATCAAGATTCCACTGTGTATATATATATATATATATACAGTGGAATCTCAATCGATCGTTCCCTGAAACATTGTTTTCCTGTATGTGTTGTTTATTTCATCCAGTCCCAACAATCGTATTGCTTTGTTATGTTCCCACATCTATCATTTTCCCGCATTTATAATTCACTTCAGTTGGTTCCTTGAAAAATGATAGATCGAGATTCCACTGTATATATATATTTATATCCATTAATGTCACATAGAATTTTGAGTATAATGTATTTTTCTTTCTATCTCTCTCACTCTCTCTCTCTTTATTTATATATATATATATATTTATAAGTAATATATATAATTTTGATAAGCATGTATTGTACAGTATGTACATACATTCCCCATTACCTTAAAATGAGCAAAATAATTTTGCTAAACTGTAGCTGTACATGATATGTTGTTTTAGCTCTGTATATATTTATAATTTAGCATACTTTAAAATTTTGGAGTTTGATTTTTGGATTTTGGTAATGGACTTGTGATAAACCATTAAGAATCTTTTCTCTGTTATGGAGGAGCTAACCAGTTCACCTGACTTAACAATTCTAACTTAACCTTTTTTAATATATAAATCAAAAGGAACTATATAATGATATTTATATAATATTTGTTGTCATAATTAATTGTCAGAAAACTAGTGTGTTACATATTTTGCGTGAAATTTTAAAATCATAAATAGTCATTCTTTGTACAATTACTTTTGCAGTCTTCTTACGAAAAAAAAAATATATATATATATATATATATATATATATATATATATATATATATATATATATATATATATATATATATCACTTTCTTAAAACTAGCATTTTCAGTTACATTAACTGTAATTTTTAAATTGCTTTCTTGAATTTTAAAATTACAGCAAAATTTTAAAAATCAATACATCTTGGTTAAATTTATTTTTACTTTAATATTTCTCAATTTTACAGGGTATTCACATTGAAGAAATCTGCATTCAAGTTCGAAAACTTCCATTAAAATATATGCTACAACAAGGCATCAGCAAAGAGACTGTAATAATTTTATGCAATGTAAAAACTAATGAAGAAGACACAATTGAAGTTACTATAGTAAGACTTTACTTTATTATTATCAGTGATGTATTATACTTTCTAAATGTGATTTTACAGTGTTCTTTATGTATAGAACCTATGTCTAACAAGAACCAGGCAAAGTCAGAGAAAACCCATTTTCTGGAAATTTAATATAGTTGTTTATCCTTTCATTATGCTTATTCCCTCAAATGTATATCTCTGGCTTGAGCCACAAGACTAATAATTTACATGCTATAACACCCCCCCCCCCCCCCTCATTCAAGTTATGGCATTTGACAATGTTCCTTTATTTAGTTCCTAGGATAAAAAACTATTGTCTAGTTTCCAAATGTTTTTTATATGATTTCAATGAGTAATCAAATAATATTTACCCTTGAAAAATTTCCCCAACTTTATTTCTAATATTTAACATATTGTCTAACAGTTTTATTTTAAACTGTGAAGAAAATTATTATCAAAATAGTATAGAAACTTATTTAAATAACTCAAAATGAAGGAAATTGCTGATCAGATACAAAATTATATTTTTTATATAATTATCATTAATATTAAAGGATCCTGATCTTTCATACTAAATAATTTGTAACACAGTGGTCTCTCTTTCTTAGGCAATAAAATTTATTTTGTAGTAACTTGTTGAAAATCAGATTTGCCTTCAAACCTTTAATAAAGGCAACCATTCTTTCTATAGAAAAAAACATATTCAGTATATCTGGAAGTAACTTTAATGAAGCTCTTATTCTGTATAAATGGCTCATAAGAATTGTAGATATAATTTTCGATATTAACATCTTTGAGAAAATTCTATAATAAAAGTTTTATGTATAGTAAAATAATAATTTGAATTCAGTTTGTAGATCTATGTCTTAAGTAAAAACTTGAGTTTCAATAAAGTACACTTTCTTAATTAACAGTTCAAAAATTATTCATATAGCAACTTAATGTAGTGGAATCATTTTTTTAATTAATTACTTTCATTTTCAGTCTACTTCTGGAAAACCAACATTAGACACATTTCATATTGTGAGTAATGTCACCAAAAGGATTGCTGATTTAATCAGTAGAAAGCATCATAATACATCTATCCTTGCTGGAGTTATGGAAGTTAAGGTTGAGACATCAATGGTCAATGCAGATTTTAGAGGTTTGTATATCATATTTAAAATCAACATCTAATTTAGTTATTATTTTAGCTGCATTTTTTTTTGTTAATAAGAAAAATAGTTAATAAATTTACAGTTTCCTAATATTTTATTAATTGAAGTTTTTAATAAATATCACAAAATGTAATGAAAAGTTGGGGTGATTCAAATAAAAACAAAATTTAGATTTCATTATGAGAAATAATAAACACATTCAAAACTTTTTTTTGTGTATGTTTTTCAAATACTTTCATTATTTAAGAAGTGTGGACAAAGATGTTGAACTTTATACTTCACTAGAAAACTAAATGTATTACATTCTAATATGATGTAGTATTTTATTGCATTATATCTAAAATATTGCATCATAGTAGAAAATTTATGGCAGTAGTAAATATAAAGCTATCATCAATAGTGCTATGACTAATGGTTTGTCTTTTTAAATGGATGTCCTATTAATTAATTTATTGTTTGCTTATGTGTATCTATTATTCAGTTTTAAATAAATACCTTAGTATGTAATAAAAATTGTCAGAGCATTAAATTGCAACAAAATTTATCTGTTGCACACTATTTTGAGATGCAGTATTTTGTGGCATTACTGTTTGTAGTTTTAGAAGTATTCATAATACTTTTATTAACCCTTCAGCGGGTGCACCAATTTATGGAACACCAGTAGGCGCACGTGGCACAAAGTGCAATGTCTCTTTCAACTTTGATTATTCCTTTTGTAATAAACTTTTTTTTTCAAAAAAGTTAAAATAAATTCTGTGTTTTATGACAATAATAATTCTGCGTTTTATGACAAGATATAAAATGTTGATACTGGAGATATATTTACATTTAAAAGCCAACAAATGCAGATACAATCACCTTATTTCAAAACTGTCTGGTTTATTAGATCTAAGGATAGCTTGCGAATGGAATTCTATTATGTCCAAAAACCTAAAAAACAATGAGATTGTCCATCTTTGAGATATGCGGGATACCGTGCAAGAGCTGTACAGTGTAAAGCTTGACTATATCAACTCCTGCTTTTGTCGTATTCTAATCCAGTATAATCGCTGGTTTACCACAGTTAAATCACAACTAACAATGAAGTGAAAGGAATAGAAAGGTCAGAAAAGCATACCTACATAAGAAAGGGTGTAGCTATAAATAGAAACTGATTAGAACATTCAAACCTTACATGTAAAAACAAACCATTGAAAATTACGAAAATGTTGTACTCTGTACATGGGCGTGCTCCCTGGAGGGTTAAACACCATTAACTCTGTAACATAAATTTTTACTCTACATAAATTTGATGAATTTAACATTAATTTACAAGTCACTTTAATTTTATTGAGTATATTTTGTCAACACTATTTTAACATTTGTCGTAAAACATTGAAGAAAATCCATCAAAAGGTCTTTCACTTTGTATGGAACTTACCAAAAATGTTATAAACAAAAGTTGTTGACAAACTGGTAATGTTTGTAACATATCAGTTTCCTGTCTGTTTGCAAAAGGTTGTTAAATTATTTGAACCATCATCACTCATTTTATCATTTGTAATAATACTTAAATTTGGATATTTTTTTATCTTTCAGAAAGGAAAACCTATGTACCACTCCTTGCTTTACTTTTGTCTCTTGTAATCTTCATACTAGCAGCTGGGGGACTCGTCTGGTACTATAGACATCACTGTCGCAAAAAGAGAAATCGTAATTCCAACAGCAACTCATTGCCTAGATCCTACAGCAGCAAAATAGACCACCTAGAAAAAGAAGAAAAGTCAAACAACCAGAACGAAAATAATCTTTGTCGCTATCACAATTCACTTCAGTCAATGTCTTCCAGGGACCAACAGTGTTCTTACGTACCCAGTGGATCATCAGAGATGATCGATTTTGATCCAGATAAAATTGATTTGCCAAACAAAATTTTCAAATCCAAGCTTCCAGAGACTTGTGTCAATTCAACCATATCTAGTGAAAAAGACTGTGAAAAAAATAACACACTGAAAAAACTATCTAATCATACAAAAGGCAAGGCAATAGGTGTTGTAATTTAGCATCTGCATTCATGCATAGTCTATATTTATTGTTTGGAACTGCTTTCCAGATTCCTATCATATTCATCTGTTTCACCATCAGCTCATTTGCACAAAGTGTTTCTTACGTTTGCCTGGTACCTTTGAGGCACCTATGTCTACCTGAAGTGCACTTTTAAAAGTTAACCATTCATTGATGTGTGATATTACATTTGGACAATTTTACATTCATACTGTTACATGGTTGTGCTTCATCAAAAAGTATGGAGAGTCATGAATTCCCAGCGAGATATTGTCTAGAAAGAGAGAGGAAGTTATAAGAGAAAGAAAAGATCTATGAAATGAATGAATTAAAAGTTAAAAATAAAAAGACATGAATTTCAGGTAAGATATTTAAGAGTTTTTTCTTTAATTTGATTATATAATTGAGTCTTTACAGTCCCATCATTCTACTTTAAATCTTCATTATAAAAACAAATTTGCCAAATGGATATCAACTTAAGTTGTTGAAAAGGTATCTATGAAAAAATGTTTGAAAATACTAAACTATTTTGTACAGTATAATGAAACATCAGTTTGTCTGCTAAATTGATATTGCCTAGCTAAAAGAGAATTTAGAGCTGACGAAACATTATTTATAATTAAAGTCATGATGATTGTTTCATTACATTATGCCTTTACAACTTGATAAAGTAATGGTGAATACTTCATTGCTTTATGCCTCTTCAACTTGATAAATAATCAAAATTAATAAAGCAATTGGAACTGCTTCATTCCATCTTCATCAAAACTGATAAATGAAGTAATGATGACTGCTTCATTAATTTATGGCTTTTTAGCTTGGTAAATAAACAAATTAATTAGTTACTAGAGCAATAACAACTGCTTCATTGTTTCTGTCTTTTCAGCCTGATAAATAGACAAAATTAATAAACAGTTTTGATGACTGCTTCATTGCTCTATGACTTTTCAGCTCAACCAATAAATAAAATTGATGACTTCTTCATTGCTTTATGCCTTTTGGCCTCAAAATGTTTGTGGATTGCTCTACTTTTAGGTAGCAAGAGAAGCTTTACTTTTGTAGCCTTATAAGTTATTCCAAAAATATATCATCAGTGTATTTCTTTTCAAAATAGGAATTTATATCCAAGCATAGAATCGTGTGCTTGGATATTTAGAAATTCCTTCCTGTTATAGCTGGCAACCTTGAATCATTTGAAGCATTTACAAACACTGTATATATTTTCTAAAAGTGAGCTTCAAAAATTACACTATGGAAGCAAAACTCAGGGCATATGTTTCTTTCCAAATGTGATTCATTTTGACACTTCCTTTAAGGTGTAATTAGAGCTATTTTCAGTATTTAAATAAGTAGATGTGAAATCAACAAATATTTTATTTCCATAATATCACAAAACTGCACCTATTATTAAGATGGCAAAGTACACTTTGTTCTCTTAATTATTGATTTATATGCTTCTAGTTATTAGAAGTTATATATTATTTTTACTAAGAAACTAACCTTAATATTTACCTGTTCTTTAATTTCTGTTAACTAACAATTTATTAACTATATAAATTGTTAGTCAACAGATTTATTAACTATAAATTGTTAGTTAACAGTTTTTTAAAACATATTATATTTTCTTAATCTTCTAGCTATTCGAAAAATGTATGTTTATTGTATTTCTTTCAGAAATAAAGATTTGTTCAAGACTTGCAAGACCCCTTGAACAATTAAAAGTTTGCCAGGGGAAATCCTCATTTCTAGACACTATGGATTTGTGAGGACAAAATGCTTTATGGACATAAAAGTGGAAATCCTATCCAAGGAATTCATGAATTATAGAGCTCTTTTTAATTGTGATATTAATAATGTGTTGTTAATTATATAAAATTTTATAACAAATATACATATTTAGAAATCTATTTCTCACATTTCTTGAAAAGCCAATCGAAAAATAAATTGCAATGCTTTTAAATTTTTTAAAACTATTTATTAACTATGAGACTAAGAAATGTTTTACAAGATGCTTTCATTACATTTAAGCTTTTATGTATTTTAAAATTTTGCATCACTTGAAAGTATGTGCAAAAAGTATTTGTCTATATTCTTCAACACTCTATGCACCACTTTTTTAGGTTTTTTAGAAAAGCAATTCAAAATCTTAAGTCTGATAGTCAATTAATAGTATAAAAATTTCAAAAATACTAAAATTTATCTTTCACTTTTTCAAAAAATAAATTTTTATGCTTTTAAATTTTTTAAAACTATTAATTAACTATAGGATTTAAGAAAAAATGCTTTTGCAAGATTCCATCATTACATTTAAGTTTTTATGTATTTTAAAATTTTGCTTCACTCCTCACTTGAAAGTATGTGCAAAAAGTATTCATCTATATTCTACAACACTCTATGCACAACTTTATTAGGTTTTTGTAATTTTCTGTAACTTTTAATATTTTGTAAGTACCACAGCATGTGACCGCATATTCTGAATCATATAATGTGAGACTTGACTTTTTTTTTACTTCAAATATCAGTTATACAGACATGACAGTTTTCTTTTTTCTCTCTATTTCCTGTTATGGTAAGAAAAATAATAATAAAAAGACATTTTTTTATGCTTTTACCAAGTAAGTTCTAACTTCACAGTCCACCCATAAATTTTCATTGTCCAAAAAGTTTTTAGTATTTAAATTTTTTTTCACTGCATGTTTAAAAATTCACTTACTTATTCAAAGTTGCATTTTGAAAATATATCTAAAATAAAACAAATTGTCTGCAGCCCATCAGGCGTGACTTTGTACTATTTATTCACTTGTCAGTAAGTAAATTGTTTGAACATCCTGAAGATAAAAAAAATATTCTATTGAAGAAAAGTGAGAGCTTCAGATGATCTCGCATACAATGTGTCCATTCTAACTTCATCGCAGACAGCAGTGGAAATTCATAGCTGGCAACAAAGAAATCTAAATATTTTTCTTGGAAACGCAGCAGGTCCTAAAATTGAAAAAAATTTGCATAATTATAAGCCAAGATGTATCGAAAGCACACACACATATATATATATATGTAATATTTTTTCATAGGTTTCTTTTTCCAAGTATACTTTTTTTTTTCTTTCTCCTACATCGAGAGACAGTCAAGAGATCATAGCTCTCCTCTAGCAGCCCAATACAAAGTAGCTCTGTTTTTTCAGCTGTCAGTAGTAAATCTATAGTCCTTTAAGAAGGTGTACGTCATAAGATGATTAAAATCCATAATGTCTCCAGATGAACAAAGAGGATAGTCAGGAGAGTTTACCAAACCGATACGGTAAAGGTGGCTAAATAAAAAGTCGTGGGAAGTGGTGATTAAAAAATTGGCAATGAAAATATGTCGAGGCAGGTCCATTGGAATAGTATTCTTCAGTAGTTGGCTCCAAGTATACTGGAAGTATACTGGAACTGCTGAAGAACTAAATTAAAAACACTGGTTATGGTAGAAGTGTATGCACCACTTCGTACATCCTCTTAAGAAAAACTTTGAATTAATTTATCTCATGAATTCAAAGTTGTATGTTATAAAAAAAAAATATATAATACAGAATTTGTTTAGCATAACTAATTAACAGAGAATTAGATATGAATTTCCATAACTTTAGATGATTAATTTGATGATCATTTGGATAAATCTGCACCTCCTAAACATCCAGATGGATTCACCAGCCTTCGATAACCTTAAATTAGGTACAAAAAATTTGTGTTGCTTGGTGAGATTGTACAACAAATGGACGCTAGTGAATCCACCTGGATGTTTAGGTGCTCTAGATTTATCCAAATCATCATCAAATTATTCATCTAAAGTTATGGAAATTCATATCTACTGCTCTGTTAATTAGTTATGTTAAACAAATTCTGTATTTTATATTTTTATTATAATATACAACTTTGTGTTCAAGAGAATTAATTAATTCATAAAAAAATATGAATTAATTCATATTAATTAATTCATAATTTTTCTTAAGAGAATGTATGAAGTAGTGCATACATACTCTTCTACCATAACCAGTGTTTTTAATTTAGTTCTCCAGCAGTTCTGGTATACTTGAAAAAAAAACTATGAAAATATATATATAGAGAGAGATAGATATAGATGTATGTGTGTGTGTGTGTGTGCGCGTTAGTTAAATATGTGATCCAAAAATCTCTTTAAAAACTTTAAGGTTTAGAAAGGAGGGAACTACTTGGGAAAGTTGCCCCTCCTTTAGAAATTGTTCTTTCTAAGATGATCCCCCTGTGGTGTATTGTAGAAAATAAAGGAACACTCAAATTATTCAAATTTCAGATGCAGCTTATTCAAATAAAATCTTAAATAAATTTATGTATTTTACACTTCTCTTGTTACCATAATTTAACGTTTTAATGCATAAAAATCTTTCATGTCTTGCTTAACTGTTATATTTTAGTGCATTAGACTTACATTTCAATATTTCCTCTTCTGGATATTATCTGTCAGTGTAAATATATTCTGCTGTAATTACGATATTAAAGGAGTCATTCTTATGATAAAAAGTTTTATTTTAATAAAAAAGTATTGTATATATGTGTAAATAACCAGCTATTGCTTTTATATTTTTGTACATTTATGAATAATTTATGAAAAACAATCTTTGGCAGAACTCTGTTTATACAAGCTATTTTCCTTCCTAGTATTTTACTGTATGTTTACTAATTATTCACGCAGCATGTTACTCCTGTTAAATAATAACGGATAAATGATTTTATAAAGTGTTTTTCTGAAAATGATCCGAAGTGTTCACGGCACAATATCTCATATCTGAGATCAAATGTAATTAACTCTATATTTCCAAAAGATGAATTGCCAAAATGTAAATGAAGAACGATAATAAAGTTCATTAGATTAACACCTGCTCTCTGTTTTTATTCAGAACTTAATTCATCAATCTTTAAATGATACTTTTTAAGAAATATTTTGCGGATGACATATCTTTTACGTTATGTTTAAACACTTTATTTCAAATTACATGTGAAAAACTTCTCATTCCATATATAGTGAAAGCTCTAACTACCGTTTTTAAAGAGACCTATTGCACTAAACGATAAATGCGGGAACATAACAAAGAAATATTATCGTCGGGACTGGGGGAAATAATCGACACACACGGAAAAATGATTCTTTGGAGAACGATCGATCGAGATTCCATTGTATATCCCTAAGCAAGTTATTTGAATTGGGTGTTTTTAGACGTTCACATCTTTAAAAAAAAAAAAAAAAATTAAACCAACATTGTATTTTGTGATAGAGAAGCAGTATCAAGAGAGAATTTTCTTTAAGCTGTATGGATAAATACATAGACTTAAATAACTGTTTAAAACCCTTTCAGGGACGGTGGTCCATTTTTGGACTCCTGTTTTCTCGTCCTTCTTTCCCTTGCATTCAATGTATTCCAGTTAAATGAGCAGAAAAATGGCTAGTGCTGCCATCTGTTATTAATTAAAAGAAGTAAAATAATTTTACAACCTTTAATTGGAAAATTCCTTAAGAATTTTTTAGGCTAAAAAATGTGCACTGTGGCAACCGGTGGAGGTTGTTGCTCCTGAAAGGGTTATAAAGTGGTGATTGTTGGTATGTAAGTTGTTAGAAATGGCCTTCAAAATGAGACTTTCTAACATCGCAGACGTAACCTAATTGGATAAGCACGACCTTTAGACAGACGTCAAAAAATTCATCATCATCGAAGTACACTCATGTCCATAAATTAAGGATAATTCAGAATCACACGGAAATCGAACTCTGAAGTAAAAATTTCACCTGTAGAATTATTACACACATCTTTAAGAATAATATGCAAATTACAGGAAGCCACCAGATGACGCCGATAGTACGTCACAATGACGAGAGTGTAAGAGAGGGGTATATAAGGAATGGTGGCAAAGAAGTAAAATTGTTCACAAGCGTTCAGTGCCATAACCGAATAGTTACGACACAGAGGACGCATGTGGATGATTTTTTATGAGGTAGAATTATCGGCCGCCTGGAACGTGGGCGTACTCAGATGAAAGTATCCGAGGAACTTGGAATTGCCCAAGGTGTAATCTCTAGGCTTTGGCAACGATTCCAAGATGATGGAAATGTCAGTAGACGTTACAGTACAAGTCGCTCCCGAGTTACAACGCCGAATGAAGAGAATGATATTTGGCAGTAACTGCCAAACGAAGCAGACTGAGCACAGCATCCGACCTGTCTCCTTGGCTATCTGCAGCCACGGGTACCACAGTTTCAAGGCAAACCGTGTGCAGACGTTTGGGAAATATTTGTCTATATGCTTGCAGGCCTGTCAGATGTATTCCGCTCACGGCAACTCTTCCAATGCCGATTCTCCTTTAGTATCAGTTTGCAAATTTTTAGCGAATAATAATTATTGGCAATTATTGTCTTCTTTTATGAATCGCATGTATACTAAAAGTAAAACCTAATTTCCTAGAAAAGTTGACTCATCAAGCTGTATAGAGAACTGGAATGTTTTTAAATCCTCACCTAATGAGTCTTCAGCATCTTGAGCCATTTCATCAGTTTTTAGCACTGTATAATTGCTCAAAGGAATTTTCTAGCTAATATCAAACGCTGACTTGTGTATCATAATGCATATTTCTTCACTTATAGTACAAAATTTCATAACACAAAATGATTTGACAATTTTGCGTACAAAATAACGTAAGGAACTTCGTTCCTGACGGGGGTCCCCCGACCGCACAAATTTTTTCCTAATTATATGTGATACAACGCCTCCTGAACTTATAAATAATTATCAAATTATCCTAATTATCAATCTTATATCGTATAGTTGAAAATAGATTTCGATTCAAGCCACGTGCTAAATAAGGCAGGCGAAGCATCAGATACATATAAATGACAGCATTTTATTTAATTACAATGAGTCATAAGAAATATCAATTAAATAACTTCGATGTGACACAATGTTTTACAAAGATGGAGAGAGATATATTTATGGAGGGATAAGCGTACTCACAGGTGGTTCTTTATGTTTTGTGTCCGCTTATGTGCGTTCGGCCGCCTTCCGGCTGCTGCGACACTCGTTCTTTCTGTGCGAGTCAAGATCTGCTCGAAAACCGGCTTTGGCGCCGTCCCCCGCCGCCAAACAGCGCGCAGCGCCAAATCCGTTAACACCAAATTCGAAATGCGAGTACGCTCCCTAACATCCCTTCCCTCCTTGAAAAACATGCGAAGCATGTAGATGACTTCGGTAAGTAACATTGAGTATTAAAATTTTAAAAAAAATGTACGTCATAAAATCACACTGAAAAAGAAAACACATTACTCTTGGCTGTCCATGGCCTTGCTGATCCGCTAGAACGGATATTTCACTGTCCAGAGTGCACAAAAAAGTTCAGTGACAGCGTCGGATTGTCCTTTAGTCACCGAGATGCACTTCACGTGCTCGGCTGGGAAAGAAAAAGAAAAACAGCTTCCCGGGTGACAGAGATGGCGGAACAGAATCCGATGTAGATCAGGGCGCCTGGTGTGCCCAGCGCGGCGAGGCAGTTTCTTGTCCGGTTGGCCACATAAATTTTGGCCTAACTCGCATCTGGTTAGCCATAGGAGAAACCAGTGACGTAGCGAGCATAACTAGCGCCCGGGGCACGATACCTTTTTATCGCCCCCCTTTCCGAAAAAAATATAGTAATACAGTTGGTTCTCTGTTTAACGACGCTCTACTTAACGACGATCTCTATTTAAAGACGATATTTCCCGGTCCCGGTCCCTCCGACGTAAAAAAATTCTATTTTAAGACGATTTTGTTTCTATTTAACGACGATTTTTTCTTAAATTATAAACTTTTTCTTCAACATTTTATTTGCAGGAGGGTTACTTTCTGTGGGGGAGTTTGGTTTCAATAACAAACCCAGAATTTCCTTTATGTTCGTTGCAATCATAGACTTGTTGCAGTGGAAAAAACCGGGGGAGGATTACTGTTTCTCGGAAGATCGAACATTCTTCCCTGGTGGAACGAATTTCTTAGTGCGGGTGTGGAATCACTCTATTGTACCTACCATGTTGTCATGTGATTTACAAACTGTCCAAAAGCACCCCTCTCTCACTCCTGGGAAGTACGTGTTCATGTTTAGAGAATTCATGGTTGTGTGTAGGAGCTCATTCCAGTACGAATACGAGGTGAGCAGAGCAAAATGGCATCAAAGCGAAAGCATCTTACGCTACACGAAAAAGTGAAAATTATTGAAAACTGGGAAGAAAGTGTTGGAATAACAAATGTCGAATTCGCAAGACAATTTCAGCTACCCGAGCCTACTCTCAAAGGCATTTTAGCAAGCAAAGAGAAAATTTGGGATCCAAATCCAAACGGCAGAAAATTCAATGTGGCCGATCAGAAGAGTTTGAGAAGGCAGTCCTGCAATGGTTTCATCAAGCAAGAGCATCTAACATTCCAATTTCCGGAGTGATATTTAAAGAAAATGCTATTATTCTGGCAGAAAAGTTTGGAATGCAAAATTTTCAGGCTTCGGCTGGTTGGCTAACAAAGTTCAAAGAAAGATACGGGCTTGTATTTAAAAGCATATCTGGCGAAAGTGGCTCCGTAGATGAAAAAATAGTGGATGAATGGAAAATAGTGCTGAAGGGGAAATTAGATGGATATGATGAGAAGAACAAATTCAATGCAGATCAGACGGGCCTATTCTACAATATGGTGCTGTGAGATTTCCCCTCCTCATGGCCCAGGAAAATTATTAACCTCGGCTTGAAACAGAGTAAGCCCAGCGGCGGACTGCGAAAAGAATAGTTTCCCCTGCCGAGGGGTGACTTACAAAAGGAGTCAGCTTTTCGACTCGCAAGCGAAGAGCGACTTGACAATAGCGAGGCGCCCCGATGTCTACAGCGAAGACACTATAACACAAAAGACTAACAAAGGCAGACCATCCCCCTGATGAGACGACTTAATGACCCAACGTGCGCTGAAGAAATAAAGAACAAGCACCGTTTTGCACACGGCCTAGGCGGACCAGCCTATCCGAATCAAGCTTGAGAGACGGAGGATGTTAGAGATCCCGCCAGGGAAAAAAGTTTTAAAAAGCGGATGCAGGAGATTTTTAGAGGAGACGAGTTTTGAGACGAGATTTGAGACGAGTTTTGAGACGAGATTTGAGACGAGTTTTGAGACGAGATTCGAAGCCTGAGTTTAGGAGTGATAGCTGATCTCCTAGCTCCATTCACTTTGAGTGACTTTGATATTTTTGGAGGCTCAGCCCCCTGTGTGAAGAAGAACTTTTTCTCGCTGAGAAGGGTCGTTTGGAGATCAAAGCTTGATCTTTCATATTTTCGAAGCAGCTAGCTTCTTTGGTGAGAGCGTGGGACGTGCCGTCCACTACTCTGTGATAATTAGATCACATTGCGTCTGGAGTTCGAGTTCGCCTCATTCCAGCCTGTTCCGACGAGTGGAATCCGTTCCCAGCAACTGAGACTCCTGCAATTAGAGCTTTATTGCCTGAAGGCCCGATCTACGATCCGTAGAGACAGAGCAGCCAGCCAGCTGAACGGACAATCTTTAACGTGCATCGCAGATTTCAAAGGACATTATTAATGTAAAATGTATGTTCCAGAACACGACCTAATCGTGAAGTATTTTAATCCAGAATCTCTAATAAATTGATATTCAGTGTAAAAAGTTCTTATTAGTAAGCTGTTTATCACCATACATAACCAGTGTGACGCTACCTAGCGTGTCGGCTTTGACACTAAGCACGGAATATGTTACAGTGCCTAATAAAACCTTAACGTATATGGGCGAAAAGTGTTTTGGTGGAAAACACAGTAAGGAACGATTGACTGTTTTACTGTGCACTAATTCGGATGGATCTGAGAAATTTCCACCACTAGTTATAGGCAAATCAAAGCAACCAAGGTGTTTTAAGAATATCACCAGGAAACCTTGTGAGTACCGCAATAACAATAAAGCGTGGATGACATCACAAATTTTTATTGACTGGATTAGAAAATTTGATGCAAAAATGCATCGAGAAAAGAGAAAAGTTTTACTTTTAATCCACCAATGCACTGCACATACTCCAAATATCCCTGGACTTACAAATTTGACTATCCATTTCTTACCAGCTAATTGCATTAGCAAGTTGCAGCCATTAGACCTGGGTATCATTCGCAGTGTGAAAGCATACTACAGAAAGTCTTTAATTAGGAAATTAATAAACAATTCGGCTGACAGTATAAAAATTAGAAAATTTACAATCTTGGAAACAATGCACATGATAACATCAGCATGGAAAGAAGTTTCTTCATCCACGATAAAAAACTGCTTTCGCGTTGCTGGAATTCACAAAGAACTTGTAGTGAAACTGCAAAGTACGGATGTAGAAATCCACGATGACATTACCCCTGAAGAATGGAGAAGTCTTGTTGAAGATGAGGATGTTTCAATTCAAGATTTCTACAATTGTGATAAATATGTTTTAACAACAGATTTCATAAATGTAGAATAAATTTATGAAGATATTGTAAACGAAAACACAGTGTCAGACGAAGAAGGTGAAGTTGAAGACACGGAAAACGAGACACTGCCACAGTCTTACACAGATGCAATTTCTGCTCTAGATGTTCTCCGACGCTATATTACATCGAAAATGGAAGGTGACTCATTTAACATTTTAGAAAATCTGGAAAAGAGAATAACGAAAACAAGGCGAATGAAGCAATCAACACTTTTTGAATTTTTTAAAACGTAATTTATTGTATTGTTTGTACTCTTTTTTTTCAATGTAATTTAAAATAACTTTTTGTGAATAAAATAATGATGATAATAAAAATAGCATTTTTAAACACGCTAATATATTAAGAAATATATTGACAGTCCTAAGCCTGTAAAGTGTGAAGGGAAATGTTATTTTTTCACAAATTCTGTTTAAGGACGATCTCTACTTAAGGACGATTTTTCACGGTCCCTTGAAAGTCGTTAAACAGAGAACCAACTGTATAATATATACAATTAGTGAAAAGGACCATTTGGCGCCCCTGTGCGAGTGGCGCCCGGGGCATGATAGACCCCCTTGCCCTCCCCTCGCTACGCCATTGGGAGAAACTGTGTACTCCGCAAGCATGAGAAGGCAATGCAGCTGTATGCAGAGAAGAGAAAATAATTTCTGCCACTCTCGAAAGAGAGGGCATGACTGGGATAATTAGTTGCACAACACAGGACGCACTTATATGAGTAACGGACGTGACAGTAAGCCACTCTCCCTCACCACTCTCTCCATACTCAAAAAACCAAAAGGCTTGTACATCCGTAATGTGCTCAACAAACATTGTAATCAAGAACATTTGCAAGAGTGCTTAACAAAATTTCAAACAACAACAAAAAATTTCTTACAAAAGTCAACTTCTACATTTATTCATTTAACAACAAAAAAATTAAGCAGTTATCAAAACAATTACGCTGCGTTGCGGGGACGCAAGTTATATTTTACACCCTGATCCACAGAAACGTGTTCAGAAGGAAGTTCCTCATTGTCAACATTAGTCATATGCAAATAGCTGAAACGCTGAGTGTAAGGTATCATCCTGTTAATATGGGTATTGAATCTCTTCCTAGGTTGTTCTACGTGTTGAACCTTATAATTAACTCTTGAAAATCTCTCTGATATCCGAAAAGGACCTTGAAATCTGGGTCGCAGCTTTTGGGATTTGTTTGATTTCACTGCTGGTGTCTTAATAAAACAGAGTGAGCCTATGGGGTAATCAAAGTTCTCTTCTTTCTTTCCTAATTGGCTGCGTGCTATGTGCGCAATCTCTTGGCTCCTCACATTGTCTAAAACTTTAGCAAATGTGCTGTCAAGGGATCGCATAAGATGTTCAATATATTCCGTCTTACTCTGTGTTGTTCGCGTTTGAGTATTCAAGCTATATGGTAACCGAATATCTCTCCCGTGCTCCAGAAAAAATGGGGATATGTGGGTAGCCTCGTGTATAGCCGAATTGAGTGCTAACATTATAGAAGGTAATAGAACATCCCATTCCTCCATGTCATCCGATATAGCAGCTAAGATATTTGCGATGGACTGATTGGGCTTCTCGACTCTCCCGTTAACATGAGCAGAATATGCTGAGATGTGTCGTTTCTCTATGCCCTGCATTTTACAAAATTCTGTGAATTCCGTGCTGCTAAAGTATTTGGCATTATCAGTAATTAAGGTGTGAGGACAACCTCTGTGCACTATATAGTGATAAAAAAATTTCTAGCTATAGTCTGTGACCGCAAATCAGGCAGAGGTACCAAGTGTATCATTTTGGAAAATGCATCGATCATGCTTAAGACATAGGTTTTGCCTGCCTTAGTTGCCTTCAAGGGTCCGAAAACATCCATATAGCATCGTTCACCTGGGCATACACTTTGGTACACAGGCTCGTGAGGTGCTGTGTGGACTTTGTAAGCACTTCTACGCGTGAGGCAAGTAGTGCATGATCGTACAAAATTCTTGGTGTCCTTATACATATTTGGCCAAAAGCATTGTTCGGCTAGTCTATTGTAAGTTTTAAAAAAACAAAGATGTCCACCAATTTGCGAGTGAACAGACTCCAAAATCTTTGCCTTTAAACAGAGGGGTATATAAATCTGCCGTCTGATGTCAGTACGAGAGGACCTATGAGTACGTTTCGCTAAATGTATGAGTATGCTCTGTTCGTCAATCATGTAATTCTGGAACTTTGGGTCAGGATTGTGGGAGAGAATGTTCTCAATAATACATTTTATATGTGGATCTTGATTCTCCATGTCAACTAGCTCCTGATGTTCGGGAAACCTGATGTTAATGGCATTGACACGTGATAAATGATCCGCAACTGAATTCTGAGACCCTTTTACGTAGCAAATTTCGTAGTTGTACTCCTCTAACGTTAACTTCCAGCGCAAAATTTTGGAAGATGGGTTTCTATTTGATAAAAATCCTTGCAGTGGCTTATGATCGGTACATACTCTGAATTGCCTACCAATTAAGAATGCCCTGAAAAAATTCATAGCAGAATAAATTGCAAAAAGCTCTAACACAGTGGCACTATTTTTCGATTGAGATGGATTAAATTTTTTGGAATAGTAATAAAGAGTTTTGATTTCAGAGTTGGGGTATTTTTGTTCTAATACTGCTCCTATGCCCTGTGAAGATGCATCCGTTGTTAGTTGTAATTCTGCAGTAGAGTCTGGTAATGCGAGAATAGGGGGATTTAAAATAGCGTTCTTTATATCCTCGAAAGAAGCCTGAGCCTCTTGTGTCCAGAGGAAAGGTGTGTCTTTTCGCAAAAGTTTGGTTAGTGGAAGGGCACGACGAGCAAAATTTTTAATATAACGCCTATAAAAATTACAACACCCTAGAAATGATTTTATCTGTTTCTGGTCTACTGGTACTAGGAAATGATTGATTGATACAGTCTTATTTTTATCTATACTTAAACCTTGTGGAGTGACCACAACCCCCAAAAATTTACATGATTTAGTGAGAAACTGGCATTTACTTGAGTTAAATTTTAAGTTGACATCTTCAAAACGTTGCAAAACTTTGTGTAACAACATGTTCATCAATTGTTTTCGTAAAACGTATGATGTCGTCAATGTAAACAAGAACACCCTGATGCAGAAGATCACTCAGCATTTCTTGTGCGATTGATTGGAAAGCCTTAGGGGAATTCTTCAACCCAAAACATAGGCGATTAAAGTGATATTTCACACCATCTGGGGTGGTAAAAGCAGTTTTGTGTCTATCCCGGTGATGTAAAGGGATTTGGTTAAAGGCGGATTTCATGTCCAGGGCTGAAAAATAGTTTGAACCCGAAATCTCGTGAAGTATATCATCTAGAGTTGGTATAGTAAATTCCTGAGTGATTGTGATTTCATTTAATCTCCTAAAGTCAAATACTAGGCGCCACTTATTTTTCTGTTTAGCAAATAAAGCTGGAGTGTTATATGGAGATTTCGATTTGGAAATTATCCCAGCTTTCTCGAGATCAAGGACTTGTTGTCGAAATTCATCTCTCAGATTAAAAGGTATCTTATAAATTGCACACCTAATAGGATTATCGTGCTGGAGTTGGATTCTGTGCGGTTCTGTTTTAGCAGTAGAAAGTTCCGCTGTGGAGCGGGCAAAAGCAGCAGAATGCTGTAACAAAAGTTAACGACCAATTGACTAATTTTTCCTTTAATTGGGGAGTCAGTCCTTGAATCTCAAAGTCTCTATCAGTCAGCGCTGATGGTGTCTGGCGGGTAATTTGGAATTATGAAGGGTATTCATCTACATTATTTATGGAACATATCCTCATGTGTTTATTCAATTCTACAATATCGCTGGAATTGTTTTGAAGTTGGATACAAGCCTCATTAGTGTCATGATTTATTTGGACAGATGATGAATTTAGGGTGATGCCTTTGATGGTAAGTTTAGGGCTACAGGTAACTGTGGCTTCAACACTGAAATGTGGTAAGACTGCAGCATTTGTATACACCGTAGAAGTTTGACCTGGTGCTAATATTGATTTCCCCTTTAATTTAAAAAAAATATATTGTCCACTGCGTCTGAATGGGGGTACCTACAGTACTACTTGAATTGGGCACCTGAGTATCGTTGATCTGTAAAAATTGTCCCTTAATATTAATTACAGCCTGCCTCATTTGCAAAAAATCATAGCCAAATATGGCTTCATAGGCGGAGGATAACTCCTGAGTTGTAATAAAAAAAATTTGTTCCAACCATTCCTTTCCTATCTGAATTAAAATTTTATAGCAACCTTCAACTTTAACTGTTTCTCCGTTTACTGCTCTGATTTCCACAAGTGTCGAGAGGCTTATAATTCTTATTAATCTTATCAAATAATTGCGAATAGATCAAAGACACTGAGGCACCTGAATCAATCAGGGCTGGGAAATTTACATTGTTAGATTTCACTCGTATCACAGGTAGAGAATATTCAGGGCCAAAATTGGTTTGTTTGTGAGATCGTGCGTCTGACCCTATCGGTTTGATTACTGGTGTCTCCCTTGAAAGTTTAAATTGCGTTCTGGACTAAACTCTGATCTTCTTTCCTTAGAGTTTGACCTCTGTTGACGTTGGGTATCATACCGATCACGTGTGGCAGATCTGTATTTCCTGCATTATGCTTGAACGTGCCCATAGTTACCGCAGTAATAGCAGCGGATAGTGGGACGGTTATTCCTAAATCTTTGATTTTGAGTGTACGATGTATTTACAGGTAACTGGCTATGCAGTGTTTGCACTTGCAATGTGAGTTTCTGGACCTGCTCAGTTAATTGAGTGATAGAGTAACTGGCCTGTTCTACGGCACCTTCTGGTTCTGTTGTGGATTATAAAAATACTGCCTCGTTGATTTCCTCTGTCTGAGCGATAGTCACAAAATCCTCAAAACTATGCGGTGCCCTACTCAGAACTAACCGTTGTATGCTGGGTTTTAAACCAGCTACGAAGCGAGCTTGTAATAAACGGTCATTGGCCTGTCGCGTTTCAGGTGCGCTTCCGGATCCAGACGAGCTAAAAATCTGGTTCCCAATTACTCTGATCCGAGTCACGTAATCGGCAACGGATTCATATTCTCCCTGCGAGCAAGCGGCGAGATTCTGCAGCTGAGTAGCCAAGGGAATCTGCTGTTGGAAGCGCTGTTTCAAACGCGCCGAAAAATCCTGGAAGGAATCAACCGCAGCATTCAGTGGGTCTGCACGAAAAAATGTTTCCGCCGCTCCGGTCAGTTTTAATTTGGCGATCGCCAGCTTTTCCAATTCGCTCCACCGCGTTAATTGGCTGACTTCGTCTATCCTATCTAAAAAATTCTTAATATCCCCTTCTCCGGAAAATGTGGGTATTATTTCTATACAACTGAGGTGGATGGTGGGCAAATTTGCCAGAGGGGATGGGTCCCTTTGTCTACGTGGTGGCATTTTTCACAATTTTGTAAATGTAAAAGCACAATAATTAATGGAAAATTTTTTTTAAAAAATCATAAATCGTAAATATAATCTACATGCGCGTACACTGGAATATATCTAAACACTATTATATTTGTAAAACATATATCAATATTAAACTGGTTTCTTTGTTTTCTGGTGTAACACACATATAAATGCAATGAATATACATTATCAATAATTGTTTCGATTAGTTTTCTACTTAAACATCTATATATCAGAATTGCATGCAAAAATCAATATGAAATTCATCTATATGAATCACACTTAATTTGAGTCGAAAATACTTTATGCAATAATTGATAACACTCTTAAAAAATTGTTTAAATAATACACAGTCAGTGTATCTTAGTATTCACAAAACCAATCTTGAATCCGCTAAGAACATGGAACATAGCGCTACTTCTGCTTTTTACTTTTTCAAAAGAAAAAAAAATTATACTACAAGAATAAGAGCGAAATCGATAATATTCATACCTCAATTGTCACGTGAAAAATTACCCCAAAATTTTAATGATGGAGACAGATTGTGCTAAGCGCATTCAATGGCGTCCCCAACCGACAGCATGTCATAACAGAAAAAAAATTATATTTATATCAAGACCCATTGACTGAAGATCCTGGTCACAAGGCACCAATGATACAACGCCTCCTGAACTTATAAATAATTATCAAATTATCCTAATTATCAATCTTATATCGTATAGTAGAAAATAGATTTCGATTCAAGCCACGTGCTAAATAAGGCAGACGAAGCATCAGATACATATAAATGACAGCACTTTATTTAATTACAATGAGTCATAAGAAATATCAATTAAAAAACTTCGATGTGACATAATGTTTTACAAAGATGGAGAGAGAGATATTTATTGAGGGATAAGCGCACTCACAGGTGGCTCTTTATGTTTTGCGTTCGCTTATGTGCGTTCGACCGCCTTCCGGCTGCTGCGACATTCGTTCTTTCTGTGTGAGTCAAGATCTGCTCGAAAACCGGCTTTGGAGCGGTCCCCCGCCGCCAAACAGCGCGCAGCGCCAAATCCGTTAACACAAAATTTGAAATACGCTCCCTAACATATGCAGTCACATCCTCTTACGCATTTTTGAAAAAGGAAGTGTGTCGTCTCGTTGGTGTAATATACCTCTGCGAATCCTCATGGTCAATTTGTGAGCCGTCCTGCTTGATAATATCTTCAGCTAAGCTCCTGGATCCTGTTTCGTCAACCAATCAGGTTGCGGGACACATTTTGCTCTAGACCAGTAGTTAAGCTTGGATCTTTTTTAACCTTTGTAATACAAGTTCATCATCTTGCTTCCTTTTTCAGCCTGTTTTCAAGCACGGGTGCTTGATAGTTCTTTCCAATCCTGGGTTTGATCCCAGCGTTTAATATCTTTGCTGCTCGCGGTCCTCTGTGGCTCGTCTTCCACTTTTGAGAGTTTAATCTTTATATTTTGCTTTTTATTTTATCTTATATTGGAACTTTTTATTTTGACCAGTCTTGCTGATTTAATTTTGCGTTAACTTTAACTTACTAAATTCTAATTTTTAATTTTTATTTTTGTAACTTCTTTAATTTATTTTGTAACTTAACTTTTTTTAAAAACTTGATTCATTCCTTCTTGGACCATGCGTGAAAAGCTTCAGTGCTTCCCATATCCATACCGAGGATAAAGGGCTTTCTTAGCCCTATTTGGAACCTCACGAAAACTTTTTGTCCATATCCATGTCATGTATATATAGAAATAAGAATATTTTCCACATCTACGGGCAATAAGTCAGCAGTTGTTTGAATGGCGTTATGTATTATGTGCGCTGCACAACCAACACCAATAATGATTTAAGGTTTTTGTTTAATTTATAAAAGATATTATTTGTACCTCTTCTCGCTTTTCCTCCAAAATTTGCGTTCGTGTTGTCTGCACAATATGCAATCATTTTATGTTTTAAATTGTTTTTTTCCAAAATATTAATGGAACTAATTAATAATGGAACTGAAAATTATTTCAGAAGTTTCGCCGGGCAAAGAAACGAAACCTAAAATTCTAATTTTTATTCCAGTTTCCGAATCAAAAAATCTAATAATGGTTGGAAATATCTTTTTATCCTTATGATTAGATGCGTCAGAATATATGCATATAAAATTAATTTTTCTAGATTTTTGTGTAATTCTGAAAATGCATATGGGGAAAGCACATTACACACAATTGCCTCGGATTTTATTCTAGCACAGGCAATTTGTTTGTTGAATAACTTTTTGACAACTTGTGATCTAAAGTTCATAGATCTGAAGGAATAATTGTGATTAATAGCATGAAAAGACATAAGTCCTTCTGCTAATGCTAATTTCTTTTCTTCGTCTCCATAAGTTATTTTCCGAAAAAAATCCTGTATTTTGGAGGAAGATGCAGCAGTATTTAAATATCTTTTATGTTTCTGTGTCTCCAAGTGCTTTGAAATATCATTCTTCCCGCCATGCAAAATAGAAAATTCACCATTACATTTCTCACATTTTACCATGTAATCGCTTTTGGTTTTTTTAATAAAAGGAAATTCACTTCTTAGATCATCGTTGAATTTGAATCCTCTTTTCTTACTCATTACGATATCTAAAAAATTTTTTTTAATTATATTATAAATTATTATATACATATTGCTTAAAAACACAGTAAGTAGGTACACAATTACATGAACATATTTTATTGTTAGTTTATAAATTAAACTAGCGACCCGTCCCGACTTTGTCTGGGTTGAACAAAATATTATACCAATAAATTTCCAGTTGATAGCCAATAAATTGTAAATCTTTTTTTACCTTTATAATAACCTAAATAATATCTAAAATTAATTTTATGTTAGTTAATAATTAAAATACATTTTTTTAAAGAAAAAGGCGTGCCGCAGAACGGCTAGGTTCGAACCGCTAGCCTCAGAACAGAAGCCCACCGCGATAGCACCACGATAAAGATCGTTGAAATCTTCGGGATAAAAAGTGGTAGAAGACAGTAGCGGAAACAATGGAGATTGTTAGGATTAAGCCCCTAACTTTATTTCTACTGATCAGATATACATAATATATAGCCTATGTCCATCTGGAATAATGTACCTTTCAAACAGTAAAAGAATTTTTCAAATAGGTGCAGTGGTTCTGGAGATTACCCTCCACGTACAAAATCTCTCTCTCTTTATATATAAGTATAGATAGCACCACGCTAAGGATCGTTGAAGACTTCGGCACAAAAAGCGGTAGAGGACAGTAGCGGTAACAATGGAGATTGTTAGGATTAAGCCCCTAACTTTATTTCTACTGATCAGATATACATAATATATAGCCTATGTCCATCTGGAATAATGTACCTTTCAAACAGTGAAAGAATTTTTCAAATAGGTGCAGTAGTTCTGGAGATTATCCTCCACGTACAAAATCTCTCTCTCTTTATATATAAGTATAGATTAATTTGATTGGTATAAAGTAACTATATTTTAAAAATTAATTTAAATTTAATCCTATATTTCTTTCTAAATAATAACAACACTAACTTGTATTATTTTTCCTCTGAATTTGCCGTAACGTAAGTCGTAAGTGTCACTTTCAAGGGCGGCGCTAGACTTTTTGCCGCCACTATAAAATGTGAATAATACGAGTACTGTCTGCTAAATTCAAGAAAATTTATGCATTTATGAAACAAAAAAAAAATAAATTACTTACCTAAATTATCTGAATAGCTGATTTGTAATGACATCACTTGTTTAACTAGCTTACTAGCACGCAGTACGATGTGAGAGACAGTGTCTGAGAGACAGTTACAAAATGTTTTCGTCGTTGCCAATGCCAAAAAATGCCATTGTTCATTAAGTCCAAACAATGGTGGTCGAATTGTAACAACTGATCAACAATGCGAACTTTGATAATCAGTTCTCAATGATTATATTGTTATTATTAAAGTTTAACATTATAAAATTAACAACAACAACAACAACAAAAAAAAAAAAAAAAAATTGTGCGGTCGGGGGACCTCCGTCAGGAACGAAATTCCTTACGTTATTTTTTTAACTCTAAACGTGATTTAATATGTAGATTTCTATTGATTATAATAGTGTATTTTTGTCACGCCAAAAAACGCAGCCTTCTTTTATTCAACCAACTCTCTCTCTCTCTCTCTAATTTGTATATTTTATTTTTATTTTTTATCATTTTTTCAAAGCACAAATGTAAAGTAAGGATTTAAATCAATAAATTTCATTTAATATTTTAGGAAAAATAGTCATTTATTAAAAATTAAATATAAAATAGTGAATTATAAATTATATATAAAAAATTCTAAATAAGAAAAATTTCTTTTTAAATTTTATCATTATATTATTGTATCATGGTAATTATTGGCTTATGGTAACTATAATAAGATTCATATGTTTGAGATTCAATTTTAAGATTTATTAACTTACTTTTCTAAGTTTGCATTATTTACACTTGCTGCAGTTTCTGTTTCTCGACTTTCCATCATAAATTTTTTAAAGAAAACCATGTTGTGTATACAAAATTTGGTATATTTTAGTAAATTTAAGAGGTATTGGTAATCGTTTGCTTCATAACACAGATAAGTGATTTACTAATATATTGTTGAAAAAAAGGGAAGTATATTGGTTAGATTTTGTATAGAAGGTTTTGCAATCCATAGATTTGTTCCCTGTTTTAACTAAAAACACGTGTTTAATAAAAATTTCACATTTTTAAAAAAAAGTGCCCAAAAGATAGGCTCATACCCAGTCACGTAGCGAGCATAACTGGCACCCGGGGCACGATACCTTTTTGGCGCCCCCCTTCCGAAAAACATATCGTAATATAATATGTAGAGTTAGTGAAAAGGACCATTTGGCGCCCCCTCTGCGAGTGGCGCCCGGGGCATGATAGACCCCCTTGCCCCCCTCTCGCTACGCCACTGCACATACCTTAAAATCTCATTTATTACACACAGGTTACGATTTTCTTTCAAATGCCTTTTCAAACTGAAATGAGTGAAAGCTTTGCCACAAAGCTAAAGCTTAGAATTAAAATTACAACTAACTGTTTTCATATTATCACCAAATAAAAAAAGATTGAATAAATATTAAGAATTAATAAACTAGGAGAAAACATTAAGTTAAGACTAAGTTGAGATTTTAAATAGCAGAAAAGCCGGAGTTGAACCTCCGCGAGTGCAGGTGAAACAACGCACCAGTGGGAATCGAACTCACGGTGACAGGGTGGGAGCCAAAAGTGAACGCCACAAGCCAGCAATAGCAAGCCACAGAAGGTCGCCTGGAAGGGCATAACGCTTTTTCGTTACGTTACGATTTCTGCCAGTTCACTCTACTGTAAGCCGCGTAAAAGAACTTCGTTCCAATAATATAAAACTCATATTCTGGTTAAATAGCCACATGGCCGCCCAAAACCGCATATTCTCTTCCCATTCTCCCACCGTTCCCTAGCTTGTCGTGCATTCTTTCCAACAATCGGGCCTTTTTTAAAACGCTGCGGGACGCGGGACAAATTGTTAAAAATCGGTACTGTCCCGCCAAAAGCGGAACGTCTGGTCACCTTACATTAGAATGCGTGATGAGTACTTTTGATTACTAAGAACGTCTTACTTTCTTTTGTACACAAACAAATCAATACCTTGAATTCGTACGCTAAATACATTTTCTCCGACCCACGTTTTTCCCCGTTTGCGAAAAGTAGGATACAATATTCGAATTTTACGTACTTATCCTCCTAGCGCACGAAAATGACATCATCGTGACGCAATATGTAACGTTTTTCGAACGTCCGAATTTTTCGCATGAGCCAAGATTAATGTCGAGCGTCTTCATCCTCTAAAATTGTAAGTGACGAATTGCTTAAAATGAATATTGATCCAGCAAAAGGGAATCCCTCATCAAGTGATGCCGAAAGACTGGAAATGGTAAGAAAGGATCGCCTTTGAAACCGAAATGTGATTTCCTTCTACCGCGTCACATAAATGGTCGAAAATTACATTAAATCGCTGCATCATGGAACAAAACAATGGAGAATGTATTTACCGATAATAGTTGATGTAAAGAAAAAGATTCTGTAACTTATTTTTACTGTTAGTTGTCCTCTAGTTACAAAATTTCACTCACTGCTGACGGTAGAGATAGACATAGACATTTATTTTTCATGAGGTACCAAATAGGGCCTGAAAGGCCCTTTACCCTCGGTATGAGTATTTGGAAAAACTGCACCTTTTAACACATGGTCCAAGAAGGTATGAATACTGCTGACGGTTGTAAAGATGGGGACATTTATATTTGTATCTTAATGAACACATAATATCTAAAAATCAATTGGAGTTTCTAAGAGATGGATTGAGTTGTCCTCAAGGCATTCATTACATCTGACAATTGATTCAATGCAACAAAAATTGTTAAATGCAATGGTTTGGCCCAAGAGCATAATAGAATGCCTTGCCATTATTCAATTTTTAGCTCTACAATGTTTGCCCTCTTAGGGAATATCTGATAAATTGTATGTGCATAGTACTGACAAATTTTTTTAAGTTTGTTGAATTAATAACTATATTCAATTGAAAATTAACTGAGAGTATCTTATGGATTATCCAAACATTATTGAAAGAATAACGTTTAAAATGAATTGATTTCTCTTCTCTCTGGGGAGCTTGTAAACTGTACTCATGACATTAGTTATAGAACAATTAACATTAATTGTAAGATTTGTTAACATGGACGCACAGAGGATATCATTACCCATGAGCAATTTATTGTGTTTCATTCTTATAGAAGACAATACAGGCTCAGTTTTAACAGAACATGTTCTTAAATACATTGCCAAATCTAAATATTTCAATTACAAATGCATGGCTAAGGTCATGACTGTGGATTAAACATGAAAGAAAACCATTCAGGACTTGCAACAATGCATTAGGAATTTCAACTCTAGGTTGAAACAACTTTAGGTTGTTAATGATGCTGCTATATCATGTAGTGAAGGACTTTAATTTTTGGGTACTTGCGTATTATAGCTGAAACTTTGTGGCTTGGTGAGAAAATGGGCACTAAAGCGCCAATTATATGCCTTCCTTGTTGTTAGTATCACTTCCGGGACTCATTGCTTTTTGCTGTTGAGGCTTTATGTCATAAGAATCATTTTGAGCTTTTTATTTATATATTTTTTCATTTATGATAAAAACTAACCGAATACTCATTCTTTGCAATGAAATACATTACTACCATCAATTATGTAATTTGGTAAATTTAAATTAACTGTAGTAGTTAAAACGTTGTCGGTCCTCAAAGGAGTTCACCGTGTAATTTTACGACAGTAATCTGACATTAAGTAATGGATTTTACATTTTTTTTATAATTTTAGGGGATTTAAGCCCCTATTTTAACACCTTCAAGGGTTGAATTTAAATTTTAAAAACTTCCTGAGTAAGCACCTGGGGAATTATAGCAGTGGTGAGGAAAAGTTTTTCGATCACAACTCACTTTCATCATATTAAAAATCACGCGACACCCAATAATCATTTTTTGGTAGTAGCAATTTTTTTAAATAAAAATTAGGAAAATGTACATAAAATTTAGAAAAAAGAAATAAGCAAATTTTCACAAACTATTCTAAAAATCTATCAACTGTAGACTGTGGGTATACTTTTATTTTGCCTAATAACAATAAAAAAAAGTCGCACTTACATTCCACAATTATTTTTTCTGAATCTCATGTAACCAAAACTTCAAATTGAAATATTAAAATGTATTTGTATTTCTTCAAGATAAAAGAGCATGATTTCAAAATTATAAGTTTCATATTAAAACACTGAAATTTACAAATTGTATTTATGTATATAAAACTAAAATAGAAAAAAATTAATGAAATGGGTGACACAGGACCTCTAATAATATTTGTTCAATATTTGTTGAAATATTTTCATGTGCTACTCTTGCATCATCTTCCAAGTCTTGATTGTCGTGTTATTTTTATAGCAACTAATTTTGAAATGCCATTCTCACACAGATAGGTAGAAGTGAATGTAAGCAATTTATGTATAGTGTTGCAAAACTGTTTGACACCTTTTGTAACAATATCATATCATATATTTTTGTATAACAATAGCATATCATATAAGAAAATATATATAAAAATATTATAAATGTGTATGTTATTGAAAATTATACTTTTTAGTATGTTATTGAGAAGTATACTTTTTAGTGAAATAACTAAATGATATAAATTTACTTCAAACTATACTTGGCCCCTCAGTGGATCACAACCCACAGTTTGTGCAACACTACATTGGAGGAACCACAAGGTAAAATTTCAACTTCCTAGGCCTTCTGTTTACAGAGGAACAGTCAGTCAGTCAGTGTTTTTGGAGGAGCTTAAGCCCCTTTAAACTTTGAATTTCTCAAAAAAGATATTTTATTGGGCACCTAGGGCCTAATAGCAACCACCATGCAAATTTCAGCTCCCAAGGGCGTATGGTTCCAGACATCAGTCAGTCAGCACGTTGCTTTGGGGGTTTCAGCCACTTTAAACCACCTTAGCATTTCAATTTTTAAGAAGCATTCTTTACGAGCACCTAGGGCCCAAGAGGAAGCACCCTGTAAAGTTTTAACTTCCTAGAACTTTTGGTTCCAGAGATACAGTGAAGGGTATTTGGCTTTTACATATATAAATTTAGCCAACAGGCCTAACAATGTAGTTGAGGAACACTTGCTCTAAATTAGGTGATGGGTTTCTCTTCTAATTTATGTACATTATTAATTTCAATTAATGTAGTGTCTAGCCAAGGAGATATTACTTGTAACATCTCATCAGAAACACCCCTCCAAAATATAAATATGTAAAATTTTAGCCAGAGATACTGTGATCAGTCGGCAGTATTTTATTTTGGGGATTGTGTCTCTTTAACCCCCTTAAAGATTAAATATATAAAGAATATTTCTTAGGTTGTACCTAGGGCCTAAGAGCAATACCATACAAAATTTTAACTTCCTAGAAAGTATAGTACTAGAGATAGTTTTTTGGGGGGAGAGGGGGAGAGAATCAATTTTTTCTTTATAGAAAATTTCTTAGTCAGCACCTAGGGCTTAAGAGGATCCACCATTCAAAATTTCAGCCTCTTACACTTTATGGTTACAGAAATAGTATTTTTTTGGGGGGAGGAGTGTATGTCTCCTTTTAACCCCTTAAATTTTACATTTAAAAAAAAGGATTTCTTTGTGTGCACCTAGGGCCTAAGAGGAACCACAATAGAAAGTTTCAGCTTCCTAGGCCTTATGGTTCCAGATATATAGCATTTAATTTTTGGGGGAGGAGTGTTAAGCCCCCTTTAACCCCTTAAAATTTGTATTTTAAAAAAAGATTTCTTAGTATGCACCTAGGGACAAAGAGAAACCACCATACAAAATTTCAGCATCCTAGGTCCCATGGTTTTAGAGATACATTGTGTATGTGTGTTTGTTGTAGAAGGGGGTGGAGGATTTAACCCCTATTGACCCCCTTAAAATTTTAATTTATTATGAAGATTTCTTAATGAGCATCTAGGGCATAAGGCTAACAACTATGCACAATTTAAGCATCTTAACACTTATGGTTCTAATTATTTGAGTGTCTAATTATTTTGTGTGTTTGTTGTAGAAGGGGGTGGAGGATTAAACTCCTATTGACCCCCTTAAAATTTGAATTTATTATAAAGATTTCTTAACGAGCATCTAGGGCATAAGACCAACAGCTATGCATAACTTAAGCATCCTAATACTTATGGTTCTAATTATTTGAGTGTCTTCTAACATACTCCTTTAAAATATTTTTTGTGCATCTATAATTTATTATTCATATGCAATTTTTAATTAGATCTAAAATTATTTACAATCTAAATTTTGTTATTCATCTGCCGATTTTTTTATTATCTCACACAGTTTCCATGTACATATTTGTATTTTTTTTTTAACATGGTGCTGCTGGAAGTGTTATATGCAACTTGCGGTTAGAAAATAGGTTGCCACGGTGAAATTAGGCATTGGCGAGCTGATATTGCATCAAGTGCAAAGACTAGTCAAGTTTCAGCTATAATACATAAGTACCAATTTTTGAAAGACGTGTTTTTCTTAGTATTAAAATTGTATTGTTGGATCCTTAAAAAATGATATTACAAACATATTTTTTAAGAAATGTTCAATAAGGCCTTGAGAATATCTAAAATGATGAATCATTACAAAAATTTTTGTAAATGTCAGAATATTAACTGAAAAAATTGAAGCTTATCTTTCCTTGAAACCAACATTTGTAAGTAGTATTACAATGAACTGACAAAAATACTACATGGTTATAATGCAAAAGATTAGCCTATTTCTGATACCAAAATCTAAATTTATAATCGAGTTTTTCTTTCTTATTATTTATGTAGCAACAAGTTCTATCGACGAGCTTCCCACATTGTACAGTGGTTAGAATCACAAGCTTCCTTGGAGTGGGCTTGGGGACAAATACTAAGGTATAGACTTACTGATCTGACCCTTCATAGGAAGCAGTGTTAGCTTACATACATGGTACTCCTATAGTAATGCAGCCAACAAAATTTCACTGTGTGGGTGGTTGAATTGTGTAAAGATAAGTGCTTATCACATTGGGAAAAGAAAAATTCCTTTGTATGAAATATTTAAGCAAGTAGAATATCGTGGTTCACATTTTTTGTTTTTATACAATATCCATAAATTGAAATCTTAAATGCAAATGAGCTTTTAAACAAATACAAAAATCTAGACTGTATTCTAACTTACTGAGAAAATAAGAGACTGATTCCATCTAACAGTTAGATGAATAGAAAGTAATTTTCAACAAAGTACCAGAAAATTGCCCAATAAAGTGCTCTGTTATATAGTTGAAAGTAACTTTGGTCATATAGTCATGGTCAGTAACAGCTGGCAAGCAGCGTCTGTTAAAACTAAAGCTTATTAAAACATTAACCAATGGCCAAAATTCAATCTGAAATGCTAGCCATGATTTTAGTTGAACATGAAATCCATTAGATATTAGACTATGCTTGCCTTATTTCTGATTTTGCAAATAAGAAACCAAGAAAAGTTTAATTTAAAACAGTAGGTTTACATCTAAACAACAACAATGAAAATTATATTATGGCACTAGGGTTTTTGACCTGGGTTTCCCCGAACCCGAAACCCAGGGAATTTTTAATGTAAATCCGGGGAATTAGTTATTTATTTAATACAGTAGAATACCAAATATATTCCTTAATTTGGAACCAAGACCAATCATATGATGAGTTTGGTAGTAAAAGTTTTAAAAACAAAATATTTGATCTGGCAACAACCTCAATAAAACGATTATTCAATGTAAATGATAATGAGTCAGAGTCTGAACCAGAAGTAGCAGTTGAGGTGGGAGTAGAAGATGGAATTGAAGATGATGCTACGAGTATTGGTGCTTGTACTGAACAAATGTCCCAATCTGATGAGCTTAGTATGTTTCTGCAGGAGAATAATAATAAGGAAAATCATAAAAAATCAAAATCTGGTTTATACATCATAAGAAAAGAAATTGAGTTGTTTCGGGCAACAAAAATCCAACCTGAAATGCTAGATAAACTTTTCAGATTTTTAACAACAATTCGACCAACTTCGGTGGAAGCAGAATGAGCATTTTCTGTAATGGGTCTCTTTGCTAATAAACTCAGAAGCCGACTCAATGATGATAGGTTGAGTGCAATGATGGTTGTAAGGCAGTTTTATAAAAAATGAGATATTTGTACCACTTTTATTTATGTTATACATATATGTATATGTTTATTAACATTAAATTTATTTACTGTTATATTTTATATTTGAAATTCTGAAATAAATTAAATGCTTCTAATAAATTATTTATTATTTTAGTTCTTTGCTATTGACCCCCTGGAACCAACCAAGTAAACCCGGGTTTTAAATTTAAAAAAAACCCATCAAACCCGAAACCCGGGTTTTAAAAAAGTTGCTCAAAGTTGAAAACCCTGTATGGTACGACATGACATGTGTTCTAAAACCTAAAAATTATATTTACCAAAGTTACATGTGTGTGATTTAACAGTTTTTATATGATGAGCATTATTGAAATGTAAGTTAATAGTAATACTTTATTTTCTTTCATGACAGTATTTGTCATTTCATAGAAGTGACCTTGTCTGTGCTTAGTGACAAGTACATTAGTCATGTGAAAAAATAAAATATCTTTTTTCATGTATTATCCTTGTTTGTGATCATTATTCATTGACTTATGAATTCTCAATAGCTAATATTTCTATTTAGAATTTATGATCAGACATATTTAAGTCTAGCTTAAAACATTATGCGTCTTAAGATGTCATTAAAAGTTTTTTTTTCCTTTAGGGCAATGGTTTTCAACCTGTGGTATGCATACCCCTTAGAATATGCATTGCACTGTAAAGAAATACACAGAAAATTTTTAGTAATGGTGGGAAAACCAGCTTCTTGTTAAGAAAAAGTTTGTGGTGGATGGACATCACACATATACAGATTGGAGGACTGGAAACAAGTAGCATGGAGTGATGAGTCTCGATTCAGACTACTTAACACCGACAGGAGGCTGAGAATATGGCGTCAGGCTCATGAAGCCATGGATCCTGCATGCCTGGCTGGAACTGTACAAGGGCATGGTGGCTCAATCATGGTCTGGGGTGTTTTTTCGTGGCACAGTTTGGGATCTTTGGTGCGTGTACCAACCTCCCTCAATGCAATTCGGTACGTAGAGTTGCTGGGTGATCACCTCCATCCGTTTATGCTGTTCTGTTATCCGCACGGTAATGGAGTTTTCCAGCAAGACAACTGTACCTCTCCCAAGTCCCGGTTGGCTACTGGCTGGTTGGATGAGCATTCCTCTGACTTCTCTGTCATGAATTGGCCACCTAGAAGCCCAGACTTAAATCCTATTGAGCATCTTTGGAATGTTTTGGAACAAGGCGTGAAAGGCCATCACACAGCACCAAAGAACCTTACTGAATTATGGACAGCTTTAGCCAATATTTAGCAAGCCATTCCCGTGGAACGTTTCCAGAAACTTGTTGAATCTATGCCTCGTCGTGTGGCAGCCGTTATCAAGGCCAGAGGAGGCCCAACTCGTTACTAGGTAGGTATCCCTAATTCAGTGGCACTTCAGTGTATATCTATGTGTATATATATATATATATATGTACATGTATGTGTATACATGCATATATATGCAGAGAAACTTCTCTAGCCGGTCACCCCTCTAAATGGCCAAATTTTGTTCAGAACTGATTAAAGACTCCATAGGGCCAATGTTATGAAAGAAATCTCTTTTTAACAGCCATCTCTCAAAATGGCCACATTTTTTCACAACCATTACTGTCCACCATAGAGAATTTTTGCTATATATATATATATATATATACACACACACACAGTGAAACTTCTCTAGCCGGCCACCCCTCAAAATGACCACTTTTTTTCGGAACCGTAACAGGCCACCATAGAGAAATCGACACCTATTCAATAGTCCCTTTTTATCTGAACCATGACTGGCTGCCTAAGAGAAGTTTCACTGTATATATATAAAGGGTGTCTCAAAAAACCTTGGCACATTTTAAAAACTTAATAATAAAAAAAGTATACAAGGTAAGAACTAGAAATTCACATATGTGTTACCTTATATATTAGTTTTTTCTTTTAGTATAGTCCATGAATTTCAATAAGTGTCACTTTTGTGGCACAGAGAACATCTGATTGGTAATCAATCCCAGCCTATGTGCGTTCCGAAATGGATTCCATAACACATGAAATTGGAGCAATTATGCATCTTTTGAGTTCTTCAACACTATAACCGATTATCAAGGACACTTCCGGTTTCCTGAAACTTTTTATACAAAACTAACATGTTGTTAGGACTTAGAGGATCTTTTCCCAATTTTTTTGCACTTGTGTAACAGATTCTGTTTTAAAATACCAGCCAACACATATTGCTTTATCAAAGAATAGAGTAGCCACTTTACAACTTTCGCTTTAAGGACAACTTTCGGAACAACTAAAGCCATGTGTTCAACCTTTTTGACACAGAAAAAAACTCTAATATGTAAGGTATCACTTCTGTGAATTTCCAGTTCTTATCTTGCATACATTTTTTTGTATAAATTTTCAAAATGTGTTGAGGTTTTTTGGGACAACCTGTATATATATGTGCGTGTGTGTATAGTTTTATTTGCATTGTTGCACTCTAGCTAGAGTTTTATCTGACCATACAAACAGTATGCCAGTGACACATATTTCCAGAGATTACACAAGATGTATAAGGTTAATAACTGCTGCCTTAGGGTAAAAGGCTGGCAAAATATGCTGTTGTACAGGGCAGCAAAATTTCTAAGACTGCCCTGTTTGTAACTGAAAATTACTTAAAACAGTGAGCTCATTTGGTGGCAAACTCAAGTGGATTAGGAAAAGTATAACTGTTTTGACACTGTGTGGAAGGTGATAACTATAAAGCTCTTACGAGAAATATAAAAAATGGTTGCCAATGGAAGCCAAATGGTATTAGTTAATTTGCTGGTGGTACTAATAAAATTAAAGAAATTAAATAATAAAACCCTCAATTATCATTCTCATAAACTTGTGATTTCTTTCATTGAGAATATGCTGGATCATTTTATTTAATTTTTCCATCCTTCAGATTTCTGATGATATACTGAAAATAAGAGTTGTTAATGCATGAAACCCTGGAAGTGTTCATGATGACTTCATTTGGCATCTTAATGCTATTCACTTTAAAGGCAGCATTGATACATCTCCTGAATGTAAATATAAGAATTAGAGAAGAAATAGTAATGGAAAGTAATATACAGTGAACCTCAGACATAAAAACATGATTGACATAAAATTTATTTTGAAAACTTAATATGTACAAGGGAACATAATTATTGGCATAATTTCTTCCATATAAATTGTACAGTGAACATCAGTATGGTATAAAGAGTAATTACTTCAACAAAATAACTTTTCTCATGTACAACTCTTTGTAATTGTTATGCATAACTTTTGAAACTAAGCATTTATATTTGAATAGTTACTTTCATTTATTAAAAAATTCTTGTAGTTAATTGTGCTATGATTCCTCTGTGTTATGCACAGTAACTTGAAAACATTTTTTATTGTATGTAACTGTATGAATGCTTATTTTATAAGTGTTTTGCATCACGTATTATGCGTACAATCATATAAATTTTCTTTCCATAAAAATATTATTCTTTTAAAGATGATCTTACATATGGTATGTAATTCATTTAACATTTCAGGTGATAGGAGTTATTACTTGAGCCATCTTTGTTGACTCTTTCCGGATGCTACTGTTTTACTGAATTACATGATAAGAAGCATACCTATGCTGGATATGCTATTGAAAGATGCAACAGGATTCTTCAATTTTGTTTTTGCTGCCTCATAATATATACAGTTCTAAATTATGATGCTACTAAAGCTTGATTTATAATTAATTCTTGTTATATTTTATGTATCAACAAAAGTATATCATTCAATAACAAAATTTTCAGTGATGATTATGGTGAGGAGCAAGAGAAAAATATCAATATGGTAAGTAATATGCCATATTTTTTTTTTTTTTTTTTTTTGCTACAGTAGAGCGACTGTGAGAATACATAGCTCGCGCCTGTGATTTTTCGGAATATAATAAATTTTGTATGTAATAATTTTAAAATTTTTCTTTTTATAATTTATATATTTTATACTTTAATTCAGATCAATATATTTGTATATTGTGTTAAATTTTGAATTTTTTATGTAAAATTTAATAAATAAAATTATAACTCTTTATTTTCTTTTTATTATGTTGCGTAATTGTATATAATAAAAAATATTTATACACTGAACACTTCTGCATATTTGAATCTTAAATACAATTTTCAAAACTTTTTCCAGTGCTTAGTTTGAGAATCAGTTTGCATTATTTTAGAAGATTACAGAAAGCTTAATAACATAAGTACAAATGGAATTACAAATTAACAAATAAGATGAAAGACATTATTTCAAAGCAGTTAAATAAAAATAATTTCATATTTTATTCTAAAAATTATTCATTTTCATTTCGAAAACTTTGTAAAGATTCTAGAATTTGTGACAGTATATATGATTGTCTCTGAGCTTCCTCTGCCCGTGTTAGACTTGCATCTGCTATTGTAGCCAAAAAGCAGTTTTGTTTTTTTATCAGTATTGCTAAATCGTCAACAGTCTTTCTCAACGTAATCGTACCGCTTCTATCTCTTGCTTTCCTTTTACCTAAAATTGGAAAAGAAAAAATATTAAATCAATTTTTTTAAAATTATGTAAATAGTTTGACTTGTAAACAAAAGATGTTCTATGATATTTCTAATATTTTTCTGTGTTAGGAGGGATTGTAGGTTATAAATAGACAGGGCTGCCCAGAGATTTTACGGGGCCTGGGGCAAACTTCTGTTTGGGGGCCCTAAGAAATCTGATTAATCGAATATTTTTTTGTTTTTTTGGGGGGGGGCCCCTTTTTTCAAGAGATTATTTTGAATTTTGCAGTACGGTACAAGTTTCAGAACTTTCTTTCGGAGGAAATCTAATAAATGAATTTAAAAAAATTTTTTGGGGGGGGGGGGGCCTGGGGCAAAGTGCCCCAGTTGCCCCCCCCCCCAACCCCCTCTGGGCGGCCCTGTAAATAGAACCAAATATCTTGATGTAAAATGGAAGAATCAAAAACAAGAATTATTTTAGAAGAGTAAAGAATTTTAAATACACTAATTCTCATACTTTCTGTCTGTTTTTAATCATTACAAAAAATTTTTAACTTACGTGTGCTAGAAGCTGGTGTTTCTTGTTCAGCAGTTGTATTTTCAGTTGCCATCTGTATTTCTGGTTCTGGTAGTGTATAGTCATGAGTTGATCTATTTTCTGCAATTCCCAAACTTTTTGTAGTCTGAAAAGAAATTAAACACTTCATATGGAAAAATCTCTTATTTACCAAAGTCCTTGTTCTATGTTTGTTAAAAAATTTACCTGATTTTCAAATGGTAGACCATGGTTAGGGATAATTTCATCTTTGCCTGCAGAAACCCAACTAGACATTTTTAGAACTCTGTCTTCTAATAAAGTAAGTCTTTCCCCTGTTAAAGGTTCTCCCTCAGTACTTTTCTTGTACTTAAGTATTTTAGCTCTTTTACAGCGAATATAATTTTTCTGGTCACTCCAGTACTGAAAAAGAGAAAATAATACTTCATACAAAATAAGCTAGATGATTTCTACACTTTATCAAGAATTTCAACAGGATTTGAACTTGTCTAAAACATAGATTATTAAGTGATCTGCTATGTAGAAGGGATGTTCCATATGGAGGTCTTCCTGGAAGTAACAGCATTGAAGCATTGAACTTGCTTGTATGCTATAGAGTAATGGTTGTCAATTTGGTTAGTACTGCCCACAAGTGACTGATGGGAATTTTTGTCCGTTGTTACAAACTTTGTTTTTTTGTTCATATATCAACTACACAGCTAACAAATTTGTAATTTTAAAATATACTTTTGTAATTTACTTCTGAATTCCAAACCTAAACTTTGAATGTTGATAATAATACACTGGATGTATTATTATCGACAGAGTATACTTATGGGCATAGGAGCAACGATTGAACTCTGTAGCCATCTGTAGCTATTTATGTATATAAACATACATAAAATATAAAATAAAAGATAAATTTTAAGTTCATATTTAATAAACCCTCCCCTCTAAAAATTGCCTTGCACTTGTGCTAAATTGAGTAACTTTAACATTGGTGTTTTAAGTACTAAAAAGGTGAGTAATAAGTTGACCCCTGCTATAGAGTATGATATATGATGTGGCAAGCATTAGGTGTTCTAACACCTGATGTCAGCAACCAACTATTTTAATGTATGGTTAGTGGGAGCTCTCAGATTTTGGTCAGCATACAGCAGAAAACCAGACCAAAAGAGGATTACTCAAGTGTGGATCGCACACAAATTAACCGGGTTAGAATTAACACTATCAACACAGACTAGGATAATTTGCAATTTGGAAAACTTCCTAGGTAAGTCTTTCAATTGCAATGTTGGATAATACACAAGAACACACATTGTTATAACAAAAGCATGTAGCTCCAACTCTTTATGTCCAAAGTCAAGTATTTCAATGAAGAGGCACAAGAACCTCTAAGCTGTTGATTATGAAACAAATAGAGTGAAAATCATACATAAATGTGAAAATAATAAAAATGAAGAGGAAACATAGAGGACGCTACACTCTAAAATTAAATATGAGAAAACAGTCCAGTGCAATTTAATCAATTAAAATTACATTATTTTAGAATTTAAAAGAACGAGACTGACATAATATGTTAACCTACTTTACGCCACTGATCTGCCGTTTTTTTTACCCCAGAAGAATTAAGAATCTCGGAGAGTTCCTTCCACTTTTTCTTTCTATCCTCCTTTGTAAAATAAGTGGTAAGTTTTCCCTCCCTTAAATCCCGATTTCTTTCCATGTAATCAATCAATTTTTCAAACTGGATTGTAGTAGCCCGAGATGCTTTTCTTTGTGCAACTGATTCCATTGATTATTTATTTAATATAAACTAAGATGCCAAACTTTATTGTACTTCCCGCTTCACGAGGGTCACGATTTTTAGTAAACATTAGGAAAACGATGAATGAATGAAACATGGTTAATCGTTTATCGTTATCGAAAAAAATCGTAGCTGCTTGTAGCCGTTGCTTTTCTAGAATTTGCATGTTTAGAGCCTTTTCCTACGTTCCAAGAAAAAGTGCCTGTCTTTTCGCTTGCGAAAACAGTAGAGTGAAAAGTATCGCAACTGGTTTTCGAATGGATCCAAGCTACGCAACACTTTTTAGGTGAAATTAATGTTTTGGAGACTACGGCTCCATAAATTGAAACTACCTTGGTTTCATTGTATGATTCTTGCGTACTGCGCATTTATCACACGCATTCAGCTGATATCTACGCCTGCGCAGTTTTGCGATTTAAAAGAATAATCCAACATTTTAACAATTAGTTGTTTATTTATACCATACGAAATTGGGTATTAGCATAACAATGAACGAAGTGTAATGGAGTTTTAAGTTTAGAAAATTACTTTCTTTTTCGAATTGTAAATCATTTTTTCAATTTAGGAGATATGAATAGGAACAATACTGTATCTGTTATTGAAGTAGCTGTAGATGATCCAAACAATACAGCAGCGTTAAATCGTTCCTATCTTACCTCCACCGAGAACGAAATTCAGTTGTCTATCACTGTTAGTCAATCTAATCTTCCAGCTTCAAGCACAGCTACAGAATCTATAAAGACGTTAGGATCACAAGACGATTCGCCTGCATTATTAAATGATAAAATTGTCTTTAAGAAGAAAATGAACGATATATTAAGTTGTCGAGTTTGCGCTGAATTAAGAAGGTGCCCAATGTATCAGGTAAAATTTGGATATTTATTTATAGATGTTCTGATAACCTCATCCTAGTCAAATTTCAGATATACAGTAATGGAAATTTCTTTCTAACTTTATAATGTGTATTAATTCTATAGAATTCACAAATGCAATTCTGTATAATTTCGTACTATGCTTGATATATACGTCAATGTTTTGTTAAGTTTGACTGAACTTAACAAAACATTGACGTATATATCAAGCATAAAATTACAATAGTCTTTTTCTACAGTTAACTTCTGAATAATTTTTCCATTCGGTGTGATTAAAAGGGCAATTTAATCAAAGTTGTTAATTTTCTGACTGATGATAAGAGTTAATTTTATGTGTGTTCTGTGTGATGTGTATGTCATGTGTTCTCAAATTGAATTTATAAAAACAGATTGTTGAGTATTTGGTTAAAGTGGATTTTTATTCTTTTAAAATTTTTAACTATGCAATTAATCTTTTGTTTCTTCCCATTAGTTTATTCTTATGTGTATAATTTCATTAACTTCTTGGCAGTAGAAGAGTTAAAAATATATTACAGATAATTTTAAAGTTACTTAAATTATACCTCTGAAGTTTTAATGATGTATCATGGGATTTATGAGAAAATATATGTGAAAGAACAAATCAGTGAATATTTATGGTTTAGTCTTTTGTTTAATGCTATTATTTATCCTTTGTTCAGGTGTTGTTTAATGATGCCATAATTGTAAAATCAAATTAATTAAGAATGCTCAGTATATTCTGATATTATACAAGATATGCACTCTTTTTGAAAAACAGAATTTAGGGAAAATGAAATTTACTATAAAAGTTAGAGGAAACACTGTCCTCTAAATACTTTGAATCATCAGCTAATTACTTATGTTGCCATGACATTTTATAGATTTACTTTTTATTCTAAATTTAATAAAAAATATTTGGTGTATCATTTAGGGGCTATGTGAAATAAATTTCTCATTTGCAAAAAATGAAATAATGATTAAATATTTCTGAAGTTTTGTGTCCAGTTTTAAAAAATTTCAACACATTTCTATCAAAGCAAAAGAAGGTCAAAAGTTTTCAGATCATACCGTATTCTTAGAAATATGTGCTTCAAATTTATATTTTATCATTTTATTAAATGTGAGTGATAAATTGATAAAATATTTTATTGTATTCTTTTTAACATTCTATTCCTCATTTGTTTACATGATAATATGTTTAGCTCACAAGAATACCAATGGTATTCTTATTTCCATGGGTAAGTTCTGATCATAATTTTTCAGTTACTTCATTTTAGGCTGGGAGTAATTAGAAAGAATATATTATGAGAGATATTTTATACCAGATTTGTTATATTAATTTGAATTTACTTTTATTGTTTTCAGAAACCTCTGTTAATTGTCCCCCCCTCCCTCTGATTGATTTATGATAGAATATAGTTGTATACCATAACAATGAATTTCATTACAGTTTTTATTTTTAATATTACTTATCCTAAATTAAAATTAATTTTAATGTATAATCTAAAATTCAATAATTCTTATAATTCCCTTCATTATTTCAGTTCACTAGGTTAATTCTTAGGCATCTTAACTATACTGTTTTAATATTTATATGTGGGTGGTCTACAGGATTCTGTGTCATTTTCTTTCTGTATGCATCCGTAACTTTTAACAGCTATACATTTTGCAGTAATCCTCTTAAAATTAGTTTTGCTCCAATTCATTACAGCCAGTCCTTTCTCCGTATAATAAGAAACATGCTGTTCTATCTTTCTACTTTCCTAAAGGGGTCCTTGTTTATGGTCATTTATTGTTCAGGGAAGGCTTAGTTCGCTTTCTTTAACAATGCCAAAGTCATAAAAGGTCGGGCATTTGCTTTTAAAAAACTTCCCCCTTAATTGCTGATTTTATGAGGCTAAGTTTGAATTTTGTGGGGAATCTTTTCCCTTAGCCACTTCGTGTGGGAGACTGTTGTCCAATCACAGTTCGTGACGTCAGAACGCTTGCTGACCAATCACCTTTAATCAAGCTTTCCCATGCTCCTTCTTGGCGAACGTTAGGTTTTTTTTTCGGTGAGGAATCGCTATATCCTTCTCAGTATGCATCTGAAATCTCCCCATGCTGCTGGCAAGCTACCCTGGTTTTGCCGGACGTAAAATCATATGCACGCTCATTTACCACCTTTTTTACTGTTCTCTCCCGTGCCTTGGCAGTTGTTTAAGTATAGCAAACCTCGTTTTCTCCTCCGTAATCTGCCCAGTCATGAAAAAAAGGATATCACTCACTTGAGCATTTTTTCTCAATGGCCCAGAAAAAGGCCATGTCTGATTCTGTGGGGAAGCTTTTTTTTTTTCCTTATATTTTTTATTGAATATACAGTGGACGCTCGTTAATTCGAACTCGGTTAATTCGAACTTTCGGTTAATTCGAACTAATCCAAAGGCCCCCAAAAACTTGTATTGGAGTTAATGTTAAAAATATCTCGTTAATTCGAACTAAATTTTTATCACTTCGGTTAATTCGAACTAAAAATTTGACAAAAAAAAATTCTTTTTCCTCGTTTAATGGAGAAAATACAAACTGTATTTATTATTTTGTGTGTCAAAATTTCTTTTCTGTGTCAAGAGGCACATGCCTGCATTCCTAGACTAATGCATGTCCGCTAAACGTTAGTAGCTATTGTCCTTCTTATTAGTGCTAAACGAAAAAAGCAATTTTCCTTTATTTGGATCGATTTTCTTAGAATTTCAGAAAAACTAGTCTTTACTACAGATTCTAGGGAGCTGCGTCACTCATAACTGCAGTGCAGACAAGTTAATGTGGTCTAGTTTTTCTTCCTCACTGTGTGGTGTGAACGTAAAAATTCAGGATGTCTACTCGTGGAAAGTACAAAACCCTAACTTTGGAGACAAAGGTAGAAATTTTAAAGAAAGTAGAGAATGGCGAATGTAAAACAAAGTTAGCAGCTGACTATGGAATTAAAAATAAATGCCTTGTCAACTAATTTGAAAAACAAGGAGTCAATTTTAGATTCATGGGAAAAATCAAAATTTGCTAGAGGAAGGAAACGCATGGGAAATGCGTCCCAAGAAGTTCTAGAAAGAGCTCTACTGTTATGGCTCCAGGATGTTAGATCTCGAAATTTTCCGATAAATGGACCCCTAGTGCTGACGAAGGCTGATGAATTGGCAAGTCGAATGGGTATTGAAGATTTTAAATGCAGTGATGGATGGCTTTCTCGATTTAAGTCAAGGCAAAATATTTCTTATCAAACTGTATGTGGCCAAAGCTCTGATGTAAACGAAGACGTATGCACTAATTTCGGTAGGAAACTGCCAGGGCTTTTTTCTACTTACCTGTCGAAAGATATTTTTAATGCGGCCATAATGAACTCTATTAAAACTCTGAAAGCATTTATTCAGATGGAACCTTCCTCTGAAAATGAATTGAAATGTTTACTTCACATCGAGAAGCTGGCTGAACAATATAGGCATCATAAACAGAACCAAACATCCATTTTACAGTTTTTCCCCAAAGTGTAATTCATATTTTTAATAAAATTTTACTTTATACTGCATATCTTCTGCTTCATTTTATAATTAAGGTAAGTCTGTATTGCTTTTTAATATGTTTAACTTTAGATAACATAGTATAATATATTTTCTGGGGTTACACATACTAGGAGAGTTTCTTCTTCAGTGATACACATTTAAAATTATATATTTTCTCTTAACATCGGATAATTCGAACTTTTTTCTGAGAACCTTCGAGTTCGAATTAACGAGCGTCCACTGTATATATGGCTGCTGCAGGCCAGAACAGTCACGTTGACGATAGCTCTTGATGTATATATCAATATTTATTAACCTAGAATTTGTATTTGTTATGGAGCTCAACCTTGCTACCTTTTCCTTTTTTTAAATAAAATTTAATTTGCTTATCTTAAAAGCGTATTGCCTAGTTGATTTTTGTAGCCTGCAATATTTTTTACCCAGCTCGTGGCGGTGAACCAGAACCTTGGGTATGCGTTAGCAATTCGAATTGAAAGCTTTTCTTCATTTCACCACTACCGTTCTCCATTTTAATAGTATGTAATACCACTTCGCGGTCTCATCTCAATAGACATTGTGTTATTGTCTTCATCATTTAGTAGTACCGCATTTCCTTGGCACATGAAGCTTCTGTTTGGTGTCCCAGTTTCTACAAATCAACATTATTGAATCCTGCTGTGAACATTCCTTTGCCATTCTATTCAACAGACTTTCCTGCTAATAGACTTTGCACCCATGAACTATTTTCCTTCCATTCCTCCCAAATCTACAATTCCACAGTACATAAATTGATGCCTTCTACAGTTCTAATGTAACAGAAATTGCTGCTGTGAACATTCATTCCATACCTCTTCATTCTACATTACATATACCTATTATATGTTTAGGGTTATTGATTTAGTAGAATACTCCAAAATTTTGTGGCCTATTTATGTGAACTGCATTATTTCTTATTATAAAGATTGTTCTATAGCATTTGCATGTCTTAATACATTTGTGAAATAACAGATTTCTTTTAGATGGAAATTTTGTTGTTTCTTATGCCCCCTGGCTGGAAGTTCTAGGCCAGGTCCATATAGGCTTCTGGCTGAAGTCTGCGACTCCATTGTTAAATAGCACCACAAGGGTCAGAATTCGTCTTAGCTAGTTTCCACCTCAATTTTGATTGAGCACCCCCAGGGGCAACATGTGGGAGGATCATACCCTCTCCCACCTTGACTGACCTTCATACAGGGACTCTCTGAGCTATGGATTTAATGTGCCCATATCCAGCCTAGACATGGAGGTATTTTATGGTGCACGCTGGGATTCAATCCGAGCATCCTCAGGACCGAAAGCCAGCATGTTACCACAAGGCCACCTAAAGCCCCCTATATAGAAATTAGTAATACATATTGTATGCATATCAGCAGTTGTCAGTTTTTAATTTCAGAGTGGTCCTTTACTAACTTCATTTTTTAGGGGGGAGAGGAAATATGCATGGAGCAGCTCAGCCCCTAGTCCACCTTTTATGGTGGTCTTGCTATTTTCCTGCTTTTAAGAAGCAGTATTCACTTACTATCTATTTTCTACTAATGAGTAAAAATTTTGAAGGTGATATTTCTCAATTAATAAAGAATTTTATTCTTAGTGTGTGATCTGTTTGTAGTATTAATTTGAAATTTTGGTTGTTAATAACTTTTTAATGTAAGGAATTGAGAAAGCATTAGTCAAACTGATGATATTTTTCATTTCAGGTTTTTTTTCTTCTTTAACTAGTGTTTTCTGCAACAAATGATCCGATAAAATCCTGCTAAATTATAGAAAAAAAGATTATATATAAACTGATTATTCATAAGTATTAGTGACTCAGTGTTTAGTTTTTGTTCATTGTCAGTGTCAATGTCAAGGAGGAATGTAATTTTATTCTTTCTATCATTTTTTCTCTCTCGTATATCTATCTTGCAACTGTAAGTATATTTTTATATAGTGCTATATAAATTATAATTGTTCCATGACCTTCACATTTGTTCTTTGCATTTGATGATTTTTAGGATGATTATTATGGCATTGTTAACTACCTGACTTCAGTTTATTTTCAAATTAGAATAGTTAATCTTTTATTAATTGGTGAAAAAAAAAGTAAAATTAACTCTGGATTTTGGCAATTTTCTCTTGACAGTTTGTGAATATTTTCATTTTAATTGAGTTATAAAAGTTAATTTAAATTTTTTTTTTTTACAAAATGATTCAAATTGTTTTATAGAGAGGTATTTTATGCTTGTGCAATTATTTATTTTTTATATATTTATTTACTGTTGTAACTGTTAGTATTTAATTTTTATTCTTTTAACTTTAGTGTAAATATGGACATCTCATCTGTGCTGGTTGTTTTAATGACATTTTAGCAGAGAGTCGTCTTCAAAATGAAATTGCTTCATGTCCGAAGTGTCAGACAACAATTACCAAAGATCTCTGCTTTCGTAACATTGCTGTTGAAAGGACTATATCTGAACTTCCAATATCATGTCCATATTGTCAAGTTGAGTTTCCTCCAGAGAATTTCAGATTTCATGAAACTCTTTGTAAAAATAGGTATGTGTAAAAAAATTTTTTACTAATCTAAAATTTATTTCCTAATACTTAAATTAGAGCTAAAAATCCTTTAATAAATGTTATCAATTATCATGTGTTATGCTATAAAGAAATTCATTATTGGTGATGAAAATTTTTTGAAAATCTATAAAGGAATTGAATTTTCCATTGAAATTTTTGTCATATATTCATTTTCTGAAACGGTGTATATGACGTGAAATTCATAATATATATTATCTTTGTCAGAAATTTAAAAAAAAAATAAATAAAACTCAAAAAATGATTTTGGTAAGTATGTTAATTGCTTAAAAATTTATAATAAATAATCATTCTTTTTTGAAGTGTCACTGGACAAAGTTTATCTATGTGGAAATTTCAACATTTTATTGACATATATTATCACTTATTTCATTATCACATATTTTAAGTATTTCAATATTTTTTCAACAGTAGACAAAGACATATTTTAATGTACCCCCTAAACATGATCAGGATCTTGAAACTAGTCTCTCTCACCCCTAGTCCCTCTTATGATTAAATAGGATACAAAATTAATGTAATATCAAAACTGTAGATGAAGTTTTCTTTTAAAGGCGATGGGTTTGATGAAGGTATGCTACACAAAGCCTCTAGAATGGGCTTTGTTTTACATTCTTTTCTTTATGCTCTTTAAAATTTATGGAATGTTTAGGAATTAGCTGCTGGGATTTCAATCAGCTTCGGATGATTCTATTCAATAACTGTATTCACTGTAATTTTTATTTTACAAAATAATCATTGTGTCTAGTCTATCACTCTTTTTGGAACATAATATTCACTTTCAAAAAAATAATAAAATAAAATCACAGAATTATCGTCTTAAGATTTTGATGTAGTATCTAATTTTTTTGTATGAAGTAAATGTGTGAATATAAGTAATTATATCAAATGATATTTTAAAGATTAGCTAGGAAAGATTAGTACATAATAGTTGAGCTTTGGAAATTTTATTGAAAACCCTTAAAGAAAGAATGTTCTCTTTGTGTATGTTACAAAAGACAAGTAATTTTAAATTCAGGAGAATGCGTTAATATCTACATTAACCTTTCACTTTCAGACCCACTATATGTTCCAACAGCATTATTGGTTGTCCGTGGCAAGGTCCTAACTCTGAAAGAGTGCTACATGAACAAGAATGTGTTCAGCCATCAGCAAATGGCTATGAAATATTAAAATCTTTGGCAACTCTTGATCAACAACAGAAAGAAGAAGTTGATATGTATAATAAATTAATGGAACTGTTATCTGTTGAAAAGATTTCATATACTGGTATGTTTTGCATTTCTGGCTTGCACTTTAAAAATCTGCAAAGATATTTTATAGATTTAAAAAATGTGTGTAATATTTTATAGATGTGTCTGCATGTTTATACTGTGTCACTATGCATATTAGTTATTCTACACTGGTGAAACAAATTAAGAGAATTTAGATATTTTATCGAATTTCATGAAAAGAACTGAACTGAATATAAAACCACTGCTTCTAGACAAAAATGCAAATCTTGTACGTCAAATACGTAAGCGTACACGTGTGTGTAGGCGGAGCCAGTAGAGAAACAGGCTTTATAAGCACGCGTAAGACACATTTCGTTCGCTAGCACACCTCGGCCAATTTCTTGGTGTTATTTTGCAGCAATCGGTTAATTTCAAATTGTAACAGTAAAAATGGGTAACCACCAACGATTAGATGATGGAATGAGCTGGCGAATTGTGGGGAGGCTAGAAGCAGGCCAATCTAAAGTCCAAATTTGTAGAGAGTTCAATTTAACGCCCAGCGTCGTGTGTAACTTATGGAAACAGTTCCAGAATACCAGATCCATCGAGAGAAAGCCTGGGCAAGGTCGTCCAAGAGCCACGACGGCCAGAGAAGATCACCATTTGTCGATTATAGCTAGGTGTAACAGGAGTGCTACAGCTTCTCAGCTCTCTCGTGACTTGTATGCAGCCACAGGAACCTATGTATCAAGGGTGACTGTTTCCAAAAGACTTCATGAGAGAGGGTTGTTTGCAAGAAGACCCTGCTGTTTGCGTCCCGCTCACTTCTACGAACAGGAGAATCCGTTTATCATGGTGCAGAGAGCATAGAGATTGGAGTATGGATCAATGGGCAACTGTTCTCTTCACTGATGAGTCCCGGTTCAGCCTAAACACTGATTCTCGCTGTACGTTCATATGGAGAGACCCAGGGACCTGCTACCTACCCTCCAATGTCTGCGAAATTGACCATTATGGCCGAGGAGGTGTAATGGTCTGGGCAGACATCATGTTGCATGGCCGCACACCTCTCCATGTCTTTGAAAGAGGTACTGTGACTGGTGTGAGGTATAGGGATGAAGTCTTGGAGCCCTATGTTCGCCTTTTCAGGGGTGCAGTTGGCCCTGAGTTCATTTTAATGGATGATAACACGAGGCCACATAGAGTTCTTCTGGTCGACGAATTTCTAGAGGGTGAGGATATTCGCCGGATGAATTTGCCAGCCAGATCTCCAGACCTTAACCCTATAGAGCATGTCTGGGATGCTCTGGGGAGGACAATTGCAACTCGGTACAGTAGTTCTAGAGATAATCTACCAAGTCTGCAAATTCTCTTAATTTCTTACACCAGTGTAATTTGTACCTTTTTTGGAGAATGTTCTCTCGGTAAATGCTATAAATTCTGATACCATGCAGGGAAGCAACTTCTTAATTTACTAATTTATTGTCACTATTATTAATTTATTTTTTACAACTGACACCTAAATAGGTTTATTCACCTATTTATTTTGTACCTACTTTTTCATATTTTAATGTGGAGAGACAGATAAGTCATTGATGTGTGTAACTGGTGTATTTAGCTAGTAAAGGGGAGGGATTTTCATATTTTAACCTGAATTTCCATATGAATAAAGTACGTAAAAAAAACATATGTTAGGGAATTAGAAGGCACTTTAACTTTTGTGTTCAAGTTCTGAAGAAAGTTGTGTCAAGTGTACGCATAACTCTAAGATAAGTTTTCTTGAAAGCTAAAGGAAAAGTTTTTTGAATCCTTCTATTTTTGGTTTATTTCAAGCTCTATTTTCTTTGAGTAGATTAATTTTATTTCCGATCAAAATGTTTTTAAATTGATTTTTTAATACTATTTATCATATTTATACAATTGCAGTTATTATGCATTATAGAAATAATCTACTTAATGAATTAAAAAAGTTTGTTACATAATGGACAAACATTTTCCTTGGACTACCCTTCCAAGCTTAGTGGACAATAAATTATTACCTGTTTTAAGATGGCAATTCTCTTATTTAAATGAATATTTGAGAGCTTGTTTTTCGTAGTTCTGATATTTCAAGGTGTTAAATTTTATGAATTTGTTACAATATAGTTGGAATAATCATATCCTTGTGCTAGTAACTGTGTCTGAGGCTAGATACAAATCATGGATATTCTAGCTCATTGAACATCATCTTATTGCAACAGTGCTAGCATTTTATATTGAGATAAAAATATAATACTGGGTCTACCTGTCTATTTGACTTTGAATATATTGTAAAATATATCACCCTAAAACTAAGCATTCATTCTATGGAGAATATATATTAATCACGAGAAATGCTTTCAATCACACAAAATGCTGAATAAAGTCAGTTGCTGATAAAGACTTATTCTCCAAATTGTGGATGATTTTTTTTATGTATGTAAATGTAACTTTTTATGAAAATTCTAGTAGGAAAAACTTAAACTTGCAATGATTGTTGCTGCTAAGACACTACTTGAATATTTAATGATGGCATCATATGTAATTTAAGGAAAACCTGCCTAAAAGTATAGCAAATTCAGAGAATAATTTTGCAGTTATAAAAATAGGTAGATACTTCCAGAGATTTTATTGCAATAAATTATAGTTATTAAAATAATCTACCATAAATTTGCATTTGTATTTATGATAAAAATTCATAAAATTCTATTCTATTTTAATTGTATTAAAATTAGTAAAAACCTCATTTAGCCAATAAATTTGCTAGATTGTAAAATAGCAGTGACGCATGCATGAGAAAAAAGCACAGCAGAAATAGCCTGAAAAAATACAAAACATCGTTCAACGCTTTTAACAGAAATTTCAAATTCCTCATACTTTATATCCCTAACAACCCCAACAATATGCATATGTATCGAAAATCTACATCCAATACTATCAAAAATACGTCAATATTTTGCAAGAACATGGCCGCCATAATAAACCACGTAATAAAGAAGCAATGGCCACAAGCCCACACGACTAAATAACCATTCCAACTGGGTTGCCACAAAAAACAAAATCTCACCAAAATCGCATGGTTACGAGGCCATACACCAAGTCGCCAAACTTGGCAGGGGGTGCATCTGACACATCTGTACCGAATAGAATATTAAACTAATGTATATAATTGTTTAAAAATAATAAAAATGCTCAATATTATTAAATATTTAACATACCTGTGTTGTTCAAGCAATTTCTATGATGTTTAGCCACAAAGTGCTAAAAAATTACTTAGCTAAATGTTGTGTTGTCATTTTATGTTTGTGATTAAAATTTCTATCTTTTCCTTCAGATCTCCAGTTGAAGCACTGTAAGTATGAGAATGAAAATATAATGTTCGAAACTTTTAAATTTACCGCTTTTGAGAATCAGTGGATGATTCGGGCTTGTTGCCTTGTTGATTCGGACAAAAACATTAGTCTCAGTTACCAGCTGGTTGTAAAAACTAAGCTAATAAGGTAAGTGTGTTATGCATGATTATGAATTTATTTTAACAGCGCATACTATGAGATTTATTTGAGGAATTGTCTTATTTTGCCTTTTTTATGAAATTATTTCTATGCCATCTTACTTTTAAATTTGTGTTTGTTAATTGATTTTTTCAATATTTATCTGTTGTTTATTTTGTATTTAAATTTTCTTTGAAATTACATGACTTATACACATTTTCTATTCATTTTTCTTCTTTCTGTTATGGGAAATTCAGCACTTGCAAAATTTTTATTTGAGTTTATTCTGCAGAAATGATTTTGTTTTAAGATGTCTTTCTTTAATTTTTTTTTTTAAATCCTGCTGTAAATCTATAGGTTTTTTTATGTAATTACTTTAATTTTTAAACATGAATAATTTTTTTTTCAAATTGTGTGATTGTTTTGTTCTTATTGATCGTAATGATTATCCATCAACCTTGTATATTAGAGTGTCTATCATGAAAACTTTTCCATGTTTATAGACAACAAAAATTGAAGTAATTTTTCATCAGTCTTTTTCTACATTTCAAAATTAGAGAAATTTATGTTTTGTGCATACATTGTATAAAATAAAAACTGAATTTTTCTATAAAATCTAAATCCATACCGGGATTGTTATGGCATTTTTATGAATTAAATGTTAAGAATTTTAATACTTGTGATCATTTTTTTTCAATAAGAAATATCAAAAATAAACATTGTCATGCAGAATTGTAATACTTTTAAATTTTTCAGTATTAATTTGAGTTTTTTTTAATCTTTAATGTGGGTTCGAGGTAGTCTAGTGGTAGCACATCAGCTTTTGGTGCCAAGGGTGCTTGGTTCGAATCTGAACAAGTTCCTTTAAATAACCCTGCATCTAGGTTGAATAAGGGCATGTTATTGCTTATGCCACTTGATCAACAGCAACATCAGATCAGGTCCCGAAGGCTATGAAGGACATGTTAAATCTGTAGACCAGAATGCCCCTCTGTGAGGTCAGATGGGATGAGAGAGGGTACCCCCCCCCCCCCTCAGATGTCGCTCCTGGGGTTACTTGATCAAAACTGACGTAGCACTTGGCTAAGATGGACTCTGACCCCGATGGTGTTATTGTAAACCTGGAGCTGCACTCCTCAGCCTGCAAAGTCTATATGGACATGGTCTTGAACTCTCGGCCAGGGGGCATTAGCAACAACAACAAATCTTTAATGTTATGAGTAATAGTGCCTTAATTATTTGTATCAGCATATATTGTTGTTAGAAGACTTCAACAATATGTAAATATTGTTTATGATTGTACATAACTAACTGTATGTTTGTATTTTTTTCTTTTACAGCCCTATGAATTTGCAGTACCTCATACTAAGAGGACCTTACAATGACATGGACATCAGGCTAAGAATTTATCAGTTTAAATTTTCTGATAAAGCTGCAGAAAGTCCTTATCAAACATTAGAATTACCAAAATCCTTAGATAGAGAAAACTTTCATTCAGCTAAGCGAATCAACATTAGGGTATTAATGTTTATTGTTAGATAGTAAATTTACTATTATGTGTGAAATTTGTAAGAATTCTTTACATGTTATTTCATTTTGGGGGTTAACTTGTATTATTAATATTTCATTTTTGGATGAACTCAATAAGGATTAAATTGAAAACTGTTGTGAGAGTTTTTTAGACTATGTTAATCAATATATTTATCTATCTGATGAACGCTATTATTTGTTATTTCAGTATATGAACTATGTCCTACTGATTTAAATTTTTTTTATCTTTCTTATTTATTTAAAAGTTTCAAAAGGCAACTTCCTCCCTTGCATATATAATTTAGAGTTGAGAAAACTAATATGTACCTAATATTCTTTTGCCTGTTGTTACTATGAGATGTGATTCAAAGAAATTGTTATTACAATCATTTATTTAACTTTAATTTTTTTTAACATACTGTAAATTTCAATTTTTTAAAATTTTCCGAATAGAGGTTTTAATTTTACCATAAATATTCCATTCTTACCCACTCTTTAATTCCAAAATTGTTAGGAACTGAAGCAGTTGACTTCATTAGTCTTATTGATCCTAATTTTCTATATCACATGCACAAGCTGCTAGAAAGTCACGGTACAGGATAATACTATACTGAATACTATAAAGTAGTTTGGTTATATAGATATGCTGAAAAGTATTTCATCTCTGTGTAATGTTTCTGAAGTTAAATAAACCTAAACTTTTTATTCTGCACATTGCATTGGTCACCTGTTTTCATTCGGTGTATTCTATGCTTCTAAGGTATGTCACCATCTGATTATGTTGTGAAAATTATTAACTTCATTCTAATCAAAGCTTACAACTAGGTATATTAAATATATTCATCTTTGTTATAATTTTCAGTTTTAGCATCAACAGCAATGATTTTTCAAATTACAAAACAGTCAAATGGTATTCAAATGCACATGGCAACATGTTAATGAAAGAGTAGATCTTAGTCCTCTGTATGCATTTACTTCTTTTTCTCTGATTAAAAGAGTTTTATGAGCTATCGATGGTTTTCAAATATTAATTCAATATGAGTAAATATTTCTTAAAAAGACAAACACTTTGTGAAAGCTAAAACAATTTATTGTTAAATAACAAAAGAAATCAAACTCTAAAGGTGAAAAAACTAAGTCAATCCAGCTTCAAATCTGTTGAACTGCTGATCTGGTGTTCTTTTTATACAAGCATGGATATCTCTGGCGAAGGAGTGTGCTACCTAGATTTCACTACAAGAAGTAATAATTGCATCACTGATCTTCTTTTTTTTTTTTTTTTTTCAATGCAGAGGCACTTGTCATTAAACATTCGCCTATACTATGCCACAGTTTTACTGTCCATTTTATCATGGGGGCACCATATAGGCGGATAGCATTACCCCCTATGAAGGGACGAATACAAACGGAGGCATTTTTTCGTGGTGCAACGCCGGGATTCAATCTGAGTACCCTCAGCACCGAAAACCAGCAGGCTGTACCACTGGGCTGTCACAAGCTGATCTTCTTACAAATTATTGGTCAAAACAACTTAATGTGATTTGAATTACAACTTACGAAATTGACTGGCAACATAAAGGGCAGTATAAGTTATGTGATAACCCTCTTGCTTTATTCTGTAATGAAATATCAGTTTTCTTATGCTTAAAAATTAAGTGGAAGAAACAGTTGATAATGCAACTAAACAACAGTATCAAAGTTGTTAACTTACCACAAAAATGTCTTGAAACATTTTCAACTGAGGTGAAGATCATTGATAATGATTCAGACATATCTCACTTGTGCAAGGGAAATAAACATGTCACCCTTTGCAATCATCCCTGGATGTTATGCTTAGCACCAATGCACATCAGTGCCTATCATGTGAAAAACGTGTCTTTTTCTGTACATTCCCATAGATGACAGGGCTACAAGTTAAAGACCATAGAACTTATTTCGGCACTACACACTTGCCTTGACTCACCTTACAAGATTTCAATGAGATCCATGTAAGTTTTCATCAAATTTTCAAGTTCCGTATCATTAAATCAGGTTACTAAGACCATGATTTCACGATAAAGGTATTATATGACTAATTAATACTTCAGATAACAGAAGTCTGTTAACAGGTTATTTCTTCATAAGTGACTGTAAGTGAAGTGTTATGAAGAGCTTTGTTAGAATTTTTATAACAGAACTAAATTAGGTGTTTACAATCACTTATATGCATAGATGTGTACATTTTCCCTTCTATTAATCAAGTTTTGTTCATCATGTAGGCTGACATGTACAGTTATGTCCTTTACCAGTGTGAGTTACTTTGCAATTTAATACCAAAGCATCCTTATATCCCAATATATCTTGCATATTACCCTGATGCTGATTTATAATGTTATTCATCATTTATCATCACTATTATGCATCATAGGTGGGTTTGTGAATATCTAGCTTAAAATTACCCATTTATATGCTTTTACTGGTTCATTTATGCTTGATTTACCATTTCTAAGAAATGGAAGGATATAATATACGATTTGTAATATGAATGTTTTTTGTTGTGTTTTTAATAGGGGGGGATAATAAAATCAAATAAAACCTTTACTATGTATGGCTTGAATCAGAAAATTAATGAAGTTTTAAATGCTAATTTGAAATGAGGCATAAAAATTCACTTAATGTCAGCTTCATCTGTATCTGATTAATCCTTTGCTATGAAGCCAGTTGTAGCTTTAAAAAATTGCACAATTTCAAGATATCTTTTTAGAATTATTAATATTTGTTCTTATAAGAGTAAAGCATTTCTAGCAAGTGTTCATAGTCAAATTTATACATATGTGCTAATTTTTTACTGAATGTGGAATAAAACAATTTTCTGGCTTTTTTTATTTATATTATGTTGCTGTTTGAGTTATATTGTATTAGTTTCAGTTTATTTTGATAAGTAAATCATTCAAGCACAAAGGAAGCTATTTTCTGTTTGTTTTTCTGATAATTTGTATTTTCTTCATGGCAATGCATTTTGAAATAATTCAGTACTACTTCTTCATGACTTATTTCATTTCACAGAGATATTTTTTAAAAATTTATTAATTATTCTGGAATAACAGTAACTTGTTACCTTCACATGTGCAACTAACTTTTGATTTAACCATTAATAGTTGTCATAGGTCTGAATGTTATATATTGTAAAACTTATTTGCCTATGTATTGAATGTGTATGTTGTGAATTTTGTTGCTTATTTGAAATTCATTTTAAACTCAAATTTATAAAATGGGTTACCCAAGATTATGAATTGTTTTACTGTTTTGTGTTAAAACATTTTGTAAACATTGTTATTCTCCATATAAAATTAAAGAATGTGAAAAATATTTCAAATCTACAATTCACATGGTGAGAGAAGAAAGATCAAAATATGTTAGCATTTTTCAAAAAACTTTTAAATGTGCATATTGCTTATTTTTAATTTCTATTTTTAAGTAGTTTTATCTCTATATTATAGGATTTCCATTTATATGTAAGGGAGAGTAGGTTGCCTCTGTATTCTAGTCTGAACTTGTCTGGTTATCTCTGTCGAAATTTCTTGCATAAACTCCAAAGATGTTAATACTTTTTTCATCTTATATTTTAAAAATCTTAGTCATTTAATATATTTGTCTTATTAACATTGTAATAAACAGTTATGTGCATTCTGAAGTCAAAAATAGCTTGGGATGCATGTCAGATATAAATGTGATATGGAATTTGAATGCTTGTATTGTTTTATTATGTGGATGATTAGTAAGAATTTATAATTTTCGTGTTATGAAAAGGTTAAGGAAACACAGGCTGTATTGTATTTCTTACAACGTAAGGACTAAATAGTAATTGTTTTAACTGATAGATAGTTTCCTTTTAAGTTTCTACTATAAACCCATCTTAAAACAGGATGAGCAAAGATACCAGGTAGGGTCAGAAAGTTCCCGGAATAGGTCAATTACAAATTATTAAAAAATTGAACAAAAATTCTACCTTATTGGCCTTCAAAGTACTTTCCGTCTGCATCCACAAACTTCTTCCAGCATTCGTATAACTGTTCAAAACACTCCTGGAAACCATTTTTCGAGATGTCCTTCAGTTGCTTCGTCGCATTTTCGATCACCTCATCTGAATTCACAAAACGGTGTTCCTTCAATTTCATTTTCAGCTGTGGAAACAAGTAAAAATCCGCTGGTGCTAGGTCGGGAGAATAAGGAGTGTGTTCCAGAGTCGTAACACTGTGTCTGGCAAGGTACTTTTTCACAATCAGAGCGCGATGTGGTGGAGCATTGTCGTGTAAAAGAGACCAATCTTTTATGGCCAATTTTTCAGGTTGTTTTCGTCTGATTGCATTTCATAGTCGTTTAAAGATCTCCAGATAAAGTTCTTTATTGACAGTTTGGCCTTCACAAATAAATTTGTTGTGAATAACGCTATCGTAATCGAAAAAACCTCCATCATCAATTACCCTCAGCTTTTCCCTAGGAAGAGAAGGGGCGCCTAGTCCGAGGGTCATCTTTTATGATTGTGCGACCTTCACGAAAACACGTATGCTACTCTTACTTAGCCGTTCTTTTTATGGCATCGTTTCCATATGCTTTCTTGAGCATCTCGAGTGTCTCAGAAGGTGATTTCTCGAGCAAAATGCAGAATTTGATGTTTGCAAGCTGCTCTAAAGATGAGATTTCAAAATCCGATGAATGAAAAATTCTCTTTGTCAGAAGTGATCTGCACCTAACGCTGACAGTACCAGAAATGAAGTCCAGGTGGCTGAGTGTTTTTCTTATTAGTGCTGCCAACCTCCAAAAAGGATATTTTCCCTCCAACGAACACCTGCGTGAATATAGGTGACCATTCCAGGAATTTATTGACTCTACCTCGTATGTTGAGCTTGTCAAAAAAAAATGGGAGAACTTGATAGATTAGTCAGATGCATTGAGATACGGCAATGCTTTCTCACAGTTGTTTACCAGATGAAGGAACTAATGGCTAATGGATAGACAATTTATCAAGATAATGTAGGGTGTGTTTACCTTATATGCTAAAAAGAAATGGACATATGCTTCTCATAACTACTGTGAGATGTAATGCCATGACAAGGAGACATGTCAGTCCTTGTTTTAGATATCATAATTTGATATCCCAAATAAAATTTCATTATTATAGCAGTTTGAAATTGCTTTGTAAAAACTATTGAAACTTCAGATAAAATCAATTCATGTAATTTTATTTAATTAATATTTTAGACCAAAGTATGTATCCCAAATCTGCAAATTCATTTAACATAAGATGGCAATAGCTCTCCAAAAACCAACCAAATCTGCAAAAACTTTTAATTACAAAAGCATTTGACTTCTAAGCTATCTCAGAGAAAATACTGTTATACCTTAAGTGGCTATATATAGAATTTATTCATTTATAAATTTAATGCATGGGAATTTTATATCCCTTTTGTATTGACACAGTCTGTGTAACTAATTTTATGTAGTGATTTTGTGCATATATTATGAAGACAATTATCAATAGCATTTTTATTTGTACATGATCTTTTATTAAATAGACTTTTAAGCTATTTTTGTTAGCAGCTGAATTAGGTAAATCTGTAGATTTACCTAATACCTGCATCTATAACCTCAACTATTGTTAGTTTAAACATTCACAGATTTGATAATTTGTGACTTTGCTATCAATACTTAGACAGAATCTTTCTAAACTGTTAAAGCTTCTGCAATTACTAAAATTATCAAAATTTATAAATCATAGTATTGTACTGTATTTTATTCGTTTTCATATACTTCATCAATATAACTGCTATCTTATACTGCAAATGCATTGAATCATGTACTTACTTTTACTTGTACTGAATGTAAAATAATCTCTCTGTACAGAAATCACATTTTTGGTACTGTAATTTTGAATTTATAAGCATAATGTGTTGCATTACTGTGTATTTTTTTTTCTTCTGGATAAAGTATCAAAATTACCCCTATCTGTAAAGGTTCCAAAGGATATTCAAAGTTTTTTCCAAATTTGTGGTCGTCCTGCTGCAGATGGGAAAGATCCAATATATTTATATATGTGTGTTTGTGTATTATAACAATGTAAACTTAATACTTTGCTTTCTTTGTTGATATTAATTACCTTTACCACTGGGGTATACAGAAATACCCCGAAGTTATGTGATAGGTGCATAGGCATAGCTTGCTTCTAACTTTTGGTGGGGGCACGAATTTAATTCAGTCAGGGCCCTCCTCAGTGCCTTGACTGCTAGACGGTCCTTAAAATATGAAAATTTTTTTTTTTTTAATTGAATAACAACAGAATTGATGTTTGAGTAGTATTTAAAAGTTATACAATGAGAAAAATAAATATAGTATAAATAAAATGAGAAAAAATGTATAGCATCGAATTTTTGTTATGGATGATATCATTGTTAAAAATGATGTAAAGGCTAAAGACATAATCGGAATCTTCAGTTTCTCAGTTTGAAAAAGGGAGAAAAACCATTTTGGAGGCATAAAGGAATTATTTTGAGCAAGTTTCATTGCTGAGGAGAATTAATCTATAGTTGTACTTGTGTGTTGTATGAAATTTCCAGAAATGTTCAGTTTTCAGTGTTCGCTTGATAGCACAAGAGTAGGGAATGTACTGGTGTTAAAGAATCTTAATTATATACATATTAAAAAAAAATTACTTTGTCTAAAAAGAGAAGAGGGGGTAAAACAATTTACATATTGACAGATAGTTTTCTTTTGTTCAAAATCTTCTATTTATTTCTGTTGAGGATGATTCTTCACCTCTTGTTATATACGAAATGTATTAATATTTTAATTCGGGTAAAATTGAATAAGAAAATGACCACTTTAAAAAATGTTTGTAAATCTCTACCGGTGCAAAACTTGTTTTTGTTGCTTTCTGTTTGGAGTTTCCTGCCTGTAACATAAGCCAATTTATAAAATGAATTGTGTATTATTTATAATATGTATTACCTCTTATAGAATTTATAACTCATATACCTCTATTGAAGTAGTTTAGCTTGTGACCTACTGTAAACTTTCCATTCTGACTGTGAAAGATTTCTGTTAAATGTTTTGTTACTACCAGATATTTTATATCATTCTCACTTTATGTATAATTATCACTTTTGGTGCATTTATAATAATGCTGTTTGTCAAAGGCCCACACTCAAAAATTTGTTCCAAGCATATAACACGTTAATAAAACAACCCTCCATAAAATTAGTGCAATGAATATGAAGATGTATTTTCAATTTTCAAATTAATTTGCATGATTGATTGAATTGAAATTAATGATTATTTGATATGAAAAATTTATTCAGATTGTTTTATATTTTCAGAAAATATGTGATTTGAAATTTTTATTATTAGGCAACAGACTTTTATTTTAGTTTTTTGTTCATTTTTTTTTTGCACATCACATTTATTTATTGAAGGCAGTCATAAGTTCAATGGATTTCAGCTGTATTTTCCTTTTTCATATAGCAAAATCAAATTGTTTGTATTGCATTTGATGGAGTTTTGAAAAAGAAATTTTGAAAAATCTCTAAAATTTATTACAAGCTTTTTAACTCAAAAAAAAAAAAATTGTGATCTTCACAAAACTTTATACTGATCTTTAACATAGTTATAACTGTTTGATGTTAGTAATTCCTAACTTAGAACATATTTATTCGGAAGTTTTTTTGTTGAAGAAAGTGTGTGATGCATTATGCTCCTCACAATTTTTTTCAGTTACATCTAAGAGCATTTGGTATTTTTTAAACAAGATCCCCAAGTTCAAAAGAGAAGAAAGGCTGAGCTTTATAGTATGCTGTAAAAAAATGCTTTAACTTCTTTCTAAATATGTTGTTGTTTCTGATGTTTTGACTATCAGTGTGAGAAAAATCTACTTCTTTATTCTCAAAAAAGTCATAACTTGCATGAACTTAAAAAATATATATGATAATAAATCATTTATCATATTGTATTTTTTGTGATTTTATTTTAAAAAGCCAAAGTTTGTGCTCAGTGTTAATGAATTAGAAAGTATATTACATTCTTAAATTTTATATTGTAACAGATTATGTGCTTCCCTATCTCATTCTTTGAAATTTCTTAACTACATTATTTGTATTAATTTCATCGTAGCTTAATATAATTTTATAAGAAATTATCAAAACATTCATTGCAACTACTGTCATGGTTCTCGGAAATGCACAAATATTCTGAAATGGTAAATATATATATACTATAAGTACAACATAGTGTACTTAATTTACATTTTATTTTTTAAAGTTCATTTTCATTTATTTGGTCCTTATATTGCTGATTTTGAAGTTCATAATATTAAAAAAATAAGTAAATGGGCACAGAGAACAACGTAATGAAATTTTCATAGTTGTAAATTTTTTTTTTCAAGCTAACAAACTTGTCTGTAGTTATAATAAGTATATTGTAAAGTAATTTTGGCAATCTGTGCTTTGTAGGGATGTTACTTGCATTTCTGTGTTGAGTTAATGAGAAATTGATTACTTAAGATCAAACCTGTGAATGATGTACACTGTTGCGTGTAAATAATGCTTATGCTCGTGACTGTATTTTAAACATGTACAAGAAGTATGTTTTTAGTTGTGGGTTTTGTGTTGCTGTTTGCTACTTTAGGCATAAGTATTTAAAAAATGTTGGAATTATTTTTATGTGCTAAAATAATGCCGTGATTTTAGGGTTTAAGGTCAGATTATATCATTTTATCTTACGAATGTGTTAATGCAAAATATTTTTTTATTTTAGATTTTCATTGGTAAATACATAAACATTTTATGGTAAAAAAAAATTTTTCTGCAAGGCAACGAGTTTTTATCCTATGGACATTCTCCATTACTTATAGGTTTTTGTTAACTGCTTTCTTATAGGAGTACTAAATATGCAGACTAATATTATTCCCATTGAAGGGACAGCACAGGGGTATCCATGTGTTAGACAGTGTCCACACCCAGGTAGCTTGCTATGCAAATAAATATATAAATGGATTGTTTGCAATAGATCGTGAACCACATTTCTAAAAAAATAAAATTCTTGGTTCCAATAGTATGAATTGGCATTCTGCATTTGCTTGCAGTGCCATGTAAGCCTGCACCAAATAGGAGACGAAAATTCACATAGTTGGCAATAAAATGTATAACACCTGATGCTACAATTGATCTGATAGGACATAAATTTTTAATTCATAAGAAATGAGTAATAGTTACACAATACATACCATGCAAATATGCCATCGTTATTATACATGCATTTATTTATTTATATATTTTTTCAAATTCAAAGGTACTTCTTGAGCAAATTTAATCTACTTTTAGAGTTTTAAATCTATAAAGTCCTCAACAATTAGATAATTTAAAGGAGGTCCACAGTTAAGAAATGTTTTAAAGATCCTATTTTATGCTAATGAATGTTTCTTTTTCCCATCATAGGCTTGCAGTTTGTTTACTACACTAAATATATTTTTACGTTTACTAAGACAGAATTCTTCTTCTACCATATATTTCCATAAAGTAAATTCATAAAATCTAATAAAAGCACAATATATCCTTCTGTCAAGAGCTGCACTTTTTTTGTCTACATGGATTTTATCTATATCCATGGAACTACAAATTTTTCATATTTTATATTTCTTTCTTGTGGTGTGGATGTAAACAATTATATACAAAGACATTTCACTCAATTTCATATCAAATATAAGCTCTCACAGTCACTTATAAAAAGGCAGAGTTGCTGCAGTTTTCTTTTAATATCGGAGTACTTCTATGGAATATAGAATAAAAACTTTGTTACATTAGCCAATTTTTATGTATTCATATTTACTTTATATTACAAGCTCTCTCTTATTTATCTTTTATAAGTTGCATGTAGTATATAACAAAATTTTATATTAAAACCCTAAAAAAAGGCATTTTAATCAAAAAAAAGATTTATGTCTGTTACTGTTGTGTATGTTTATTGAAAAATGTGAAATGATTCTTGTATTAGTGTTTATGTTGTTTAGTGTAGGACTTAGTATAAAGATCATTTATATGTATATAACCACTCTTAAAATCATTCTTAGAAGTTGCAAAATAAAAAAGAACAAAAAAAAAGATAATATTTAAGCTCAAATTCATTATATGCCTAAATTAATGTGAATTGTATAGAATGGGTTATTTCTTGGTGCCAAACAATATATTTTTGCTCATGCACCAGAATGTGTACAAATTGTATAAAAATTTACAGTTTCACAAATAATAAAAAAAAATTAAAATTGGTCTTATTTGCTTTGTTTTTTCATTTTAATTATCTATTTTTTCAGTTGGAACTAATAATGTGAAACTTAACGATGTAGTAGAATCCACAATACTAGAATTAAAATTTTATTAATTATATCAAGTTACTGCTCAGTAAATTGTTACCCTATAAGATAAGTTATTTTAATTAACATATTTTGTACCTTTTTTTCTTTTTAAATTAGTTAATTTATATATTAATTTTTTTACCAAAATAATCATAGAAATTAACATATTTTCTTGTTTCTTTTTTGCTCTTTCCAGGAATGGAATCAATTTCTAAAATCTAAAAATTTTAAACTCCAAATTTGGAATTCTTACATAGTACTGTTCATTATGTTACCTAACTTAAAAAAATTTTCATTTTAGCTTAGATTCAGTTTTATTCTATGCTAATTGAAACTGGATTTTTTTGTATTATGTCCTCTTTTTCCCTTATCATCCTTGTTTGATATTGGTGTAAATACTTTACAAATGCGATAGATCACTGATATTAAGAGTGACACTGATAGTGTAACCATCAGTATTTAATTAGTAAACAATTATATTAAAATACACTATGATTTGTACTTAAATGCTTATAATTACTGCACTTAATTTTTATGGAATCCAAAATTCTAATTTCTGTTTATTTAAAGAAATGTGAATATTTGTCTCACAGCAGGGCAAAGGAGCTTCTTAGAGAAGGCAAAATATACATGTGATACACTTTTTTTTAAAAAAATAAATGGCCTGTTCTGTGCCCCATTCAAGGTCAGTAGGAAGGGTACATGTGTCCAATTTTGTTAGAGTGTTAGCATATTTTTCGACAAAATCTTAGAAAGTCAACCAGACATGCATCTCATGAAATGGAAATTCACAACTATGCCTTAACTCATCTGCAGTCATGCGAGAAAATTGATGTCCAATCGTGTGACAGCAATCCCTATTTTTCAACAAAATCCTAGAAAGTCAACCAGACATGCATCTCATGAAATGGAAATTCACAACTATACCTCGACTCATCTGGAGGCATGCGAGAAAATTTATGCCCAATCATGTGACAGCAATCCCTATTTTTCAACAAAATCTAAGAAAGTCAACCAGACATGCATCTCATGAAATGGAAATTCAAAACTATACCTCGACTCATCTGCAGGCATGGAAGAAAATTGATGTCCAATCGTGCGACAGCAATCTCTCTCCAAACTTCACAAGATCCAAAGGAACCACCAAGCGCCTATATTTTCAAATTTTCCTAAAAAGCCCATATAGACGAGTTTTCCCCAAAATGAACAGCCACCACACCATAGAATATTGTGACTCAGCCTAATTGGAGTTTTTATTTACACCACTTGAAAATACACAGTACAAACTTAAGTATACTTTTACCTTTACATACACTTAGTTTATGTATTACATTTTTATTTTACATTACAGACATCCTGCAATTATAATACATACTTAAACATATGAGCCAATAGAAAGTACATCAGATAGAAACACTGAATATAATATATACAAAATATACAGATTTATGTGCTGTATAGAACAAAACCTTACATTTATAAAAACAAAAAAAATTATAAACATACTAAATCATGTAATATATGTAATACACTTATACTCTTCATACCATAATGAAGTTCAACTACTAACACAATTATATAAATACTGTTTCTACAAAAAATATATCCATCATAAACATAGTGTTCTTATATAATTAAATAAAAGATTATATGCGTACAATTATTTATAGGTGAACAAATGCATTAATCATAGAACAGTTTTCAGCAGCTTAACGCCAGCTATCAAGTACCCCAAGTTTCTGCCGAGGAAAAAACACCTAAAATCCTCTACCAACTCCATGAGGGAAAGCCCAGTGAATGGAGTATCCCACACCAGGAAGACATCAAACTTCACAGGCACGAAACAGCCAAGATACTGCCTGTTTCCCATACCTCCAAAATCAATTCTGGAAATCATACTCTCAATCTCCACACAATAACAGTGATACTTAAGATCAGTTAGTAGATGACTGCAGTCAAGATTGGCATCATTTTTCTCTTTATACACTGCTGGCCATTAAAATTGAAACATCGTGAAGGAGGGATGATACAAACGTCAAATTCGCATGAAAGGAAGAAGGTGCTTGGATATGCAGATGATTAGCATTCAAGCGTAATCGAATGACGCAGGAGGGAGAAACGACATCTGAAACTGTATAAAAGGAAAGTTACGCAGCGGGTTTCTCATTCGAATGTTGGTTGTTTGTGAGAAGATTGTGTTATGCCTCGTATAAAAAGGAAATACGGCTACCAGCACGTGTCGGAATTCGATAGCGGTAGGATCGTGGCCTATCGAGAGCATGGTTTATCGTTCCGCAATATTGCTACTCGCATTAGTCGGAATCCAACGACTGTCATTCGAATATGGAATCGATGGGTTCAGGAGGGTCATACTGAACGTCATGCAGGATCTCAACGACCTCCCGCCACTAATGCCCGAGAGGACAGACATGTTGTCAGGTCGGCCTTGCAGGATCGTACAGCCACATCACGGACCTTGAGTCAGGAAATGGGCTTATTTGCAGCACGACAAGTATCCGCGCGGACTGTCTGCACGGCGACCATTATTGCGGCTTCCCTTATATCCCTTGGCACTGCAGCAGAGACGCGCGGTGACAGTGGTACACCCAACGACAAAACTGGATAGATGAGTGGCATCACGTTGTCTTTTCAGACGAGTCCGGTTCTGCATGCAGCATCATGATGGACGCATCCGTGTCTGGGGGCACCGAGGAGAACTCAGTGACCTACTTGCATTCGATATCGTCACACGGGCCCAGCACCTGGTGTGCGGGTATAGGCAGCCATCGGGTACACGACACGAACACCTCTTGTTCGCGTCTCGGTAATCTGAACAGCCAGCGTTACATTGCTCAGATTTTAAGGCCGGTGGCTGTGCCCTATCTTTTAGGCCTCGGAGATGTCATCTTTTAACAAGATAACGCAAGACCGTGTTGCCCGTCGTGTCCTGACCTACCTCGAGACAGAGGGTGTTCGACTGTTGCCCTGGCCGGCATGTTCTGCAGATCTCACCCATTTAAACATCTGGTCATGGGTTGCTGAGAGACTGGGCCGCCACCGCTCTCCAGCCACTACGATTGATGAAGTGCGGCATTGACTTGAGGCAGCATGGAACGACTTATCCGTATCTGTCATCCAAGCCCAGTTCGACTCGATGCCTAACCGGGTTATATCCGTTTTAGCTGCCAGAGGCGGCAGCTGTGTGTACTAATTTCGGACCCTGTATACTCCCAAATTTAATCATGTTTTTCCTACTATGCTGTATACATACAATAAGTAAAGTTTTGTTAATTGATATCCTTGCTGGTGTTGCAATTTCAATAGTCAGCAGTGTATCTGTAAGTTTTCATAGGCCATAACTACAGAACAACCTCCTTTGTGTCCCTCCTCCAACATATTTTGATTATAATTTGTTCTCACTATCATTTGCTCTATTTCAGCTTTATTCCACCTACAGAGGCAATTTGTATCTGTAGGTGGATGACTGTACTCCCAGTTTGCATCATATTTCTCAATGTATCTAAAACAGTTTCCACAAGCTGGCATAACTGGGCAACCATTGGGATCATGTGCCTCTTCACATATTTTACACTGTTTCACAATGTGACCAAATCTCCAACAATTTAAACAAATTACAGGTTTCAGACTCACTATCCAATTTTCCCAGTGATTAGCTTTCTATTTCATTACAATTCTAATTTCTTTATTTCTAAGCTCTTCATTTTGTCCAATCAATTACTTCTCTTTCTTAGGATTCATTTACTCCCAAAATAATGATCTGGGGGTTTCTCTTCTTTGGATTATCAATTTTATATATATATATATATTTTTTTTTTGTTTGTTCGATTTATCTATTTCCTTAAACTCTGCAATTAATTTATCTAGATCTTTTTTTTTTATCTGTACCAATAAGGATACTCCCTTTCCCTATTTTTCTACATGTGTTTATACCAATTTATATTTTTTCTAGGCTAATTAGATTTTGAATTTCCTTTTTAGTGGTGTCAGCATTCCGTTCTTTAGGGATAATCGTCACAACATGTGACCCTTCTCCCCCTTTTCTCAATCTCTTTCCTTGATATTGACCTGTTTTGACTACCTCTGCATAGCTAGTTTCATTAATTTTCCTTAAAATACTAATCTTTCCCAACAAGAATTTTATTATTTTTTCCTGTTCATTTATAGCTTTAGCTATCTGAAGAAAATGTTTGCATTCAACAGCCTTTTTGTTTTGGTACCCCATTTGGAAACACTAATTATATTATTCAGTCTGGCAAATCTTTCTCTCACCATTTTTTCTTTGAGCACTGTCCTTCCATGTTATCATTTTTCTTCTCCATGCTGAGGGCATTAACTTTTCACCCACAAGCCCCAGTATTAGCAGTATGTCTTGTGACAAACCCCCAGGGCTCACCATGGGGAGGTGCCGGTAGGTAATTTAGGATACATTATCTTATTAACTTTAATTAAGGCACTTTCTGGTACCTGATAGGCTCTGGGCTGTTGTTAGGTACTGAAAATACTTAACTAACTCTTTAATAAATGTATGGTGAGGGCCCCTTATGAAATGGTAGGACAAAAGTTTAAAAACCTTAAAGAATTTGTTACAACCAACTTTGATGAGTTCTGTTCCAGAAATACTGCTGCTTTTGCTGAAATAATACCAGATATGCTGCATTCAGCAGGAAATTGATTATAAGCAGTACATCCGATACCATCTATAATCATTTTCCATGTACATCAACTGATATACATAATACCAGGGCAGTTATATATAGGTATCTCAAAGCACATAATTAAGAGTAGGGAGTATTAAACAATAAGTACCCTACACAAATTTACAATTATTTTTTTAGTACAAATTTCAACTGTGTAAAAAAAATAAATAGCTCATAAAAGAATTTCCTCAGCATCACTTTTAAATAGAAAATTAGGTTTAAAAAAATGAATGGTGGTTGTTTTACAAACTCCATTGCACCAGACAGAGCCCAACATAGCAGCTCAGGCCTTCCAGGTTGTATCCCCGCTGGTCGCTGCAGACCACATCCCATGCACTCGCCCTTCTTAGCACCCAGGCCCATGAGAGCTGCCATAGGGGAGAGAGAGCCACTCAGATCAGCTGGTTGTTTTATAAACTCAGATATTAGCTTAGCAGACTCCCTTGCTAACAAAGCCAGATGGATTTATATTTCCCTATTACTGAGATTTTTTTTAATGTTAGTAGATGGAATTTCCAGTATTCAACCTAGTAATCAAGTGATGAATAGAATTTCAAAAGCTATTTTTGGAATGAATACATAACATCCATCATCAATAAGGAAGGTACATTAGACATGTCAATAGAAGATAATTATTGCTACTGATATTAAAAATTTTAACATACATCAATGTCAAATGACCTAAATTATGAAGACATTCCCATGACCTCATGCTGTACCAAATCTGAAACAATCGGAGATGCTATATAGTACAATTGGTCGTTTCTTTCCTAAATAACAATAACAGTGCCTGGAAGTAATCTATCTTTCTAAGTTCTAGTTAACAAGATATCATAGAACTTGAGAGAGATTAATTCATCTATTATCAATATTTAAGTCAATTAGTAGTATTATGCTATATGCTTAATGGGTGGGGACTAGCATGACATTAATTTTATATACTTAACTCAAGATGAAAAGAAATTTGTACTATTCTGTTGTTTCCATAGCTATTCGCAGTAAATTTCAATTTTAGTTATGCTCAAATTAACAAACCCAATTTCAGACTTTATACCCCCCCCCCCCTCCCCTAAGGTTTTAAGTTTCTACTGTTTATTTTATGGTAGACTTCCACCTAAAAATCCTTTTCATTCTCATGTTTGAACAGCTTCAGTATGACCGGTTGCTTATGAAGCAAAATTTTTGTGGTAAGTTGGTGATGAATTTGTTGCTCTCCGTGCAGCAAGTGTTTCTGAACAATTAACCCAATCCCTTTACAGTTCAAATCTAATGAAGTATGAGTTTTTTTTTAAATGTTCTTTTAGTAAAATAAGTGTATTAAGAATAAAAATCCATGCTTGCAAATTTTTCAGTATTTTTTTTTGTTTGTTAAATAATAAATAAATAAGAGCCAATCTCCCAAGCATTTGTAATAAATAAATAAGAATTCAGTTTAATTAAACTACTTCATTCTTCTTGAAAAAGAAAATAAAAAAATTAGAATACTTAAAAAAAACTAGAAGAGGTTCTATCATCAGGAGTAACACTGTGATAGAAAGCAGAACATTCTCATATTCTACTCTTTAATGCTTCCTATCATAAAAGTCCAAGTTGATACAATAGTAATATTCCTCATATTTAGTGCTATTAAACTTTCTTGCATCAATCCTAATATTATAACTTATCTAAATTTTTTATCTCTAAACTTTGAAATAAATCTAATGTATCTCATTTTTAGTTTGATTAAAAACATTCTCACATCCTATTCTTTCTACTTTCTCTCTTTATATTAGAACTATTATTTAAATTTTTTTAGAAAATAACCACATCTAAACAAATTTAATTATTGAAGCACATTAAAAAATATTTGTGCATTAGACACTAAAAACCCACAGTTAAAAATATAGTAACAAACTGAAATTGATTTTATCACTTGCATTAACTGTATAATTGGCTAGTATTGTTGACAAAAATTAGCCTCCTCAAAACCAAGATTTCACAAAATATTTGCTTTATGTACAGTATTTATTAATTTTCAAATGTGTATATATTAATTTTAGTTATTAGTACATTATGAAAATTTTAAGAATCAGATGTCAAGTACCACAAATGCTAAATCCTGTAGTTTAAAATCTAAAGTAATAGCAAAAACTTTCCACATCAAAGAACAATGAGGTAATGAACATTTTAACCTCCCTCATGTTTAAAACATTAAACGTTTTCCTCATGAATTTTACATCTTCTTATCAATTCTATTTGAGCAGGATTCTTAGAAGATTCCTTAACTATTCCTGCATCTTTAAGAAATTCTATATCACGAGGCCTGATGGTATCATCAACAATCATTTCTCTATATTCATTATCAAAAAGTGGATTTAAATCATAAATCAGTTGCTTAAGAATATCAAGAAGAGATTTTTTGGGAGTGCATTTCTCATGTTCAGATGATTGCTTGCTGTTTCTAATTGTTACACCTTTTGACTGACGAGAACCTGACTGAATTGCAGATCCAAATTCATCAGGAATTTGCGATGTCTGTTCGAAATGTCTGCTAGAAATTTTGCTGTGATCATCTTCATCTAATTTTGGGAAATATGCTTTCACAAATTTTTTTGTTGTATTACAAAGTTGTAAGTGCAGTACATCCATTTTCGCATAAATTTCATATAACTCATCGATTTGTTCATCATTAGTTTGCCGGTTTAAACAGTCGCCATGCGTTTCCACATAATTTCTAGCAGTGTCAATAATTTTTTCATCTTCATCAATATATCCCGACAAGATTTCCAATTCCTCTTTCAGTTTTATATTTTTTCCCCTTTGGTATTTAATATATTCTTCTGAGCTATAAATTTCATCATCTAGAGCGCGTCTTGCTCTTTCGTTATTTGATAAGGCTTTATCCATTATGTGGCAGCGTAGATTTCTGCAACACGTAGCACAGACAGCGAAGTTAAATAAATTTTTGAAATCAACAAAGATTACGCTCAACCCACTACTTTTTCTAAGTATATTAGTACATATGAAACAAACTTAGTTCACTTTCGAGAAATCATCCAACTAGCGAAGGGCAAGTAAAAACATTTCAATTTCATTAAATGGCGGGAAAAGTTGGACTGGTCCGGTCTGCGATTAAATCACAGTGATGAGAACGAAGTAACAGGATTAGGTATTTCAAAGTCAAAGTCAACAGAGTACCGAGATCAAGATCGTAGTATGTTGCTTCTATTGAGCACTTTGCTTTCCATGTTGAACAGCAAGCACACCAGATTTACTCCTCCGCAAAACAGCGACGAGATGAAGATGGCTGCGGCCATAGGCGTAGCGTGATTCTAACTTTTGAGGGGGGCACGAATTGAATTCAGTTAGGGCTCTCGTCTGTGCATTGACTGCCTAGCGGTCCTTAAAATATGAAATATTATGATTATTTTAAAATTAAGTAACAATAGAATTGATGTTTGAGTAGTATTCAAAAGTTATACTATGAGAAAAATAAATATAATATAAATAAACTGAGGAAAAAAACATAGCACCAAATTTTTGTTATGGATCATATCATTGTTAAAAACTATGTTAAGGCTAAAGACATAATCGGAATCTTAAGTTTCATAGTTTGAAAAAGCGGGGAAAAAACCAACTTTCTTAAAAGTTTTCAACAACTTTTCGATTTTAACTGAACTTCTATTAACTTTTTAATTTATTTCAAGTTAAGTTGGGGGGCACGTGCCCCCCCCCCCCCCGGACGCTACGCCTATGGCTGTGGCAGGCTTCCATCGGGAAGGAAGGATCGATGCTCGCATAGTGCGAGGGACTTGACAACGACTGCTCCATCAATCAGGCGCGCAGGACAGCTTCCAAGCGATCCAGATAACAAAGGATAGTGTGTGTGTGTGTGTATATATATATATATATATATATATATATATATATATATACTAGCATTATTGCCCGGCGTTGCCCGGGTAGATATATAGATATAAAATTTTTCACGCATTCCATCAAAAAAATACTGGGCTGCACCCCCCGCTCTTCATGTTCATCTGGCCAGACAGCGCTTAGCGCGTTTCTACTGAAATGATATACCCAGTATTCTTTTGATGGAAAGCATGAAAAATTTTATATCTATATATCTACCCGGGCAATCATTCTTTAAAAATAATTTCATTAATTTTCTTCTGCCTTAATATAACTAATGGACTAACAGTTCGGAATGAAAGTTATGTGTCGTTATGTTTCTCTGTTTAAAGAGCTTTACCTCCCACTGCTTAAAAAGCCCCAAAACTCTAAAAGATTTATCTTATATGATTTCACGGATTAAGTAATTTAAATACATATCGTATGTTAACTCTGTTTCGCGAACTTAGGGGAAAAAACCTGTAGAACTCTTAAACTTCTTCCCATTTTATGATCCTCAGACAATTAATATATTTAGATCAACAGAAGGCTTCCAAAAACTTCCAAACTTAATTTTCCTTTTTTTTCTTGCTTTCTTTTCCAAATTTTATTAAGTTCTATTAGTTTGAACGCTATTGTCTAAAATTGTCTAAAGCAGCGGTTCTCAACCTTTTTAGACTCACGATTCCACTAAACGTAAGAAAAATAAACACCTCGTCCTCCCCTCCCCCCGTTACCCCCAGACCAACTCTCAAACCACCCCAGATTTTCCCCCGCGTATCGAATTTGAAGGGTTGTCGTAAAGGGGCTGTATCCACATTTAAAAGGTGCGCTTAGGGGCACAAAAATCATGAAAAAATTAATTTAAAAAAAACTAATAGAGCCCCAAATTTTGTTTTTCCTGATTTAAGTTTCTAGGGTCCAAAACATTAACTGTGCCGAATTTGGTCCCGGTGGGTGAAACAGTCTATGATTCTATAGTGGACAAACAAACAGACAAGCTCTTATATATATATATATATATATATATATATATATATATATATATATATATATATATATATATATATATATATATATATAAATAAATAAGAATAAGATGAAAGAGAAAACCAGTAATAGCTCTAAAGCTACATGAAGCCAGGAACATCCAACATGTAAAGATAAGTATGAATACGGTTTTTGACAGCATTTCTTCATAATCAGTTAGTTCGTATAAATAGGCTATGTTCTAAAGACAATAGGATTAAGCATATTATAGACTTGAAAGCTGTGCTAACTAGTAATAATTACCCAGTTAGTCTATCCAAAAACATAATTGGTTGTTTTTGTTTTAATGAATAGTTTGTTCTGTTGCATTAATAAGTTAAACATAAATAGGTTAAAATAAAAATAATAACTACTAAAAACAAAAATAAAACATAAGAATAATAAAAATAATTAACTAATAGTAGTAACAATAATAAAACTAAATAAATAATGGAATAATAGTCTTAAAATAAGTTACCTTAGTAAGTCTGTAACTAAGTATCCACTACCTCAATGGTTGCAAGTTATGACGTCAGTCATCTTGCGGTTACAAGTTCTTAACTTCCACTCTGACTAGCGCCAGGCTTGGTGTTCTTTGGTTAAGTACTTTATTACAAATTCATTTATTATTCAATTCTTCTGTTAATAATGGATTGTACGGTGTCTGAGTGTGTTTATTTAATAGATCATACTCATCAGAAACAATCCATTGGTTTTTAGACAGTATTGACACCGCTGATGAAGAAATGCTGTCAAAAACCGTATTCATACTTATCTTTACATGTTGGATGTTCCTGGCTTCATGTAGCTTTAGAGCTATTACTGGTTTTCTCTTTCATCTTATTCTTATTTATTTATTTATTTTCTTTCATTAAAAGAGCAGCATTCAGCGCCTTACATGAAAGTAATATGTTTTAATGTCCAATACTAATTGTTTTAAGTTCTTCTATGTTTTGGCTTTTAAGCCTATACTCTAACGTGTGGTCAATTTCAAAACCTTGTTAATTTTATATATATATATATATATATATATATATATATATATTTATATATATATCTATATATAGAGAGAGAGAGAGAGAGAGAGAAGCGACCCCGCAACGAGGAGAAAGAGACTACTCAGTAAAAGCAGGAAACTAAAAACTCGTTTCCAACCATACGGCTGCAAACAAAGCTGACAAATTCTCAACAAAGAACCACAACAGCAGTTATCTCCTTCTCCTCTTTCTAGAGGGAGGGAGAGCATTATCTGGCCGATAAAGCAGGAACTTGGGTCGCTTTGCAGACGATGGGGTATTCGAGTCGGACGCCGGTATCGAATGAAGGATAGGGTTCTCAACAGAGTCAATACCTCTATGAAATTTCTAAGCAAGTGTCTTAATTTCGGGTAAAAAGGGCCTAATCTTGAGGTCATTATGAAGGGTAGCGTTACTCACGTACCACTCCTCAGAGACGCAATCGCATGGGATTCTGTTTTGAATTACTTGTAATTTCTTGAGGTGAGTGATTGCAGTGGTGTCCCAAACAATAGACCTACAAGTCATAACCAGTCTAACAAAGGCTTTGTAAAGAAGCAACTTGGTTTTTATTGACAGGCGACTTAGATAGCTAAGGGAACCCTGTGCAGCCTCAGATTTTCGAACCAGGTCATCCATCTATAGGTGCCAGGTTAGTTTCGAGTCTAGGATGACACCTAGGTACTTGTAATAGTCAGCCCAGGGAATCTGCCCTTGATTAAGAAGGAATTTATTATCCGGAGAACTGTGAAATACACAGCGGCACATTTATCAGCGTTCCCTTTAATTCTCCACTTAAGAAGTCATTAACGATAAGCATTTAAGTAATTTTGGATCCTCTGGAACACAATGTGACGTTGCCTGTGAGAAGTGATAATGGCGGTATCATCGGTATATAACGCTAGGCCGACGTTAAGATGATTAGGCATATCGTTCACGCAAATACTAAATAATTTAGGTCCGAGTAGGCTGCTTTGGGGAACTCCACTTTTAATAGGCCTAGGAGAGGAGACACTATCTCCGACACGAACCGAAAATAATCTACCGGAAAGATAGTAAAGGAGGATTTTTATCAGTTGGTAGGAAAACTTGAATTTAAGAAGTTTGAAGATAAAGCCATCATGGCAAATTAGGTCGAACGCTTTACTAATATCCACGAATATGACACCAGTCATTTGATCTTTAGAACGGGCATCCTGAATGTGCTGATATTTATGTTCAACAACTTATGTAATTCTCATTCATGGCAACAGCGTTATTTGTTGTAACGCGGTTGACAACATACTGTCACTGTTTACACTCGACAATGCTGTAATTCCATGTGTGCTTCATTCTGTTAATTAACGCTTCTAAAAGTTCGAATGCCTCGTCTAACTTTTATAACAATTTAATTAACAGAATAAACAAAACTCTCGCCCGGGATTAATGAACGATATAAGGATATGGAGCAGTTTCTCAAACCTGAGCGTTCCGATTTCGATCCCACGTGCACGGGTGCTGAAACTAAGTGGTTACATTGGAAAAAAAAAACGTTTTCAAACTTCATTGCGAAAATACCTGACGTGACGGAAAGCAACAAACTTCCGCTACTGTGTAACTACGTCTCTGCTACTGTTTATCAGTTCATCAGTGAAGCTTCCAGCTACTCAATAGCTATCGCCACTTTGGACTCACTTTATGTAGTTAGAAGAATGAGATTTTCGCTCAGCATTGTTTAGCATCCCGAAGTCAGCAAGCAAGTGAGACTGTTAATGAGTATCTCCAAGTTTTGAAGCAGTTAAGTAAGAGCTGTGATTTTAAAGCAGTCACAGCCCATCAGTATAAAAATGAATATATTCGCGATGTCTTCATTAGGAGACTGAAGAGCGCCCGCATTCGTGAGCGTTTCCTAGAAAACTCCACTGTCAGCTTGGAAAGCGCCGTTGACCAAGCTCGAGCCCTTGAACTAGCTGAATCGCACTCCGCCTCATACCTCGCATCCTCACACTTAATGCCATCTGCCACAGTGGATGCTGCAGGAGTTGATGAGACTTTTGAGGAGGACCGTGTTGCTGCCATTTCCCGCGCCGGCCCGTGCTTCTTCTGTGGCAATGATCGTCACCTCCGAAGTGCCTGTCCTGCCAAGAATGTGGTCTGCCACAAGTGCGGCAAGAAAGAGCATTATCAGCGTGTATGCAAAGCGAAGCATGCTCGAAGTACATGCAACGTAGCTTCTACTTATCTGATAGCCTCCGTGAGTCCAGCCCCGACTGGCCTCCAGAAATCCCTCGTCGTCGCTACTGTTAATGGTGTGGAACTTCATGCACTGGTGGACACTGGAAGTTAGCTCAGTTTTCAAAATTCTCGACATGTGAACAAATGCCAGTTGAAGATGAAGCCGTACTCTGGGAAGATCTCTATGGCCAACTCTGCTGTTACTTCCAGTGTTGTTGGATGCGGAAATGTTACTATTGCATTACAAGGCCACTGTTATGTAGAAATAGAAGTGCTTGTAGTGAAAAATTTATGTGCAGATTTACTGATAGGTCATGATATTTTGAAGCTCCACTCTTCCCTTGTAATCAGTTTTGATGGCTGCAAACCTCCACTACAAATCTGTGCACTGATTGTAGCTGAGGTCCCAACCGTATCCTTGTTCTCGAACCTAAAGCCTGACTGCAGACCCATACAAACCAAATCAAGACGCCTCTATCAAGAAGACCAAAGGCTTATCGCTCTGGAGGTGGAGAAACTCATCGAAGAAGGCATCAAAGAACAAAGTAATTCTCCCTGGAGGGCACAAGCGTTCGTCATAAAAGGGGAAAACAAAAACAAAGAATGGTAATTGATTATTCGCAGACGATAAGCAGATTTACCATGCTGGATGCCTATCCACTCCCAAAGATTGAAGAGCTTATTTCCCGAGTAGCGACCTATCAAGTGTTCAGCAAGATAGACTTAAAAAATGCATATCACCAAGTCCCTATTCTAGACTCTGAAAAGCACTTAACAGCTTTCGAGGCTGACGGATAACTATTCCAGTTCCTGCGTGTGCCGTTTGGTGTAACCAATGGTGTTGCCTGTGTCCAACGGACAATTGATAAAATCATTCAAATGAGAAATCTAGTGGACACGTTTCCTTACTTAGATGATGTTACTGTCTGTGGTAGAACGCAGGAAGAGCACGATGAGAATTTGGCAAAATTTGTGTCTGCCGCCACAAAATTTAACCTCACACTTAACGAGGAAAAGTGCAACTATTCTACCAAATCGATCGCCCTCCTAGGGTATATAATAGAAAACAAAACTATTTAGCCTGATCCTGAACGACTAAAGCCATTCTTAAGTTTGCTTACCCCTAAAGATACCGCTTCACTCCAACGAGCATTGGGAATGTTCGCCCATTGTGGGAGGTGGATTCCGTTGTTTTGAAAGAAGATTCGCCGCTTATTGGCAGATGGTTCTTTCCCCTATCACAAGAGGCCACTACAGCCTTCCAGTCACTGAAAGAGGATATAGCCAGTACTTATCTGGAAACAATAGAGGATGGTATCCCTTTCCGTGTAGAAACTGACGCCTCTGACTATGCAATTGGAGCCACCTTGAGCCAAGCTAGTCGCCCCATCGCCGCCTTCTCACGCACATCGAATTTATCGGAACAGAGACATTCCTCCAAGGAAAAGGAAGCATAAGCCATCGTGGAGTCGCTGCGATATTGGCGGCACTACCTAATAGGCAGACACTTTGAAGTCTTCACCGATCAGCGTTCATTAGCGTTTATGTTTGATCAGCAGCATCATAGCAAAATAAAGAACAAGAAGATTCTGTGCTGGCACCTCGAACTTACATGCTTTAAGTCCGACACTGTGTATCGGCCAGGAAGCAAGAACGGGACTGCAAGTGCCCTCTCACGGATATCCGCTTCTGCTGCTCCTCAGTGTGAACTGAAAGATTTGCACTTTGCCCTCTGCCACCCAGGGATAACCAGAATGTATCATTGGGTGCACGCCAAGAACCTGCCATACAAGATGGAGGAGGTAAAAGAAATGGTCAAAACATGCCCAATTTGTAATGAATTGAAACCGAAATTCCTGAAAAACGCTGGTACTCTCATTAAAGCTACCTCACCGTTCGAAAGGCTCAACCTCGATTTTAAGGGCCCACTGCCATCTACCTCTAAGTATCGCTTCCTCCTGACCATTGTTGATGAATTTTCCAGATCCCCATTTGCCTTCCCCTGCTCGGATATCTCTGCAGCTACAGTCATCTCTTGTCTTCATACCCTATTCTCTCTTTTTGGGATGCCAGCATTTATTCATTCAGACAGGGGCTCTTCTTTCATTTCCTATGAGCTTAAGTCATACTTAACCTCCCAAGGCATCGCCACTAGCCGCACTACTGCCTACAATGCAGCTGGAAAAGGCCAGGTGGCAAGGTATAATGGTATTATCTGGAAATCGATTTAACTTGCTCTAAGATCAAAAGGCCTCGCAATCCAACAATGGGAAACAATCTTACAGTCCCTTCACTCAATTCGGTCATTGTTATGTACCGATACCAACGCTACTCCTCATGAAAGGATGTTCTCCCACACTAGAAGGTCACATTCGGGATGTTACTTACCTACTTGGCTGACAACTGGACCCATCTTGATGAAAAATCAAAACCGAATTAACAAGTACCAATCCCTTGTCCAAGAGGTAGAGCTCTTACGGTATTAGCGTAAAGAGTATTAGAGCTCTTGGAAGCAAACCCTGAATATGCTCACGTCAGGCTCCCAGATGGTCGAGAGACAAGCGTGAATATCCCTCACCTAGCCCCTAGAGGAAATCCTCCTCCTCAAGAATCTAATACCAATTGTGATCCATTGGAGCGTCCATCGGCAGAGTACCCACCCTCTCTAGCGCCTCCGCTGAGTGCTAATCCTGACAAGCAAGAACCTGTTACCAACCATCAGCCTGAGGTCCATGACAAGAACACCGAAACTGAGAACTTGCATCATCCATCCAGACCAAGGTCCGAGATGTCTCCCTTGCCACCTACATGTTCCAGAACCCGTCGTCGACCTGCGTACCTCGTGGACTATGTGACAGATTTAAAAAATTATAAATAAATAAAAATAGGAGGGGTGAATGTGCTGATATTTATGTTCAACTACTTATGTATTTCTCATTCATGGCAACAGCGTTATTTGTTGTAACGCGGTTGGCAACATACTGTCACTGTTTACACTCGACAATGCTATAATTCCATGTGTGCTTCATTCTGTTAATTAAAGCTTCTAAAAGCCCTAATGCCTCGTCTAAATTTTATAACGCTGAATACGCTCCACAACATAGCTGATGCTGAGTTGAATGTTGCCTCTGAAACCCCATTTGGTCGGTGTGAACTATGTTGTTGATGTTGCAGAACTCATCAAGCCTTCTGACAAGGACATATTCGTAGACTTTAGAAAGTAAAGAGAGGAGACTAATCGGTCGATAATTAACTGGGTTAGTGAGTTCGGAACCTAACTTACGAAAGGGGACAACAATAGCATCCTTCCAGCAGCCGGGGAAGTAGTTTAGTTTCAAGAGACTATGGATCATGCATGCATGCAAGGTAAGGTAGACTATGTATTTCGTCGGAAGGTATTTTAACCCCTTTAAGTCCGTTGCACACACGGCATTTTTATCCGTGGCGGAAATTTTCCGTCGTCGTCATTCCAACAATAGACCACAGAAGTCAATTGGAGCTTGCACACTGGGCGGGAAAAAACGATCGGTAAATTTTCCGTCGACGGTAGCTTGTGCAGCTGTCGAGTGCTACTGTGCGCCGGCGGATGTTTTGACGTCAGCTTGAACTAGTTGTCCATGTGACCCTATGCACGCTTACACACACAGCGGATTTTCTACCGTCCTAGAGTTATTTGCGAGAGTGGGGTTTGACCTTTCGTATTGACAGGTGTATCAATAATAACTATAATTCATGAACATGAGTGAGATATTTAATAAACCCTTTCAGACTGATTGTTGGGAGATTATTAGAAATTATTTTATGTAAAAAAATTATTGTTTTATAAAAAATGAATCTTAGGTCAATGCATTGCGCTCAGATTTTTTTAAAAACTATAAGAGATATATTAAAATATTTGAATATATTCTATCTATAGGTTATACTTATATCCATAGCTTATACTAAACCTAAAATAATTATCATATTTCACATAAAAATATTTTTTTCAGGCAAATGTATTGCATTGTACAAGAAATATAAAAAGTTTTCTAAAAAAATTGCTGTAAAAAATTAGTAATATGTACTTATCTATAAATCATAACAAAATACTTATATTAAATCATAATAAAAATAGAGTTTTCTGAAGGTTTTAAGGAGAGCTCTCCCCTTAACTTATTTTATAAACAAAAGAATATATCATTTATAATTTTTTTAACGTTTATTTTTCACTTGAATTACGTCGGGAAATGCTTCCAAGAAAAGCGATTGCACGACTTTGTGTGTGGTCTAGCTAGAAATTCCAGCGAGATAGGTGCAAACCTCGACGGTTGCTGAAAGCCAAGGCAATATATTGACAACTGAGATTTGGTAAAGCCAGGGGTTGTACGAATAGAAAATTTTTAAAATTAATAATTTCAAATTGTGGTTATATATATATGTGGGTAATAAATATCGAAAATTTATTTTAAAGCAATTGTTGACGGTATTTTATTGTATGTATCTTATTTTCAATGATTTTTTTTTTTGTATACTGCATAACTCTCACTATAATATCATTTATGATGTAGGAAATGGTGTTGCATGGTGAGACAAACGGTATCCCAACTCCCCCTGTAAAAATAAAAACAGCAGATTTTTTTTTTTGGGGGGGGGCATAAAATATCTAAGTAAGTGCATCTGACTCTTTTTACAAAATTTTTTTCCAAATTTCAATTGTATTTTAATATAGCGTGCCGCAAAGGGTTAAAATGCAACAAAGTTTAATTAAATTTAATTTTTTAAAGTAATATACAATCAAATATATCACATTAATTATTTTATCAGGCTTGTATCTTATTTCTAGTGTTATAACAATATTTTACAATTAGATAAAAATTATGACAAGAAAAAAGTTTTAAGAATAACCTTATATCTTGGACATCTGCTAAGAAACCCTTCCTACACTTAAAACAATATCTACACAGAATGTTTCTCACATTGATTGCTTTGAGGCCTCCTCTTGTGTTCTTTCCTGTAGCCAAAACCGCAAAACACGACGGCGACGGAATTTTTTCCGCCGTGTGTGTTGTTGTTGTTGCTTATGCCCCTTGACCGACAGTAATATCAGATCAAGTCCCGAAGGCTATGGGCGATGAAGGTGCGGCTCCTGTTTTGAATTAGCACCACAAGGGTCGGAGTCCGACTTGGCTAAATGACCGGTCTCGTAATTTTGAACCGAGTCGAGTGACGAGACCGGAACACTTGACGCCGCCCCTCCAGAGGTAAATTCGAGAACTTGGAGGACATTGCAGCCACGCCCTATTTTACGTGCCCCGGCCACCATTAGTGAACACGGCCGTAGATTTGCAGCGACGAGCATCGGAACCAGGGACGTTCAGATCACTGGCCCGCTGCTCATGCCAACTGGGCTACCGCGCCCGTCCGCCGTGTGTGTAAGGTCTACTGCTGGAACGACGTCGACGGATTATTTTTCGCCACGGATAAAAACGCCGTGCGTGCAACGGCCCTAAAGCCGGCCACTCACGTAGACTTCCGTCATCTGTGATGACGGGCTTTTGGTACCTCAGGCACCAAAAGTCTCCGTCAGTGGGGTGTCTTGGTGAGACGTCAGATGATAAAAATGTTGTGTCTGGAATTTCAGTCCAGACCGAATTCCTGGCGCCAGAAGTCTCCGTGAGTGGGGTACTGTACGCTAGATACCAGGCGCCTGAAAGTTAGCCGGCAGCTTACCGCATGTTTTCGAACATAATGGAAGCTGAAAAATTATTCTTTAATCCCGAATTTTTAATATCGTTCATTGAACTGTATAGAAAATTACCGTGCCTATGGAAGGTTAAATCAGAAGATTATTCCAATAATATTTTACGGCAAGAGGCATGGGAAGATTTAGCGAAGTTTTCCCAAAAAATCAATCCGAGTGCGGATATATCTTGGGTTAAAAAAAAAGGTGCACTCCATGAGGGGATCATTCCGCAAAGAAATGAAAAATATTGCGGCGTCTTCCAAGAGAGGGGCAGGTACGGAGGAGTTATATAAACCCAAGTTGTGGTACTATGAGCACCTACTATTTACGAGAAGCGAGGAAACTATAAGGCAATCTTCAAGTAACGTTGAAGACATGAATAAAGATTTGATAGACGATTCTTCTTCTGTTCCCGTAGAATGTGCAATGCCAGGAGAAAACCCAACTAATGTCACAGAAAACGTAAGTAATATTTCCAATAATTATTTTTAATACAGTTTTTTATCATGGTTAACTCATGGTCAGGCACTTTTATGAATAAACAATTTTTCAAATAAATAAGTAAATAAACAAAATTAAACTTATTACAAAATGTCATTTATTTCAAATTTTTCTAAATATTTAATTTTTTTTGTAATTTTTGTAATATTATTTGTTTAAAAGCGGGGAGACCACCTTTGCTCTCACAAAAATGCACTGATTTTACTACCAAGCTTAATGTGTTGTCAAACAGTTAATTTGTAATTAATTTAAACCAATTTTTTAGAGTGAAATGTACAAAGCTTTATCTAATAGAAAACAAAAGCAGAATTATTGGGAGATTATTAGAAATTATTTTATATAAAACAAAAGTTAATGTTTTATGAATAATGAATACATTGCGTGCAGATTTTTTTTTAAATATGAGATATATATATTAAATTATTTGTATGTATTCTATCCGTAGGTAATATTTTAATCTACACCTAAAATAACTACCCTATTTCACATAAATATATTTTTAAAACATTCACATAAATATATATTTATAATATATATTTTAAATATATATTATTCACATGAATATATATTTAAAAGCATCGTAATGTACAAGAAATATCATAAAATGTTTTTTTAAAAAAATGCTGTAAAATTTAATATTATGTACTTACGTAAATTTAGGTGGAAATTATATAAACATACTAGATATACTTGTATACAAAATTTTAGCAATTTGTGACCATTAGTTTTGAAGAAATAGTGCGCACAAGTTTGAAAATAAGTTTTCAGAAAAAGCCATTTAAAGTTTAATTTTCTAAAAATCACTGTACTATTAGCTTTATACATTTGGCCATAAAATCGGTTCTAATTGTAGTATCGACTTCATTTTTTTTTAAAGATTTCTTACATTCCATTCTTCAAAATTAAATATAAATAACAATTTAGATATATAATTGAATAATGAAGAGGGTAGTATGGATTTGGAGAGCCACGTGGAATAAATAACTGATGCAATACGACAATTATTATTATTGAGTAAACATCTTTATTTTTTAGTTTATTAAATGTATTAATTAATAAAAAGAAAAAGTAAAGAAAATGGTATAATTTTATAAAATTGTATTAAATCATGAAGTTTTGCCAACTCACTGTGCCGATGTTATTAAAATAACATCGAACTGAGCTAAATCGGGCATCACGAATGTGCGAAGGCAGGTGGACGAGACGGAAAATATCCGGCGCCTCAGACACCGAGAGTCCCCGTGAGTGGCTGATGTCAGGTATCCGAGGCGCGAAAATTCACGCCGTCCCAGATGACGGAAGTCTACGTGAGTGGCCGGCTTAAGTGTTCTTAGGCAGCTCGTGCCTCGCTTTCCCCACGGTCATCTCGTATGGCGTGACCGCTTAGTGAAGGAACACATTAGCGCCCTTTAGGGCCTGTTCACATAGGAGTCCGTTGCGTTGCGTTAAGGAAAAGATGACGTTGAGACAAAAATAAACCAATCATAGGCGTTAAAAATTTCATTGCTAATCGTTTGGAGGTCTACGATTGGTTTATTTTCGTCTTAACGTCATGTTTTCCTTAACGCAACGCAACGGACTCCTATGTGAACAGGCCCTTACACGTACGCTATTTCGCAAGTGCTTGGAGCGTACGGGATTGCGCGAACGCTCCACGCACTCGCAAAAGAGCGTACAGGATTGCGCGCGGGAAAACTTGCAGTACGCTCCAAAGCAGCTTTCCCTTCCTCTCCGACACCTTCACACGTGCACTCAATCGCGCGGGATCGTGGTTTCACGCTGAAAAGAGCGTACGTGTAAAGGGCGCCATTGTGTGAGTTTGGCGTTCGCTCTTGGGACAAGGCATTTAGGCTAATACCGTAACAGTGAGGTTTATAAAATTTTCATTTTGCGGCTTTTTCACGCAATGATTCAAGCTCTGTTACGTAAAATATACAGTTATATTATATGCGCAAAATACTGTCATTACCGCTTATTTTTTTAGGACAAAAATCATAATTATTTTGAATACTTAATGTACTATGTAATTTACTATATAATATTAAATACATAATATCAGTTAAACTGTATATAAATAACTATAATTTTTTATATACAATTAAAGAGAATTAGGAAATTTTAAATAAATATAAAAAAAATATGTTACACATACATGATTTGATGCTAGTAATAACATAGAAATTAACAGTTTAAGTTTACAAAATTTATTTACTCATAAACGATGTATTCCTTCCCTCTTTTTTTCAGTATTTCTGATACTCATACTTTACAATTGTTTTTGAGTGTGATAGATTTTGAAACAAGGAATTGCACACAAAGCAGCATCACAGTCTTTGCAATACACTTTTGTTTCTTTCCGTATTTTTTTTCTCAGATCAGTTTTTCCTCGAACAACACATTACGCATCTTCTTGTGGGTTCTTGTTTTTTTTTTTAAAGTTTCAGGGATATATTCCGGAAAATGTCTCTCGGTTTATCGGAGAATATCACATTGTACACTTAAAGAGGAGGGATTTGATTTCACCCTTTCTGGTACGTGATATTTAGAAATAATTTTCTCCACAAGGTCTAGACGAAATTGCAAATTTGATTTCGTATTACCTTTGCTTTGGAAAAGTACAAAAGCATTAAAAATGGACATATCCAATAAATGCCTAAAAACCTTTTTGTAGTATCCTTTTTGTCTTGATCTTGTTACCTGATAATATCCGATGTTTCGATCAAGGATATTAACTCCTCCCATTGTATTATTGTAATCAAGTACAAGTTTTGGCTTGATTTTACTTTTTCCTGACTTAGCAGTCGTAGTTATCATTTCGTTGTTGTGAATGAAACTTGTAAGAATCACGTCTTTTTTTATCTTTCCATCGTAGTATCATGGTTTTTCCTTTTTGAAAAGCCAGCGTATCCCCTTTCTTTAGTTTTTAACGTTTTAATTCTCCAGGGATATCTTTCCTGTTTAAGCGTAATGTCCCATAAAAATCAGTTTTATTTCGCATGAGCAATTCCCCAAGCTCAGGAGAATTATAATAATTGTCCATTGTGAGACAGTATCCCATATTTAATAGGGGATTTGCCAGAGTCATCACAACTTTTATACTCATGTTGCAGTCTTTATAAAAATTTGATATATGCGTCCCCTTACCAACGTAAATTATAATCGACCAAACATGGCCAGTTTCCGACTCACACAATATGAACATTTTTATGCCAAACTTAGCACGTTTCATTGGTAAGTATTCTACCCATGAAAGACATCATTTGTATAAAACGAGGTGTTACCTGTAAATATCTCTAAATACGCATTTTGACGCCATTTCTATTCAAGGAATAGGAACAAATATAAAATTTAACTTTTATTTCTTACATAAAAATATGCGTTTAAGTAATCATTTAAAATATGCATTTGGACGCCACTTCTATCGAAGGAGTAGCAACAGATATAACAGATGACTTTTCGTATTTCACTTCTAACGTTGGAAGAAATCCAAGAAAATTCTCGGAAAATATTACTAGGGACTGAAGTAAAAATAGTAATAAGAAAATAAATTTAAGAAATTTCTAGCAACTTTTCTTACTTCAGTCCCTATGATAATTTTGTTGAAGTACTAGAATGAGGGAGCGGGTGTCCAGTATCTCCTGGTTAGGGGTAAAGCCTGGTTGGCAAGCGGGGGTGTTGACCAGAATCTCAGCTTTATCGTTATTCGAAATAGCTATTGCGTTAGGGCTGATGAGAGCCGGGATATGCCTACGTCTCCTATGAATTAAATAGGTTGCCCTCCAGATGGATTTATCTGCAGCAATGAGAGATTCAATATAGTCGTTCCATCGAGTCCTAGGGTGGATCCTGATCTCGTGCCGGATACGGGACTGGAGACGATTAAGTTGGGTTTTGAGAGTATGATCAAAGGGAAATTGACAGTCACGTCTAAGATTATTCTTTTCTTGGATCAGATCCCGAATGGGCTCCGGAAGTTTGTAATAATTAGGTGGGGAACTGCGTGGTTTAGAAGCTCTAGTGAAAGCAGTCAAGAGAAAGTCCCTAAACTTGGCAATCGCCAGGTCAACCTCTTCCCGCGTACTAGTTGGCCAGCTGGGGAAACCTTCCTGGGAGAGTAAGTACCTATAGTTAGGGCCTGTTCACATAGGAGTCCGTTGCGTTGCGTTAAGGAAAAGATGACGTTGAGACGAAAATAAACCAATCACAGGCCTCCAAACGATTAGCAATGAAATTTTTAACGCCTATGATTGGTTTATTTTCGTCTCAACGTCATCTTTTCCTTAACGCTACGCAACGGACTCCTATGTGAACAGGCCCTTACTCTCCCAGTACATATAAGAACTCAACTGTTTTACAAATTTCACAAATCAAGACATAGTATAAGAACAGAAAATAAAAGACGTTTTAATTCGAAGCAGTTAAACATTGATTTTATTTAAAATGGTTACTGAATTTAAAATTGGTTTTTAACAAAGCATGAATAGTCCTTAAAAGCTAATCTTAAATTTATTCAATGGACCCATAGCGATTTTTTTTTCAGCCATGATGACACTTATTGACATCATAGCCACACAAGGATCCCCTATTGGTCCTTGGTTGTGGGAAATTTTGAGCTAAGCAATAGGCCGCTAATGTCTTTTTCCATATCCTCCAGAAAATATCGCAATGTTTGTTACTACATTCATTTTTTATTTTACATTTAAAAGGTTCAAAAGACCAAATAAATCAGTCGTTATTGCTCATAAAATATCCCTCATAAATTACGAAAATATGTAAAATAAAAATATTCTTATTTTTCTGCATAACATTTATCAGTTTATTTAAAAATTGTGAGCAAACTTACAGCACAGATATTCCTCAACTTACGACCGAGACATTACTCGTAAGTTGAGTTTGTCGGAAGTCGAGTTTCAAACAATTCTTTTTTGTATATGTACATACATATATTTTTTACTTTCATACATACATACGTAATTTAAAATACATTGTATTTAGAAGACATAAATTATTCTTCGCCATCACTACTTATTATGTTAGTATACTCGAATGGTTCAGAATTTGCGACAGAAGATACGTTGCAAGTTTTTTTAACAAAATTATCCAAGGTAGTTTGAACAGTTTGCGTCTTCTTTTCCTTGTATATTGTCTGGTAGCAGGCCAGATTTTCCAGAATACGACGATCTACAGTTGTGAATATTTCTTCATTTGGATCCATTGCTTCTAATTCTTATAGTCCTTTATTAATATAATGAAAAGCTGAAGCCATTTCTGAAGCTAATGAAAGTTTATTTGATTTATCGTGTGGCTATCGAAACTATTGCATTATACATTTTTATTACTGCGTCATAAATTTTTGCAGTATTACAGAATATTGCATCATATTTTTTAATAATTATGTAATACATATAGGTATGTACTGTACATTCGAGGAACAGTATTTTTGAGAAAAAATAATATATATATATTTTTTAATTTAAAAATTTCGGTCGTAAGTGCGAGCGGTCGTAAGTCGAGGGATACTTGTATTCAAATTTTTCTTTTTTGAACCTTACATACCCAAACAATACAGAATTTTGTTTTATATGTCAATACTCCAGGTATAAAATTGCACGCTTGTTTAAAATTTTAAGTTAAATCCGCCGATTTTGTTTAAAAAAAATTCTATCACACAGTGTAATTTTGATAAAAAAAATCTTTTAACGTACGGACGAAAAATTTTATAACTACTTTATTTTCCCCCATGGTCTTACAGACGAGTAGGGGCCTGTTCACATAGGAGTCCGTTGCGTAGCGTTAAGGGAAAGATGACGTTGAGACGAAAATAAACCAATCATAGGCGTTAAAAATTTCATTGCTAATCGTTTGGAGGCCTATGATTGGTTTATTATCGTCTCAACGTCATCTTTTCCTTAACGCAACGCAACGGACTCCTATGTGAACAGGCCCTAACTCCCTCTGTTAACTCAGATGTTTTTCGTAAATGCATGTCTTTTTTCGAGAATCGTGATCCATTAAAAACAAACGATTCTGCACCCTCCGTTTCTTAATGTTCTCAAAGCACATTTACTACCGTTTTAACACAAATAATGAAGGATATTAAATTCCGAGAGGGAATGTATCCCAATCATTAAAGAACCTGCTCTAGTTTTTATTCATCGCCTTTATTGCGAACGAGCTACAGGTTACAGGCTATAATGTTACAAAAGGTAACGGCAGATGTTCTCTTAATGACTACCAGCGAAGCGAAGAAAATTCGGTCATTATTTGTTTTAATTCGCTGGTATATTTTTTTAGTTTCAACACCTGATGACTGCAAATAAGCACTCGGAAACAGATAGCATTTTGAAAAAAAAGTTGTCGATGAAGCATGAATGATGAAATGCTTAGTGTATGGAAGTTTTCTTGTCCAATCAGAATGGAATGCATTCACAAAATGGCAAAGTCGGTTATGTTCCACGCATCGAAATGTGACGTAGAGTACTTTCTAGGCAAATGAGCAGGATTGTATTTCATACTCAATTTGCATACTCTTTCGAACTCCGGTTTGACATTTACAAAATATACGTTTTATGCCTAGATTAATTAAAAACATGATATTAATTTCCGTACTTTAATTTTCGGGGCTTTCTAAATGTCAAATATAGTAAAGTAAAAACTAAACTGTACTAATCTGTATAGTCAATTTTATTTAAATATTTCCAATCCTAAAATAAGATAGCTTTTGCAGCACTTAAACAACACAGCATTCATAAAGTTATTGAGATCGTTTGAAAAAATTTGATTAGGCTCTTTAAAAGAACAGCGGATGCTGACTCTCGCAAAATCGCTCAAGTAAGCCTAATTCTATACGAAATATTATATTTTGATACTATTTCAGTTCCATTATTTTCCAAATAAATTTTTCAGACTCCTACAAAGTTAAGAGTGGTCCTCACAGGACAAAGACTCAGTGTGGCAACTATTAAAATACCTCTCTATGGAAATATTGAAATCTATAAAAGATAATGATTTTTTGATAAATTATAATTGATGAAATAATAAATAATTGCATTAATACTAAATACTAATTATGATAATTCTGTTTTTATAATGGGAAAACGAGTTTGAAACTTTGTATAAAGTCAAAAGCTTCTAATTAAAAAAACAAAAATTATACTTTTTTTTAAAAAACTTGTTCGAGTTATCTTTTTCAGGACCAGTCCCGAAAATTAATGATCATACATCTTGTAGTATTCGTCTAGATCAGTTTCAAGTAATTTGTATTTTATAGTAATTCACGATACAATGTAATAAACGCAAGTCGTATCGGAAGAATCAATTAGTGGGCAATTTCTACAGTTGAAAAAAAGATCTTGTGCCATCAGGTTAGATTTTCATACCCTTAAAGTGATTAGTTCTTAGTCTAGTTATTGTAGAAGCAATTGTTCTGGGACAGTTAAAGTCCGAAATAAGTAGCTTTTTTAGGGGCTGGTTCGATAATCTGCACCTGGCCACTACGTTAACTTGTGCCAGTGTGCTGGAGGAAGATGTCAGGGCCATGAAGTTTCATTTAAACCAGCAACTAAACTGCATATCCTGTGAACGGGAACTCGAATATTTCAGTTTCATAAGTTGACTTTTCTCACTACGTGGTGGCTGTAATTTGTCATGTATAGGTCAAGCGAAAGGAGATATCTTAATGAATAAAGAGAAACGCACAGGGAGTCTTTCAAAGGAAGAATTTGCGAAAATTACAAAATCTTGTGCTTATGAGATGATAGTTCAAAATAAAAAAAATACAGAATAGTTATTATACCATATATAGTTGTGAGAATGATCAGTGACATGGCAGAGTAGATCAGCGGCCAGAATATCTACGGTTACGGTTTCTATTCTTGCCCCCGCCAAAAATCGTTTCAATATTTAGCTGCTTTTTTTCTTCTTTTTTTCTTTTTAAAGCGTTTTGGTCTTCAGTTCATCGCCATGGTTAAAAAGAACCTTCCATCTTTGAAAGATTTTTTCTAAAACTTTCTGTAGCCTGTTTTTAGTAAATATGTACATTATTAAACATGTTATTTATTTAAATAATATGCTAGCTTACATTGACTATAAATTTAATTTCGTTTTATTCTGACTGCATTTTCAATTACATGATATTTGAGGTCATATATAAGAGAGGTGAAGATAAAATTGTGAGAATGCATATATATATATTATATACATATATATATATATATATATATATATATATATATATATATATATATATATATATATATATACATACACACACACACAGTCGAACCCCGTTATAGCGAACCTGGTATATAACGAACAAAAATTTTGGTCCCGCCGTTTTCCTATTGTATTTAATGCAAATTTATCCTTTTATAGCCAACCTCCGAAATCTTAAGAATCGGCTATAACGAAAATAATTTTCAGTCGATAACTGAATTTTTAAAAATTTTTAAACTTTTTAAGAATGTTGAAGATACAACGAATGTTGAAGTAGATGATGAAGATTTACCTATCGCGATGTGGATGGAAAAGCACAAAATTTCATCATTCTCAGATTGTGGCGTGCAATTGTTCGAAACATGTGATGAAGTCATTACATGCGAAAATCTGACTGATGAAGATATTGTGGAAGAAATTAAAATAAATCATTCTGAAATCGAAGATTCTGCTTCTGATGCTGATGAAGAGGAGCACATAAAGGACGAAATCTCCACCATCTCAGATGCTACAGCAGCGATGAGTGTAATTAATAAGTTTTTGTCAACAAAAACAGTGGAAGAAAGAGTGTTGGAGTCATTTGATGTATTGGACAAAGAAATTCATAAAATGTTTTCGAAATCGACATCACGTCAGCAGAAGATTAGCGATTATTTCTGTATCAAAACAGTGAGCAACTATTAAAGATAAAATCAATTTATTTCCATTTGTCTTTCCATTTTTAGTTAATTTAATTACTATTGCGTCAGTTTAATGTAATCGATTTTAGTCAATTTAATTCATTAATGATTTTATCATTCTTTCAATACATCATTATTGAATATACATAGCAACTAATGAGTTTTACATTTTGTGAATTCTAACATATTTCTTAATGGTTCGGATATAGCGAACAACCGGATATAGCGAACAAAACATTTGGTCCATTGAAGTCCGTTATAACGGGGTTCGACTGTATTCACTACACACACATACACATATTATAATAATAATAACATATTACTTACTATTGTGCAAGAAATCTAAAAACAAAACATTTAAAAATATTTTTGCATGTATTTTCTTAAGTTTCCTGCATAGGATATAAATGGTTGCATATGTTAGTACAGTCATACCTCGGTATTTATCGCATTTCGGCGCGAAAAAAATCGCTTCGGTACTCGACGCTTGATCGGTACTCGCCACTTATGCTAAAACATGTATAAGACAAGACGGCAGACCCGCATCCTGTCTTTCCAGACAAAATGAAAGACCAAAATAAGTTGAATTACAAAATTTTGTTCAAATGTACCATCCTGACAAAGCTCTGACAAGCCGAAATGTGGACTTGTTTAATCATCAAACAATATCTCACTTCAGAAACATTTTGAAACGTTGGCAGAATCAAGTTTCTCTTCATAGATTTGCAGTGAAACTCCATAAATCCGAGACAACGGGGATCAGGGGAAACAGAAAAAAGAGAGAATCCCTGTGCAAGCGCTTGATGTTTTATGGGAAGGAGACTCCCCCTCCAAGTAAAATCCCCTCTTCTCCGCGTCTTCCACTGTCCCATTTGTCACCAACTCCTTTCAGTACAGGTCGAGTGAGGATAATTTTCATTTTGTTTTATCTAACTAGCTGAATACCCGTGCTTCGCTACGGAGTACATTCAAATTAAATACAACGGTCAATGTATGCAAATAATGAAAAAAATATTTAAAATAATTGTAACGGATATTTTTATAGACAAAATAATGTAGAAGAAAATATTCAAATTAAATACGACGGTCAATGTATGCAATTAATTCGTATGTTTAATATCCATAAAACATAATATTTCGAATTCAATTCTTTGAAAATTTCCATCTCAATTAGTCTAGTGGTTAATTTTTCTCTTTTAACGTATTTTAATATTTCTATTGTCACTTTATTTCGTTGTTATGCACGGGACGCAAAATTAATTTAAAGCATCACAAAAAGAAAAGAAACCACGTGATCAGCATTTAATAAATTGAATTCTACAAATTAATCTTTAAAAATTCCCCAAAAAATCAGAAAAGGGAGGTAAGGATTCGAAAAAGATTTCATTTTAAAGGAATTTTTATGATCTTTCTCACGACATAAATTTTATAACCCTCAGATTATTATTTTAAATGGAAACTTTTTGAAAAAATTACAAAAACAGTTTGAAAATTAAATTTAAAAAAATCTAAGAAGAATTTCTCAAAAATCCTTCTTAGTGCACCCCTACACTATAAGAAGAATCGCCATGCAAAATTTCAGCCCTTTAGGTCCAGCGGTTTGGTCTGCGCGTTATCTGTCAATCAGTCAGTCAGTCAGTCACGGAACATATCATCTATATATATAACACATCATCTATATATATATATCTCAGAACACATCATCTATATATATAAAACAGTTCCGTAACTGACTGATTGACTGACTGACTGACATACAACGCACAGACCAAACCGCTGGACCTAAGGGGCTGATATTTTGCATGGCGATTCTTCTTATAGTGTAGGGGTGCACTAAGAAAGATTTTTGAAAAATTCTTCTTAGATTTTTTAAATTAAATTTTTAAGCTGTTTTAGTAACTTATTTTAAGTTTGCATTTAAAATAATAATTTGAGGGTTATGAAATTTATATCACGAGAAAGATCATAAAAATTGCTTTAAAATGAAATCATTTTCGAATCTTTACCTCCATTTTCTGATTTTTGGTGAATTTTTAAAGATAAAATTTAAGAATTTAATTTATTAAATGCTGATCACGTGATTTCTTTTTCTGGTACTTTATGTAAATTTATCGTCACGTCCATAACAATGAAATAGACAAAAAAAATTTTTTTTCCGTTGCTAATTCGGTAGACGATTGGGCATTATCCCAAAAAATATTAAAATAGAGTAAAAGATATGTTTCTCAAACTGTACTATATTAACTGTACTATATTCTTTAGTATGTCCTATTACATTTAATTTGAATATTTTCTTCTACATTATTTTGTGTATAAAAATATCTCTTACAATTTTTTTTATAAATATATATATTTTTTTTTACATCAATTGTATACATTGATCGTCGTATTTATTATACATATATATATATATATATATATATATATATATTCTTTTTTTGGCATTAATTGCATACATTGACCGTTGTATTTAATTTGAATGTATTCCGTAGCGAAGTGCGGGTTTTCAGCTAGTATACATAGATAAAGATTATTGTTTTAAATTATGCCTGTCTAGTTTAAAGCTTTTGTATAAAGAAAAAAACACCATCAATTTATAAATTGCCCAGTAAAGTGTGAAATTTCTGGTTTTCAGGAGCGAATTAATTCAATTTACCTTACTCCTTATGTGAAAAAATTGTTCGGTTCTCGTCGTTTCCGCTACTTTTGGAACCAATTAACGACGAGTAACAAGGTACCACTGAATCATTCTTAAGATATTTCTCTATTAGTATAATAACGGATATGTAAATTTTCATTAACTTACCTTTTTTATGACTAGTTCATATTTTGATTCTGTAAAGCCATCCATAAAGATATCCATTAACCTCTAAAAATGTTTGCAAATATTTGGGATCGTTTGAAATCGTGTTAAACCAGCATGATAAATATCCAGAGGATGCGAGAGTATGCAATATGAGCAAACAGTGTTCGCGAACTCTTACGAATGTCTGAATATGTCGTGACTTGGAAAGAAAGTTGACTCATGCGCGTTAAGGGTGGTTTCACTTTGGAAGTTAACGTCTGGAGGGTTCTTTAGTACGAGTATTAAGTGTCCATTATTTAATATTTTTCACATATGTTAGGCGCTAGTCGGTAATTGTCGATATATTGTAGCTTGCTCTAATATATTGACACACATCACAAGATGCACCTCACTGAATCTCATCCAGAAGGTGTTATTCATATGCTATATACATCATTTTTACGTCATTATCGCAATTTATTATTTTTCGCAGATTTTGGGCACTAGTTTGTAACTGTATATTGTAGCTTGCTCTAATGACATCACAAAATGCACCCAGGGAATCTCGTCCAGAGGCTGTTCTTCATATGCTATGTACGTCATTTTTGTGCATCTTTGCAACTGACAATTGCCAGCAGCAATTTATTAATTTTCACAGATATTCAAGGCACTAGTCTTGAATATAACTGTCAATTTAATGTAGTTTTTCTCTGATAGTTATCACAAAATGCACCTCTGTGAGTTTCGACCAGAAGCTGTTCTTCATATGCTATGTACGTCGTTTTTAGGGTATCAATAGCAACAGACAATTATCAGCAGCGACGGACAAACGTCGTTGGTACAGTGTTCAGTAGAAATACACTATCTACCGATAAGTACAGTGATTTCCGCTTGTAAGAATCACGTTTGTTATTACTGTTTTTGATTCTTAAAAGTGGTTGATTCTTATAGCCGAAATTTAGGTTTTTGGACAGGCACACACACACCTATATACACATATATTAGACAATTTAACATAAAATACTCTTTAATTTACGTTAATTATCTTTTATTAAAATTATTTTTTATAATTTTAAAAATACAACTTAATTTCTGGACCTATAAGTACAGACTAATAGTCTGGACCTATAAGTAGATACACATGATTATAGTAAGAAAAGGAAAATTTCCAATATTTGTTACAACATACCTGCTTAACAGTTTTAACATTTCAACTACAGGAAGGGAGCAAGAAAAAGTTTTCTATGGTAGTTTGACGTAATGAAGTTTTCAGGAGGCTGTTTATACCTCTTTCAATACCAGTAGTCTCAGACGAAGATTCACCTTCTAGTTTACGTTTCATGATTTGATAACGTGCCGAATCTACTAATGTCAGGTTTGCCTAAGTGATAGTGGACACTTCGCAGAAGATTTGTGTTTCAGGATCCAGGAATCCGCAACCAGGATGTGGGAGATGGGAAGAAAAGAGTCCCTGTCTTTGTTTGTCAGTGGAGAAAAGTGAAATCGGACCCGGACGCGTAAAGATGCCCCCGGGTCAAGCTAATAGGACAGTGTTGTGCTAAAGCATTTAAGGGGAAAGTATTATGTTATGTCTAACAAAGAAAGGGATGCATTTTACGGCTGTATTCCATCCCATCTTATCACTCTTTCTTTAAAAAAAAATTAAAGAACTTCGTGCCTTTTGAGGGTTTAAGTGGCTTTTTTTGAAAAATGAAAGGAAAGCGCAGAGTGTAAGCTGATTCTTAAAACCTGTGGATTGATTCTTTAAAGCGAAAATTTTAACATGGAAATAATACATTTGTTTTTGTTTTTGCGATATTGATTCTTATAAACATTTGATTCTTATAACCACTGATCACTATAAGCGGTGGTTACTGTATTTGGATACCTGTGATAGAAAATAATAACAAAATTTATTCATATTCAACAGTTGGTAGAACCTCCACGAGAGGCAATTACAGCCTCAACCCTCCGGGGCATGCTTTCCACAAGTCCTTGTATGGCAGCTAGTGGTATTTTCTTCCACTCGGCTTGGAGAAGACACGTTCCTTCACCGATTTTGGGCGGTTGTTGCACCCTTAATTCGGCGATCCAACTCGTTCCAGAGGTTCTCGATAGGGTTCAGGTCTGGACTCTGGGCAGGCCAATCCATTCGGTTAACCCTATTGTCACCATACCAATCTATGGTAGACCTTGCAATATGACAGCTGGCGTTGTCGTCCTGGAAGTAACATGGGTCCAACCCGTGAAACTGCCACAACGTAGGAAGCACACTGTCATCCAAAATAGTGCAGTGGGCGTCGGCGTTGAGCTTACCATGAAATGGGACCAAGAGTCCCAGTCCATACCAGGAGAAACACCCCCAGACCATAATTCCACCTCTGCCGAACTTTACTGTGGCCACAGTGCATTCAGGCAGGAGGCGTTCTCCAAGCAGACGCCAGATCCAGACCCCGCCATCCGAACGGTAGAGAGTGAACATTGATTCTTCGCCCCAGAGAACCTGTTTCCACAGATCTACGGTCCACTTTCAACGTGCTTTGCACCACATTAACCGAGCAGCGTGGTTGGACTTTGTGATCGAAGGCTTATGGGCGGCAGCACGAGCATGAAAACCAAGCAGATGTGCTTCCTTATGGATGGTATTCATCGAAACAACACTCCCGGATGCCTGTTGAAACTCCTGGAGTATGTGGGCCATCGGTCGGGTGAGGATCTTTCGAATTTCTCTATACAGCACCCGTCAGTCTCTATCTCCCAGTTTCAAGGGTCTGACAACTCTGGGACCATTCCGACAATCACCGCTCACCTTCTGAATCACATAGGCCACTGTCGATTTTGTGTAATTCAGCTTGCTAGATATGTCCCTTAAGGATCGGCCATATTTGCGATACCCGACGATTACACCTTTCTCGACATCAGATAATTCTGCACTTGGTGGCATCTTGCATGCGACTAATGTCAACGTTGTTTCTTACACGATATTTAACGGCGGAGGGCTTGACGTATATCAGGACCGCAGATACCGTCATTTACATGAGTGTCCAAATACTTATTGGTAGATAGTGTATAAGAATGTTAAATGAATCTTTTAAGCATCTGGAAACTTAAAGCATTATTTCTAACCTTATTCCTTCAGAAAAACTGTTTTTTTCTGTACACTTCTATTTCTATATCTTTCTGTGTTCTTTCACTTTTGTTTTGGTATATTTCAATGATTTTTGGAAATATTGTAAAACTTTTAGTTCAGAACACAGGTAATTGTCTGAGTAGTAAATAGTATAAAGGAAATTAAAAATATCTTGAGTTGAATTGAGTGTAGAGTCTCTGGCATAAGAACTCAATTGTATTAAACATTTATAAAAAAAATCCGTCTATTTTAAAATGTTATGAAAGTTTTACCAAAATAATATTCGTTTTCCCGATTTTATATAACACTAGCGGCCCGTCCCGACTTTGTCCGGGTGGAACAAAATATTATACCAATAAATTTCCAGTTGATAGCCAATAAATTGTAAATTTTTTTTACCTTAAATATCCAATAAAAAGCGTAGTTCCAAATGTAGTTTTCTTCAATAAACCCTTTAACGTTACCAGTTTCAAAAATCCTTTTTGTATTTATCAATACCTCCTCTACTTGAATCTTTAAAATATTACAATCTTATCCTTACGGGGTGGGATAGCATATATCCGAAGCACATACTCTCTAAAAATACGGTGTGGTGTCGGCAGAGATATAGTCTCGAATTCCACTTCGTTCTGACTTTCCTAACGGCTTTGCCCGGGAACGGAGGGTGAATCTTGCAAAAAAGGATTGAATAATAATCTTTTGTCGTTCTAGCTAGAAGCTATTTCTTTTCAGTCAAGAGACATCAGAAGGGTGGTTCACCCGCGGTTCATCCATTTTCAGCCTTTTTGAGAGATGAAAGAGGCACGGGGTGTCGATGAACTACTATTGAAATTCTTCTTCAATAGTAAGAAAGCAATTAACCACTCTTTCCCCTGACCCCCCAAGCTGAATGTCCCCCAAGTAAAATGGGGATAGGAAGTAGATAACATTTTCCCGTTCTAAAGAGCGATTTCGAAAAACAGACCCCGTAAGCTAAAGGGTGTTGCTGTGGTTACTTGACTGCGGTTGACAAAGGAAAAGTTGTAAGGTACATTGTAATGTACAAAAGTTGTGCATTACCCTCCACATATATATTATTATAGAAGTATACATTACTATAGAAGCCTCTCTTTGTTTTTTAATTATTTTAAGCACCTAAAATAATATTCAAATTAATATTACGTTACTTAATAATTAAAGTTAATTTTTTAAAAGAAAAAGGCGTGCCGGAGAACAGCTAGGTTCGAACCGCTAACGTCAGAACAGAAGCCCACCGCGATAGCACCACGCTAAGGATCGTTGAAGTCTTCGGCACAAAAAGCGGTAGAGGACAGTAGCGGTAACAATGGAGATTGTTAGGATTAAGCCCCTAACTTTATTTCTACTGATCAGATATACATAATATATAGCCTATGTCCATCTGGAATAATGTGTCTTTCAAACAGTGAAAGAATTTTTCAAATAGGTGCAGTGGTTCTGGAGATTACCCTCCACGTACAAAATCGCTCTCTCTTTATATATAAGTATAGATAGATAGCACCACGCTAAGGATCGTTGAAGACTTCGGCACAAAAAGCGGTAGAGGACAGTAGCGGTAACAATGGAGATTGTTAGGATTAAGCCCCTAAGTTTATTTCTACTGATTAGATATACATAATATATAGCCTATGTCCATCTGGAATACTGTACCTTTCAAACAGTGAAAGAATTTTTCAAATAGGTACAGTGGTTCTGAAGATTACCCTCCACGTACAAAATCGCTCTCTCTTTATATAAGTATAGATTATAGATTATAGAAGTATAGATAAACATTGGTATCTCAAAATTAGAGTAAGAGATGAAATAAAAAAAGGATTTTAAGTAAAGAATGTTTTTTTAATTATTTTAAGCACATAAAATAATATTCAAATTAATATTACGTTACTTAATAATTGTGTGTACGGCCGCCATGTTGGATTTTTTTGCGCCAACTTGGCGATTTTACCGTGTTTTGAGGAGTGGAAAATTTCTTGCCAATGTGTTTTAAGCGGTGTTTTCAAAACGCTGGACTTTGAACTTTTTTAGCTTTTTTAATAAAAACCACCTGTTTAAATTACGAAACTTCAGAAATATATTTGAAAAATCACTTAAACGTTGGACTTAGATTTATTTTTGGGTTTTTGATAAAAACCACTTTTTTGAAAAAATCATTCTCAAATATTGGAAAATTTGGGTTTTTCTTTTAGCTTTTTTAATAAAAACGACCTTTTTAAATTGTGAAACTTAGAAATATTTTTGAAAAATCATTTAATCGTTGGACTGAGATTTTTTTTGTCATTTTTAATTAAAAACTACCTTTTCAAATTATGATCCATATGAAAAATTTGGTCAAATGAATTTTTCTTACAGATAAAATTTCAGTGCCATCTATTCCGTTTGCCCTAACTCTTTGACTAATAGCAATGAATCACCAAAATATTATGCCAATATATTGTTAATTAGAAAAAAATACAGCATTTTCGCACCACCTAAATAACTTGCAATTTAAAAATTATCTAAAATTCAGCTTTGAAAAATGTAAAATAATTAATAACCCATAAATTTATGGTGAGTAACCAGATCCTCTTTTTTTTTCTTTTTTTTTTTTTGGTTAGGGCATTGTGGTAATGAAATTTTACTTCAGATTTGACCTTATCCAAATATTTGGTGCATACAATAAAATCGGGACAAGGATTATTTGACCATTTATCCTGCTGTGTTGGAAATAAGAAAAAAAAACCTTTTCCTAAACCAATAACTTAACCTTAACTAACTTTTTAACTTAGGTTCCTGGGGAGAGAGAAGTTGAACTACAGTTATTTAAATTTATTTGTAATCCACTACAACTTGGAATTATAAAATATTTTAAAATATATTGTATTTAAAATGTATACTGTATTTTACATTTTACGAAAAAATGATTGCAGATAATTTTTACTTCAAATAAATGAAATGGTGTATCATTATAGTATACTAATTGACAATCGATACACAAAATTAAAAGCAACTTAAATTTAATAAGTTAACAAAAACTGATAATGGATTCAAAATTTTTCAACAAAAAGACTCTTAGTTTTAAAAATAATTTACTCTTTTGAGTATAGTCAATTTGACTCAGATTTCCAGGTCAAGGCCAAGATCTGAACTAAAATTATTATACTGTAATTAAAAGATCACATCAGAAATAACTGTTTGATCTTAAAATTAGAGAATTTGACATTGGGTTATTTTTACCAGAACGCAATAACTATCGCCATGCGAAATGCGCCAAACCCTGGCGGAAAAATCCAAGATGGCGGCCGTGCACACAAATCTAGAGTATCCCCCCTAACTTTATTTCTACTGATCAGATATACATAATATATAGCCTATGTCCATCTGGAATAATGTACCTTTCAAACAGTGAAAGAATTTTTCAAATAGGTACAGTGGATCTGAAGATTACCCTCCACGTACAAAATCCCCTCTCTCTTTATATATTAGTATAGATAGCACCACGCTAAGGATCGTTGAAGACTTCGCCACAAAAAGCGGTAGAGGACAGTAGGTGGTAACAAAGGAGATTGTTAGGATTAAGCCCCTAACTTTATTTCTACTGATTAGATATACATAATATATAGCCTATGTCCATCTGGAATAATGTACCTTTCAAACAGTGAAAGAATTTTTCAAATAGGTACAGTGGATCTGAAGATTACCCTCCACGTACAAAATCCCCTCTCTCTTTATATATTAGTATAGATAGCACCACGCTAAGGATCGTTGAAGACTTCGCCACAAAAAGCGGTAGAGGACAGTAGCGGTAACAATGGAGATTGTTAGGATTAAGCCCCTAACTTTATTTCTACTGATTAGATATACATAATATATAGCCTATGTCCATCTGGAATAATGTACCTTTCAAACAGTGAAAGAATTTTTCAAATAGGTACAGTGGTTCTGAAGATTACCCTCCACGTACAAAATCCCCTCTCTCTTTATATATTAGTATAGATAGCACCACGCTAAGGATCGTTGAAGACTTCGCCACAAAAAGCGGTAGAGGACAGTAGCGGTAACAATGGAGATTGTTAGGATTAAGCCCCTAACTTTATTTCTACTGATTAGATATACATAATATATAGCCTATGTCCATCTGGAATAATGTACCTTTCAAACAGTGAAAGAATTTTTCAAATAGGTACAATGGTTCTGAAGATTACCCTCCACGTACAAAATCCCCTCTCTCTTTATATATTAGTATAGATAGCACCACGCTAAGGATCGTTGAAGACTTCGCCACAAAAAGCGGTAGAGGACAGTAGGTGGTAACAAAGGAGATTGTTAGGATTAAGCCCCTAACTTTATTTCTACTGATTAGATATACATAATATATAGCCTATGTCCATCTGGAATAATGTACCTTTCAAACAGTGAAAGAATTTTTCAAATAGGTGCAGTGGTTCCGGAGATTACCCTCCACGTACAAAATCGCTCTCTCTCTTTATATATAAGTATAGATTTGAGCAAAAAATAAATGTATTTAATCAGCCTGGCCAAGCGGAGTCCGGAATCGTTGGCGGATCATCAAACAGGCCCAAGAAACTCGCACTTGTGGCCTCCGATTGTCAGAGGCCTGTGAAAGTTAGCAGCTTCCAAAAGATAGAATCTGCAGATTTTTAAAATTTAAATAATAAATTGATTAGATTGCACGACTGAGTATTTAGATCTAAAGGGCCTGAAACATAGGTTGCGCTTGGGGCCCTCCAAGTGCTTGATCCGCCATTGGCCGGAGTAGAGAAATGTTTTAAGGAAGGCCGAGTCCCACTTTTTGGCTGTCGTGCTAGTCATGATTTTGATGATGGGACTGTACTAATTTTATAGTTATTTATGTCCATAAAAATGTAACTAGGGAACATTGTAGTTTGGTACTTTTTAATCAGAATTCCCAAAACCCAAAAATTCATCTACAGAGCTAAATGAAGAATCACTTAGAGCCTCTTCTTCAGAAACGGAGTCTTCGTATCGTCAAAAAGGAATACACGATTTTACCAGCTTTCGGCTAATCGAATAACGCTACGGACCAGCAACTTGTTGAAATGTGATCACACATGTGCACACTGGATGAATCCTAACTTTAGATGTCGGTGGATTTGAACTCTTATTTTAGAGGAATGATCCCGCTTTCAGTAATGAAGCAAAAAGTATATTACGCAACTTTTTTTCAGAGCAGAAAAAAAAATTATAGATATGATTTATTCGTAACCACTTTTTTGAAAAAAAAAAGAAGCAATAGAATACTTATACATGTATATTAATATAAACCAGAAGTTTTAGACAGATTGAAATTTCAAATCATTTTGATTACTGATGGTGTATAAGTCGAACCCCATATTTATCGCGTATTTCGATAGCAAAAAGTGCGTTTTATACTCCGGCAAATACAATAATATTTATTAAAGAATCTGTAGATCGCACCCTTTAATTTTCAGATACCTAAACTTATGATGAATTTTAAACGAACTGCGATATTTCTGTAATTTTCCAGCTCGGTACGAGCATTTTACGATCTTGTTAAAATATTCGTTTTTTTCCCTCCTGGCCTCGATTGGAGTTTTACTCTTATTACGACCCTGCGCGAAGAGCGAAACCGAAAAAAAAAAAAAAACTGCATGCCACCATAAAACCCATAAAGTAGTTTCGTGACTATAGTAGCACTTTTATAATACATTTTGTCTCGTAATGACGGAGTTTCTCTGAAGAAACGCGAAATAAAAGAACGTGGTTTTAGGTTGCGAGGCAGCTTAATAAAGAGCGAAAAATGATATATCGTAAAAAATTATGCCCCGTTGCGCGATACGTGAGATTCCCACGCGTCGCCTAAACAAACAGTGGTGACGATTTAAAAACAGATCGCCTGCTCGTTTTAGCATTCAACTTTCCGAACTCTTGGACAGATAGGATCTCAAGGAACAACTCGGAGCACGATGTCTTTGGTCGCTTTGATGCTTTTGCCCTTACTGGCAGGGTATGCCTTTGCCCTCCCTATCGACATTGGAGGGATTGGAGATTATGGTTACGGTTATGACTACGGTTACGGTGTTGGACTCGGCGGAATCGGCCTTGGACTTGGTTACGGCGGAATCGGCGCTGGACTTGCCTACGCACCAACCCTAGCCAGTGACGTCCTCGATGTCGGATATCCTGCCGCAGATTATGCTTATGCCGGATATCCAAGAACGGTCGATTATTCCAAGGAGAATTTCGTCCGAGGATCTTACTTTGGGGGAACAGAAGTTGGTACTCGGGATGAAGTCACCGTTCGTCCAAGCGTCGTCCGTGCTCCCTACTCCAGATTCTATTCGTCCTATTTCCCGTACAGCCTCTCCCGTGGTATCAACAGATATCCTCTCTACGGAGGCTACTACCTGCCAAGGGCTTCGCTTTTGGGAAGAGTTGCCGGAGACTCAGTATATCTGAAGCGATAAATTTTGTACCATCTTGTCACTGGTAAAAGTATGCTATCTATTAAATGTAAACATTCTCAAAATTTTATCAGTGTTATATTAATTTCACAGCATGGTCGCTCATTTTCGAAAAATCTGCATCACTTGAAATAACTGATTTTGATTTTGTGATCTATAATCAAATCGGAACATACTAATCTCTTTTCGTGAAAAAAAATCAGATAGGTAAAGGAAGCTATTGATATCTAAAGGTAGCTAAGTTTTCATAGCTAAAGGAAGGTCATTAAGGCTTCTTTGTAAAACCCTAATGGTTTCGCTCACATCATTGGTAACGTATGGAGAAAATGTGCCTACTATTAACAGCTACATAAATGCCGATAATCTAATAAAAAATTGTGTTTTCGGATGTCCTGAACTTATCTGCACCTTGAAACAGGATTCATTTTATAAACTGCGTCCACCAAAGGAATTTAGGAGCGTTTAAAGCACACTAGACCAAATTCCCCCCCCAAATAATTTAAAAGTTTAAAATATTATTTGCATTTTAAAAAAATGCCCCAAGGTACAAAATTTCTTTCTCTATTACGAAGTACAATTTTTAAAAATCTTTCAATCGAAGTCGGCAATCCTTGGGCACATTTTCTTCGTAGGTTAACATTGAGGTGAGTGAATCCAATAGGGTTAGTATACAGCAGCCTTAATTTATTTAAACAGCAAATAAAAAAATATTGGTTTTCCCAATAGTACCTTTAATTTACAAGATTAATGATATCAGCTTTAAACTGAGCATGATATTCCCACCGAAAAAACTGCGGGGTATCATAAAACCCATAAAAATGTTTTCTCAACATTACTAGCCCTTTTATAATACATTTTGTCCCATGAGGAGAGTTTTCTGAAGAAACGCAAAATAAAAGAACATGTTTATAGATTGCGAGGCAGTTCAATCAAGATCGAAAAATGATATATCGTAAAAGAATATGCCCTGTTCTTTTCTATTGTTTTATGATATTATTTTAAAGGTCTCTTCACAGATTAATCTGGAAAATAAAACCTGGTTAATATTTTTACTTGGTTAATATACTTGACTACTCCATGTCAGACTGAGCTGGTGATTACGGTTCAAAAACGATTATATCACATGAGTCAATAAATGTTCTAAAAGTTCAGAGATATAAGGGTTCTCTTTCAGATACGTGGATTCGACGTTCGCCCATCTTGAAACGAGGGTGGAACATGGAGTTAAGTATTGATACCGCTGAAAGATTGTTGCATGTAGTACATCCCAGAATAGGTTGTAAAACCTTTGTATCTACGAAAAACTTGAAGAAAAATACAAAACAAAACTCTTTTGGATTCGGAAACCAAAAATTTAGTCCAAAGAAAACAAAAAGTTTCAAAACAAATTCCCAGAAGTAGGATAGTGTGAGATTTACTGATAAAATTATTGTTAAGGTTTATGATGATCTAATATTTGCATAATTTACAAGGACACGGTTCAGAATTTTTTTTAAAAATAATATATATATATATATATATATATATATATATATATATATATATTTATTTATTTTATTTTTATTTTTATTTTTATTTTTATATTTTTTTAAAAGCGCGCACATTTGTCTTAGTTGTTTTGACTTCCATTCTGCATTCAAGCATGAGGTTGGGTACAAAGCTTGGTTTTGTTACTTCAGAAAACGTTCCCTCGTCATTGAAAATATCTTTCAAAACTTTGTTCACTTTTAGGTCAAGCTATTAATTTTCAATCCTTTTGATTTTGGGAAACATAGATTTTAACTTCCACATTTCCGTTAACTTTAACTGATATTAAATTCATTTTAATTTCTTATTCTCTCCATCACAGGAAAAATTTCAATTTTCGATTAGTTCTTTGTACTGGAAGTGTTAGCTTAATTTTCCCTTAAACGGTCAAGAATCCTGGTCTTTGTCAGAGCGCATTACAAAAAATTTCCTTTTGATCCTCCTGATTATAAATCTGATATTCATTATTTCAACGTTTGGCCCTGAAGTGTCAAGCAGTCTTATAACAATTTGACTTTGTCCGATAGCAGTTACGGCCTGTTCACATAGGAGTCCGCTAGCGGAAGCATAAAAGAAAAGATGGCGCTGAGACGGAAATAACCGTCATAGGCGTTAAAAATTTCGTTGCTAATCGTTTGGAGGTTTGTCATTGGTTAAATACGAGCATATTTTAATACTTGAACGCTTCCGCTACCGGACTCCTATGTGAACAGGCCCTTAGTAATGTGCATCATGATTTTTCATCAGATAATGTTTATACAGAGAAGGTATTGCTTTCTACAAAGCGATTCTTTACAAAGCAATTGCTTTCGACAGAGAATGCATTCATTCTATAGCAGGATATTTGTTTTGCAATTCGCAAAAGAAATTTCCTGTTCTAAAATGAACGTTTGCCTAAGAATATTTATTTATTTCAATGTTCTTTGTGATGTATTTTCTGAACAGTCAACTTACACCCAGATTTTCAATATCAAGGGGTTATTTTTTTTTTTTTAGAATTGCTACTGGTATTTTGCTACACTCTTTTTCTTACCGTTTTTGTATAATGCATCCATTTCAGAAGGCCTGAGCTCAGAAAATGCTCTTTTTATGTTGATCCAAGCGCACAACAGTACATAACAGGCAAATCAGAGTCATGCCTCACTTCGCCGGGGTTCGTTTTATGACATAGGGACAGTGAGGTTTACAAATTGAGTCATATATCTACAACACAAACACAAATATTTTTCTACTGTTTAACACATAAAATTGAAGAGCAACTAGCCAGAGATGGACGAGTCTACAAGCATCTCGCCAGATCTCCGATCACACTCGTACCAGTGACCCTCTCTGACTATCCTCTTCAATCCCTTTAACTTTTACTCCCACGTCAGCCAACCACTGATTTGCGAGGGGAGGGTCACGGGGTACGCCATCTGCGTTTTACGTAGCTTTCATACTCAAATAATACACGTCAATAAGCAGAAAGTATTAAATTTATATCTATCTCTTCAGTCCACATTTTTAAAAAAGAATTTTAGTGATAGATTCAGATAATTTCTGGTTAAGTTTATTTTGTTGAAGCTCTAGTCTTGAAAGATTCGTGGATAAAAAGCTGGTATTTCTTATAATATAAGAATTATTGGGGTAGCATTATTCTAAGTTGGTTTTAACATACTTTTCGACTTCATTTCAATATTCCGTTACGTGAAAAACCATCAGTATTCATGATTCCTTTACTGAAGTTCTATGTATTCTTGGAACTTTCGTGAAACCAAGTCTGCAGGCCTTTTTCTCCATTTTTGCAATAATAAATCAATTTTTTTGTTACTATCATTTACGTAGCTACAAGTTTTATGGGTAATCATTGCATATTTCGCACTATTCATGGCAAAAATATTTTTAATTTGAGCTCATTCTATACAGCACGTTATGCTTGACCTAGTTGTAAACATACACACCTCTTTGGATATTCGTTTATTGTTCTTATTACATTTAAAAGCAAAGTCTGACTTCTCCCAGTTATTTTAAATAATACTGCTTATTTTGCATTTAGAATTGGTGGTTAAAAAATTTTAATAGTGTTTTCTAATTACAAGATAACCATATTTCTCTTAGGTAAGAGCGAAAACACACCAACCTGTTCACTGAGACTATGATTACATGAACCTTTTTTAAAACAGGCATTCTATTTCTTTCTTCTTTACCTCTCGTATTAGCTAATTTACCAGGGATTGTGGTTCCCAGTTTTTTTTCTTTTTGCACTGTAGCTTCTGGAACGTATTCCCCATGCAAAAAGAGAATCGGGTGTATATACTTTTGTTGTAGATTTCAAGACTTGGAGTTGGGTGCCAAATACGAAGAATTACTAGTTTATCATCTCAAGCAAAGCGCCTGTCGGATAGGGATGCGACATCGATAACAAAACATCGATGTTTTGAAACATCGATATTCAATATTAAAACATCGCCCAAAACCCCTCGATGTTTTTAAACATAGATGTTTTAGAACATCCATTTTTTAAAACTGGTTTAGTAACCTCTAACATTAATGTTACTTCGGTTAGTCGTGGGAGGGGGGGGGGGGTGATTTAATTTTACTCTCTGATTGGGCTGACACAAATGACAAAAACTTGGTTGCTTTTGCCTTGGGCTACATTGATGACTCAAAATTCTCGTTGTAAATATCGCCATGTTTTGCCTTCAAATGTCCAGATAAATTCGTGGTATTGCCTGAAGTTTTGAGGGACTTAAGGCAAATATTGCATTTCGCCAATTTGTCAGAGGTTTTGCAAAAATATTTCCAAACGGTACTTTTAGGAGGCATCTTACTAATAATATTAACGTCAACTTATATAAAACCAGAACAAAACAAAAACTTAAATGGCTGCTCTCGTGTATATACTGTTTATAAAATAAAACCCCATCGAAGGTTCTGGAGTGTCAAGAACATTCCAAGTGCTCTGATTGGTTCATTGGTTGTTGATTGTCATTTGTATGTTTGGTAAGGAATCGTTCCCCCTTTTGTATTCTTCTCCTTTACAGAATTCAGACTTACATTTACTGAGTGTGAAAATTATGCTACGTGGAAAATTTTTTTATTATGGTACTTTTTCATTAAAAAAAAACATCGAGACAACGTAAAACATCGAGTACAAAACATCGATGTTAAGAAAACATCGGCTTCAATAAATCGATGTTTTGAAAACATCGACATCGATGTCGCATCCCTATTGTCGGACAGTATGAAGTTATAAACTTCCCCGAGAATGTTGCGATGACAGTTGTAAAGTACTGAGTAATCCAACTTGGAGGAATGATATAATTTGCGTGATATGATAATTTTAAATTCATCTAATGCAGTCTGAAACACTTTATACGAGGCTCATCCAGAAAGTAAGAACCGATTGGGTGTTAAAAAAATTAGGAAGAAGTTTATGAAAGATTTTTATTGCCAAATGCTAAAACGTATATTATACCACTTTTCTAAGTACCAGCGTACAGACGCTACGTACAGACATTCTATTACGACTTGTCTGGATTAATATATATGTTTGTGTTCATGCATCAATGAAAAATTAAAACTTACCATATTGCCGTCGAATGGCTCGACGCAACTTCATAAGAGTTTCACAGCATTTATGGTCGTACCTTAATAGTCGTACCTTACCATTTATGGTTTATACCTCACAAACATATTTTGCGTTCGAAAATCTTAGCACCGACTGGACTTCATAGCTGGCGGGATTTTCTATTTTACTGTTCGCTTTAAATTGACACAGTAAAACGAGAAAACTTTATAGAACAATATAATTTAAACCAAATGAAGCACCAGACTTCCAGGAATCAAATGAAGGCGACGTGGTTACAATTACCTGACCTCCGCAGGATCTATGAGCAATCGGTTCTAACTTTCTGGATGCGCCTCGTACATATACTCAGGAACAAGCTCGATTGTAGATACACTACACGCTATCAGTTCCCTTCGAAAGGCTAACTTAAGGCCTGTTCGAACTGCAGTCCGTTAGAGTAAGCGTAAAAGGAAAAATGGCTCTGAGACGGAAATAAACCTGTCATAGGTCTGAACAATTTCGTTGCTAATCGTTTGGAAGTTGGTCATTGGTTAAATATATTTCAATACTTTTACGCTTATGTTAACAGACTGCAATGTGACTAGAGACTTACTCACCTTGCACCCACCATTCCAAAGCCCCATATCCCTCTAAAAAAACAGTAATAAAATTAAATAATTACAAGATACAAAGAACTTTTTATATACCATGTTTTAAACTTTCTGTTGAATCATATAAACTTGACAATTCTATGTATTAATAAATAATTTAAAAAATTTTTTGATGAATTATTTCATCAACTTGAAAGAAAATGAAGTTAATTGGAAGTTAACTTGCGTTTAACTTTTCGTTCCCATCCCGGTCGATAGATGGCTGCACCAGTCTACAAAACAAAATTAACTGAAAAAGGATTCAATTCTGCATAAAGATGGCTAAAAGTATTAAAATAATGCATTGTCATCGTGTTCTGAGCTATTCTAAAAGTTTCAAATGTCTAGCTAGTCGGGAAGTTAGTTAAAAATCGATTGCAAGATTTGTACCGGACGGACACACACACACACACACAAACAAACAAACAAACAAACAAGAAAGCGAGTTAATAAAAACATGGTAAAAAATAAATAAATAGATAAAATTCTTGCGTTGTCTACCAAAGCAGCCTGGCAGTCACAAAGTCACAAATTTAAACCTTTAAAAATCTGAATTCCAGTTAAGAGGTTTTAAACGAACAATAAAAAGATGCACACCTAACAATACTATCTATATATATAAAACACGTAGGTATGCGGCACAAAAATCGACGATATTTCTACACTCCGAATGGCAACGGCTGCAACTACCAGATGTAAACATTAGCGGCTGTCCGCAATTTGCAACCGCGTGTGAACATGGATTTACGCACTGAAATCAGGAATGCTCGAAAGCAAGCTGCGCGATCAAATGAAAATTGGGAACAGTTTCAAGAAAGAAAGCGAAGAAATAATTCATTAAGAGAGAGCATAAATGTTCGCGAGGTTACGATTAAGGGATTGTTCACATAGGAGTCCGTTGCGTGGCGTTAAGGGAAAGATGACGTTGAGACGAAAATAAACCAATCATAGGCGTTAAAAATTTCATCGCCAATCGTTTCGAGACCTATGATTGGTTTATTTTCTTCTCAACGTCGTCTTTTCCTTAACGCAACGCAACGGACTCCTATGTGAACAGGCCCTAACTGTCGCTGGTATAGCAACCGATAACCAGTAATAGTTAATTTTCTACACTTTTTTTCAGTACTTACTGAATTTTTACTCCATTTTATAAGTGAAGAAATTTTTCCCAACAATTTATTATTTGATATGTTTAAGTGTAGATATCTGAATTGTAAACAATATACACTGAGTGATGTAATCGCCGCTATATTTTAGTACTTGCTGAATTTTTACTCCATTTTTTAAGTGAAAAAAAATTTCCCCAACAATTTCTTATTTGATGTAATGATAAAATGTAGATATCTTAATTTTGAAAAAAATTACATACAGAGAGGGATGTAATTTATAAAATCATTGGTGTTGGGTTTCGCAGTCTTATCTTTAATTCTGTTCAGAAGTAATGGAAATTCATATTTTTAAATTACGATGTTTTAGAATCAGCCTTATAGAGAATACCCCTTAACACAGAATATTTATGATGACTGGTAATGGTAACATTCCTTACATATGTTACTTTCAGTTGAGTTGTTTTCAAAAGAAAATATAAAACTAAAAGTGACCATGCTGGTCGCGCAGCGGTTAGTAACTTTGAATTATACACAACACAGCTGTTCTAGAGTGCTGCCACTTTTTTTCTCGAAACACTTATTTTTCTCATCGGAATTTTAAATTTGACTGAAAGTTGAAAGGTTTTATGAATAAAAAGCTGCATTCTTTACAATACTATATCCTTGAATTTTTTTCAATGTAGCCGCAATGTGACACTCATTTTTTTAAAAATCAAAATATTTAACATCGCCAAATTTGAAAACTTGATTGCGTGTTGCGAGGTTTTATGAATTAAAATAAGATGCTTTCTTTACAATGATATAATCCTTGAATTATTCCCAAGACAGCTATTGTGTAAGTTTTAGTTAGGTAGCGCCACTGTGCTTCTACCGTGTATATTAAGCAGTTTCTAAAAATATAGGAAAATTTAAATTTTATTTTTCGGTTCAAAGATAAATTAATCAAGGATAAGTCATAGGCAGCACTACAAACAAACTGAAGGTATATTGTTTATCTTTCCTTGAAGTGGACAAAAGACTGGTTAGAAGCTTCTTTTGGCATAAAACACATGACTTACTTATTTTATATACTAAAGAACGACAAAACTGGGAAACATAATGACTTTTTTCATACGTTAGTGTTTTAGTTCAAAACTTCAGTCTACATATTTATTAAATCATCAAGCGACACTACTAAAAAAATTTAACATAAAACCTATCCTAGAAAAGAAAACATAAAACTTTTCAATAAAATAGCGCAGAAGCTTCATATCCTCATAATGAAAATATACAAATATAACTAAAAATAAATAATCCTACAAAGTTAGATAAATACAAGAAGAATATAGACAAAAAACAAACAGAAATCAAGCACTCAGGGCATCCACGCACCAGAGGCAAAATTCTGTATTAGTGCCGGAACTGAACCATAAAAAGACATAGAGGTAACCGACAGGTCTCGTCATCAGGGAGCCTAACCAAATCAGTTACCTCAAGGGGAACTTTCTGAATAGGATGCAGGTAAGACCAAAAGACATCCCAAGGCCCCGAGTTCCCCATGGAAACATTTAGTCGAAAGAAAATGAAAAGACAAGCACAACTTACAGTAAGGGCTCAACGCACCGTACCTGCAAGCACACAAATAATCCTAATGCAAAGCCAAAGATACATACATACCCTAATTCCGTAAATGACGGTTATGGCGAAACAGCAGCCAATTTTATCCTAGTAGTTACGTCATTGTAACAATACTACAGCGCCACCCCTCATTACATCTTAAACAAATGAAAACATAAACACTATCCTAAACATCTTTAAAAATTCCTGAGTCTAAATGCCATTTTTTTAAAACTTTTAAATTGCCGAAATTTTTAGGGAAATTGCGCCGTGATGCGACGACAGCGCCACTAGGAGTGCGAAGGATGAACTAGAGAGACGGAGACAGACTCTCGACGAGGCAAGACGTTGCCTATAGCAGCAGTCGCGCTGCGTAGTTAATACCTTTCGTATTTGTGGAGGCCTGGCGTGCGATGATAAACGTACTGTAATCTAATCCTTGTTTAAAGTCTTTCCAATGTAAATATAATTGTGTTAAGTAGTGAGACTGCTTTATTCTCACGTTTTTATTCTGTCATTTATTCTCTCATTTAAGTACTGCTTTATTCTTCGTATAAGAGAGTATGGGTTCGATTTTGAGTGCGGCCTAGATTCTACATATATGTTTTAAAGTTATCATAAAAATTGCCGGATTTTTATGATACCTTTAAACTGTAATGCAATCCTTAAAATGAAGTTTATGAAACATTCAATTAAAATAATTTTTTTTTGTAATACAGGTAACCCTCCTATAACACGGTAGATAGGTTTCTAGAAAATGTCGTGTTGTGTGAAACCGTGTTATATGAGACCCAGAGACAGTTAAAAAAAAGGGGGTTACGTTCTGAAAACTTATTAAAAATAAATATTTTTTTAAAATTCCATATAAGCAACTGAATTTTTATTAAAAATATAAACGTATGTATAACACAAAACGAAAAGAAACAAAAAAAATATTTTCATTTAATGCGACCTTAATTTAATAAATTTCTTCCTCATCACTGCTCAGTACAATCAAACGAGAACGTGTTTTCGATTGAACGATATCACCTTCACTTTCAGAACCTTTTTCTTCATTTAGATTTTTTGCACCTTCAATCTTCTTTAAAAAATCTGTAATTTTGGTTTATTTGCTGGTTTTTACAAGGTCATTGTAGATTCACGGTATGGAGATGGACGATTTTGCAGCTCCCTTTTGAATTTTCGGCTTCTTTCGGCGGAAGGGTCTGCATTCAGGAAAAATGATTCAAGATTTTCGGATAAGCTTAGGCCCTCTTGTAATTTTATAGAGTTATAATGAATAAATTATAATTGATTTGTGCATTTTCATGTAAAGCCACTATAGTTCATTATTCCTTCCCGTATTTTATTTTAAGGTAATTTAGATTTTAAATGTATTAAACAAAAATCACCTTATCTAGTACTATAGAAGTACAGTGTTCTACTAAGGTTTTCGCAATTTTTTATGGTGTCAGAGTGAAACCGTGTCACAGGCTGCAGTGTTATACGAGAGTTCCCGCAATTTATCTTATCGTGTTAGAGCGAAACCATGTTGTAAGATGCCTGTGCTGTAGGAGGGCTACCTGTATATATTACATCCAGTATAAACTTCAGTTTTTTTTCAATACTGATTTCTGTTGTGTCGTTGGGAAATATGCTTTTGATGACTACATCTAAAATCAGAGGGCCCAGATTTTGGTTGAAGAGTAAGATATAAAATTACATCTTTTCAAAATGAACAGAAGATAAACGTACCAAATATGTGAATAAACTTGCAAGAAAGTTTGATAGATGTGCTCTTTCTTCAATAGAAACTTGAATCAAAATACGCGAAAAAAATCTTAGAAAAATTTGCAAACCAGAGTTAGCTCAAAGAGTGGAACATTACATTGAACTCCTAATTATCTGTAAGTGAAACATCCGCACATCGTCAAGAATATAATACAAAAAATAATTACAAGATAAAAAGAACTTTTTATACACCATGTTTCTGTTGAATCCATGTTTTGACCATGTTTTCTGTTGAATCATATAAACTTGACAATTCTATGTATTAATAAATACTTTTTAAATTTTTTTTGAGGAATTATCCCATCAGCTTGAAAGAAAATGAAGTTAATTGGAAGTTAACTTGCGTTTCACTTTTCGTTCCTGTCCCGGTCGATAGATGGCTGCACCAGTCTACAAAACAAAATTAACTGAAAATAACTGAAAATTAATTTAATTATGCTTAAAGAGGGCTAAAAGTATTTTTAAAAAATGCATTGTCATCGTGTTTTGAGCTATTGTAAAAGTTTCAAATGTATAGCTAGTCGGGAAGTTAGTTAAAAATCGATTGCTAGATTTGTACTGGACAAACACACACACAAACAAACACACAAACAAACAAGAAAGCAAGTTAATAAAAACATGGTAAAAACTTGGTAATAAATAAATAAACAAAGATCAAAGAACGTAAAGCCTCCTTTATCTTTTTCTGTTTCTTGCTCGAGCAATTTCATCGGAAGGAGTAGATTGACTGATATTTATAGGCAGGAATTTTCAGCTTGTATTAAGCCTGCTGTGTACTAACCCTATTGGATTCTCTTACCTCAATGTTAATCTATGGAGAAAATGTGTCTAACTATTGACAGTTACATAAATGCTGATAATGAAATAAAAGTGGTATTTTACAGATAGCCTGAACTTTTCTGCACCTTGCAACAGGATTCATTTTATAAATTTTCACCCACCAAAGGAATTTAGGAGCGTTTAAAACACGCAAAATCGGATTATCCCCCCGAATAATTTAAATTTTAAAATATTATTTGCATTTAAAAAAAATGGAAAATGTCCCAAGATGTAAAATTTCTTTCTCTATTACGGAGTACAATTAAAAAAAAACTCTTTCAATCCAAGTCGGCAATCCTTGGACACATTTTCACCATAGGGTGATACTGAGGTGAGCGAATCCAATAGAGTTAGTACACAGCAGCCTTAGCTGTACACTTTGTGATAAAATCCTTTTCTGTTATTTTAAGGTAACAAAGGGGAATATAAATAAAAATTTCCGCTGTGCAATCACGTTATTTAAGTTGCCCCTCCTCTATGATTTGAAATATTGATTTCCCATAAATCACCATTTTGCACCCATTTTTCTCCGTTGCTCGAAGATGTTTATACAAAAACATTTGGTGGGCTGACTTAATACAGTATAATTGGAAGATAAAAAGAACTTTTTATTTACCATGTTTTTAAATTTTCTGTTGAATCATATAAACTTGACAAATCTATGTATTAATAAATGCTTTTTAAAAATTTTTTTGACGAATTATCCCATCAACTTGAAAGAAAATGAAGTTAATTGGAAGTTAACTTGCGTTTAACTTTTCTTTCCGTCCCGGCCGATAGATGGCTGCACCATTCTAAAAAGCAAAATTAACTGAAAATGAATTCAAAATCTGCTTAAAGATAGCTAAAAGTATCAAAATAATGCATTGTCATCGTGTTCTGAGCTATTCTAAAAGTTTCAAATGTCTAGCTAGTCGGGAAGTTAGTTAAAAATCGATTGCAAGATTTGTACCGGACAAACACACACACAAACAAGAAAGCGAGTTAATAAAAACATGGTAAAAACTTCTTCAGCCGGCCACCGTGCTAAACGGCCTTATTTTTTTCAGAACCGATTAAATACACTCCATAGAGCCAATTTTTTTACCCCCTTTTCCACGGTCACCCCTCAAAACGGCCACTTTTTTCGAAACCATGACTGACCTTCATAGAGAAGTGTCACCGTATTAAGTTACTCCATTCTTATATAGGAAGAAAATTTAAAATAAATAAGTGGCATTCGGCATCCCCGATTTTGTACCCTAAACCCCCCAAAACAACAATCAAAAATATTCTGGTGGCTAACTTAATATTAATTTTTCCCGCCGAAGGAAGCAAATTTAAAAAATATTTTATCTATTCAAATTTATTATCTATGAAAATTTATCTATTCATTTGCTGCTCAATCCTTCTGATCCTGTTCGAACTGGGGACGTTTGATATGGTAAGCTGCAGACAGCAAAGGGCGTAATGTGCGAGCTATACCTGATACGGTGTAATGTACGTTGGAGTGGGTGTCGCTGATCAAGGAAAGCTGTAATTTGACACAATGTTGTCCCTCTGTTGGACTGGACAAGTCTTGAAACTCACCTTACAGCTCGAGCATCCGGTGACCGGTGACGACCACCCACCTTACATTGAAACCCGATATATTTTGTTTGCTAGCCCCTCTTTGTAATCATGAATAATAGCTGATCTCGAATGCTTCACAACCGAAGTAGTTTCGCTGATACTCTCTCCACTGTTTCTTGCACCCACAACCATTCGACCTTAAAAGCCCGTCAGATCGAGTTTTTACTATATTTTTATTAACTTGCTTTCTTGTTTGTGTGTTTGTGTGTGTGTTTGTCAAGTACAAATCTTGCAATCGATTTTTAACTAACTTCCCGACTAGCTAGACATTTGAAACTTTTAGAATAGCTCAGAACACGGTGACAATGCATTTTTTAAATACTTTTAGCCATCTTTAAGCAGAATTAAATTCATTTTCAGTTATTTTCAGTTAATTTTGTTTTGTAGACTGGTGCAGCCATCTATTGGCCGTAATGGGAACGAAAAATTATATGCAAGTTAACTTCCAATTAACTTCATTTTCTTTCAAGTTGATGGGATAATTCATCAAAATCAAAATCAAAATTGTTGTTGTATTACCTTTGTAGGACTATATGTCATCCGGTGTACTGGATAATCAAAATGGAACTCTTTATAATGTCCAATGAATTTGTCATTTTTATAATATGTGGAATCACTTTTAAACTTTATCCAATAATTAGTGTTTTCATTCAAAAAAACATAACAGCTACTTCCCGACTAGCTAGACATTTGAAACTTTTAGAATAGCTCAGAATACGATGACAATGCATTTTATTAATACTTTTAGCCATCTTTAAGCAGAATTAAATTAATTTTCAGTTATTTTCAGTTAATTTTGTTTTGTAGACTGGTGTAGCCCTCTATTGTCTGGAACGGGAACAAAAAGTTATATGTAAGTTAACTTCCAATTAACTTCATTTTCTTTCAAGTTGATAGGATAATTCATCAAAAAATTTTAAAAAAGTATTTATTAATACATAGAATTGTCAAGTTTATATGATTCAACAGAAAATTAAAAAACATGGTATATAAAAAGTTCTTTTTATCTTGTAATTATTACATACTAAGATGCTGTATTTTTTTCTTCTGAAAATCTAGGAAAATCTAAATAAGGATGGTTACCAAGGCTTAAGTAGAATTATAAACAAAAACTGTACTCATTGTCTACCTTTAGTTGAAATGGACAAAAGACTGGTTAAAAGTTGCTTTTGGGATAACACAGACATTCTTATTTTCTGTGCAAAAGAACGGTAAAACCCTAATAAGCTAAAAGCAAAATTATTACAGTGAAACCCCGATTTAACGTAACCCGTATTTAACGATTTCCCGCATATAACGTCATTTTTCATCAGTCCCAATTTATTTCCTATACTTGTAATGTTCAAAAATCCCGGATTTAACGTATTCATTTTAAAATGCTTCCCGCATTTAACGTTTTTTCAAGAGGGGAAAATCAATGAAATTTTCCTAAAATAGTCAAAAATTGTCATGAAAATTTTAAAGCAAGCAGATTTAATGGAGTGAAATGGGGAAAAGATGGGAAAATTGGCTAATAAAAAAGAAAAAGTAGGAAATTGTCACCGTTTGAGGAATTCCTTTTCCAATGGTTCAATAAAGTTCAACAAAGTTCGTATAACAAGCATTCCTATAAATGATCCCGTTTTGAAATAGAAATTGCTTCTAAACTGGTAATTTAAGGATTCACAGCTTCAAATGGTTGGATAGATCGCTTTAAAAAAGGCAAAATATATCATACAAGTCTATTTGTGGCGAGTCTGCCGGAGTCGGTTCTTCGCAAATTGGACAGACAAATACGCTTGCAGAAACGTAAGATTATTTTGTTTGTTGATCAATGTACAACCCATGTTGTACATTTAAAATTACATAATGTGCGAATGGAATTTTCCCCTGCCAACTGTACAAGCAAAGTTCAACCTTGTGATTTTGGGATCATACGACCGTTCAATGTAAAGTATAGAAATTTGAAAAACTCTCTTGATTTGAAAAGATTTGAAAAACTCTCTTCTTAGTATAGAATTTGGAGGCAGGGAAAAACCGAGAAACGTTCTGGAATCTCTTCAAATGATTTCTTCAGCATGGGAAAAGTATCTCACGTCCTTTTGCAAAAGCTGGTTTTCCGGAGGACAGGGGTTATGCATATATGAAAACGAGGAGAGATAATATGAAGACTAATGAAAAGAGTGATTTCTCCTCTTTCTTATATAGAGATCCCCAGAATTATCTACATTGCGTTTCAAATATCGTGACATCAGAGATTCCGATTCTAAGCGATTTAATAGACTCAGAATTGGATAGTTTGGATAACGATGAAGATGAGGAACATGGAAATCTTTCTGCGACAGAAGCCATTTAAGCTTTGAAAACAGTGGAATCGTTCCTTTCAAATAGTGAAGGTCAAGAAAAAAGCTTACTAAACTCCTGAGAATGCAATTTGTGCTATAAACAGGACGCAAAGTGAAGTAACCGATTTATTTAAAGTATGATTTAGAAAACTGATGTCTAAACCATTGTAAATGAAGAAATAAAAGGTATGTTACATAAATTAGACTTTATTTTATGCTCAGTGTTTTGTTTTTGGTCTTACCCCGATTTAACGTTTTCCCGCATATAACGTCATTTCTTTATGGTCCCCTGAATAACATTAAATCGGGGTTTCACTGTATATCCTTTCGTTAATGTTTTAGTTCAAAACATGTCTTCATTTTTATTGAATCATCAAGCAACTAATAACCAATTAAAAACTTGTTCCACGATAAATATTTTGAAAAAGGTATTTAAGAAACAAATATAAATATCAACTTAAATGGCGTCAACATTCTCAAATTAGAATGCAAGTAACTTTTGCTGAACTGAAGAATCTGGTCACTTTTAAATTGACACACCTTAACGTCAACACTCTATGCTCAATGCAGTCTAAAAAATTAACAAATGCTAGACAATTGGAATAGTAAACCCCCAGAAGTAATTAATCAGAGCTACTGTTTGCACAGGTTTTTAGTTTCATAACTGAAGAATTTAAGTAGAATTTTAATAGAGTAAAAACGGTGACACAAAAAAGAATTTTGTGAGCGGGTGTAAAATTTCATAAATACCAAAACTTTTGCAAATAACGTAAACTTTAAATGCTTTAATAAAGACTGTTAGATCTAGTAGATAAGCCACAATTAATATTTTGTTACTTTTATTGAAGTGGCAACATTAAAAATTTTTGTTCTTGATTCTCTTTTGAAAATTTATAATATTAGGAACTAGCTGTTATTAAGACGCAGTGTGTCTGTAAAGTTGTAAAGTTGTGAATATTTCTACAAAATAAATTCCTATTTCCATATTTGAATCAAAATGCCTCTCGATATTATTCCAACCACTTATTGTTTACCGTCCTAACCCTTTTGAATGCTGGTAGCATTTGTTGTGTATATCTGATTGTACACTTGAATCCGACAAAAACATATACAGTGTGTGGGCATTGAGAGAAGATATGGCTTCGAAATATCCCCATATCCACAGAAATATTTAAAGTGCGGTCTTTAGATGAACCTAGAAGATCGCGCAAGCTGAACTTCAGAATGCTAAACTGCAATTAAATATTTTAAATCAATCCTTCTCGTGTTTTTCCAAGCTCAGGCTGAGCATGTTATGGCAATAATTTCATATAATAAAATTTGTTTCTTTCATTCCTCGTCTGTTTAAAAAAAAAAGAAAAAAAACTTTCTGCCCGTTTCAAACGATGAAAAAGATGTAACAGAATGTTATCGTATAATCTATAAAGTACTTTTGTCGCATGAAAATGATTGTTATATTTCTTTTATACGTTTTAATGACTGAATTTTCTGCGGCTACGATTAATAAAAGAGCATGTTCATGGTCTATAACAACTCAGTAAAGACCCATAAATGATATATCGTAAAAAATTATGCCCTGTTGCGCGACGTCAGATTCCCACATGTCACCTAAACAAATATATGTCACGATTTATATAGAGAGCGTGTGCTTTCCTTAGCATTCAGCCTTTGGAATTATTGGACTGATCGGAACTCAAGGAACTAACTAGTTGGAGCACGATGTCTTTTGTCGCTTTGATGCTTTTGCCCCTATTGGCAAGCTCTGCCTTTGCCCTCCCAATCGACGTCTCTGTAGGCCTAGGTGATTACGGTTATGATTCTTACGGCGGAATCGGCGTTGGACTTGGCGGCGGAATTGGTCTTGGTCTTGGTCTTGGCGGTGGAACTGGCGCTGGACAAACTGGCAACAGTGGAATTGGCGTTGGTCTTGGTGCCGGAATTGGCGCTGGACTAGCTGGTAACGGTGGAATCGGTGTTGGTCTTGGTGCCGGCATTGGCGCTGGACTATCTGGTAACGGCGGAATCGGCGCTGGACTAGCTGGTTACGACACCGGAGTTGCAGGATATAGAGGATGGCCATTCGACACTTACGGACCATTGCTTTCAAACGGCATCCTAGATTTCGCGAATCCCCTGGCATATAGTGCTGATGTCTACGCTAGAACGCCTGTTGATTATGCTTATGCCGGTTATCCAAGAACGGTCGATTATGCCAGGGGGAATTTCGTCCGAGGGCTTAACTATGGTGCAACAGAATTTGGTACTCGGGATGAAGTCACCGTTCGACCAAGCTTCCTTCGTGCTCCCTACTCCAGGTTCTATTCGTCCTATTTCCCGTACAACTATTATGGTATCAACAGAAATCCTTTCTACGGTGGCTATTACATGCCAAGGGCTTCACTTTTAGGAAGAATTGCTGGAGACACATTGTATCTGAAGCGATAAATTTTGTAAATTGTTGTCCGTGGTAAAAATATGTAATTCATTAAATTTGAACATTCCCAAAAAGTATTTTATGAGTGCTATAATTTCACAATATTAGCTTTCATTTCTGATAAATCTGTATTGCCTCGAATTACTGTTTTTGATTTTGAGTAATTACCATGTTTTTATTAACTTGCTTTCTTGTTTGTGTGTGTGTTTGTACGTTTGTCCAGTACAAATCTTGCAATCGTTTTTTAACTAACTTTCCGACTAGCTAGACATTTGAAACTTTTAGAATAGCTCAGAACACGATGACAATGCTTTTTTTAAATACGTTTAGCCATCTTTAAGCAGAATTTTACCATGTTTTTATTATTTTCAGTTAATTTTGTTTTGTAGACTGGTGCAGCCATCTGTCGGCCAGGACGGGAACGAAAAGTTAAACTCAAGTTAACTTCCAATTAACTTCATTTTCTTTCAAGTTGATGGGATAATTCAACAAAAAAAAATTTAAAAAAGTGTTTATTAATGCATAGAATTGTCAAGTTTATAAGATTCAACAGAAAATTTAAAAACATGGTATATTAAAAGCTCTTTTCATCTTGTAATTATTTTTGCAATCAAATAGAAATTGTTAATCTACAATCTGCAATAAAGAAAAAGTCCAAATATATTATTGAAACATATGCATACCATAGTGTATCTCTGAATATACGAATATGTAATTCTTATCATACGTAATTATATCAGTAAATTAGTGTATAAAGCTCTTCCGAGCAAAATATAGAGCTCTATTGAGTATTAGCTGCCTAAGAAGGTAAAAAGTAAGAAAATGGGGGATTAGAGAAATGAAGAGTTAGAGAATTCATTGAGGGAGACTTGAAGCAAATGAATAGTTCAACATACATTTAAATTTAAACATACATTGTGTTCTATAATTTTCTTTTCCTTTTAGTTTTCAGATTTCTCGTTGGGTTATCAGACAATGTATGAACCGCTCACTTGCCAAATTTGTTAAGTCCATAAAACAAAAAGTGGAGAAAAGTGATAAAATAAAGGACATTGTTTTTTGAAATTTCTCACAAAATATAAATTTAAATAAACATTGTAGAATGCATTATTGCAGATGTAGCTTTTATCTGACGACATATAAAATCTAGAAGATAGAATATCCTTGGATTAATCGTCATTATTGTTACAATTTTTGCGTGACTAAGGGAATTAACCAAATTGGCAAGTGTAAAAAAAGGAATAACATCTAATTCAGCCTTCAAATTATTTTTTTTTTTACCACAGAAAAAAAAAATTGAAATAATTGTTTAATAATTCACGAGTACTTACTTCTGCAGCAGTTAGGGCCTGTTCACATAGGAGTCCGTTGCGTTGCGTTAAGGAAAAGATGACGTTGAGACGAAAATAAACCAATCATAGGCGTTAAAAATTTCATTGCTAATCGTTTGGAGGCATATGATTGGTTTATTTTCGTCTCAACGTCATCTTTTCCTTAACGCAACGCAACGGACTCCTATGTGAACAGACCCTAAGACTGTCATTGAGTCATTTATTTCACCTTTTTTTGTCATGAAACAACACCAAACGATCAACCATTATCATCAGTTACTTGCTTCTGCGTTTGAACTGCATTATTTATAACGATTTACATTAGAGTTATGGACTTTACTGGATTGGCTTCTGAAAAAAGTTACTTTTTCGATGCTGCCTCCCCCCCCCCCAAAAAAAAAAAATTTTGTCATTGAGTGGTATTAAACCTTATTATTTGGGAAATTTACGAGGAATGTAAAAAGTTAGGAGTCCATCAAGTGCTTTAACACTCAAATTTCAAAAATTTCGTAAAGTGGACTTAACCGATTTGGCTTATGAATGACTTATATATAACGAACATTAGCGTATAATTCCACTAAATTTATTTCATTTCAATTATTTGTTAAATGTTAGCTGTGGTTATAGAATTGATTGTGTAGTCGTTACAGAGGCTGTTCGCACATTTTTTAGACGATTTTGGTAAGCGGTAATAAAAATTCGTTTGCTGCAAAAGAAATAATTGCAATTGTACTATGTTTTTAAAAGTCAAAATTATCGTCTCCGCCTTGAAAGTTTTGTTTTTATTCAAAATGACGTTTTTAACAAAGCAGTGGTTCGAAGGCTACATTTATGCTCTTTCCGAAGAGAAATATGCATACTCCGTTATCCATAAACGATGTGAGAGTCATGGTTTTGTGATATCTAAAGCGTCGATAGGTAATATCGTCAACAAGAAAGGAAAAAGACGTCAAATTGGAGCCTCAAGTGGGACAAAATTTCCAAACAAGTATCCAAGGAAAAAACGGACATCTTCGACTATTGCAAAGGTACGTTGTTTAATGTTAAAAGAAAATCCCCCTAGTCAAAGGACAGTTGCAAAATCATTAAAATGCTCAGTGCCCACTGTAAACAAAATGATAAACGTTGATTTAAATCTTAAGAAAGCGAAAAAACGCAATGTGCATCGTCTTCTTCCAAATCTTATCGCTGAACGCAGGACACGCTGCAGAATTCTATATGATAAACACTTATCCAAAGAAAAATGGAAAACAATTGTCACAACTGATGAATCATGGGTGTATTTAAATGATTGCAACAAAAAAAGAGCCATTTATTATCGTAAAAGGGGAGAAAGAAATTTAAGTACATGGTTCAAAGAATCGAAAGAAAGTTTTTCTAAGGGATTCATGATTGTTGCTGGTTTTTCTTATAATGGCAAGTTAAAAATAAAGAAAGTGGAAAAAATGTCAAGATTAACTCCAAATACTATCAGGAACATATTTTATCGCCAATTTTTTCTGAATGAAATACCATCGCTTTACCCACAGTGCCATCAATCTGTGAGACTCCATCAGGACATAGCTAGCAGTCACACATCAAAATCCATTGTAAATTTCCTAAAAGAAATGGAACAAAAAACTGGTATCAAGGCCATACCCTTCACTGATATACCTACTAAATCTCCCGATGTATCACCTATGGATTTTTGTGCTTTCGGACTTTTAAAATCTGCATTATCCAAACGTCGTCCCAAAACCATTACAGGACTCTGGAAAGCTGTTCAGGAGGAATGGGATAGAATACCTCTTCTGACACTTCAAAAGGCATTATTATCCTGGAAATTGCGGTGTCGAAAGATAGTTCAGAATAAGGGATGTTAAATAGAACATTTAAAACACAAGAATTTTATGTAATTTAGTTTTGTGAATACAATATACATCGTCTAAAAAACGTGTGAACATCCTCTGTTACAACTGTAAATAAAAATTTATAAAATTTACTTATTTTCTTCTATATGTCTTAATTTAAGGATAGTTCCACAGACTTATGTGTTAACTAGCCGAATAACCGTGCTTCGCTACGGAGTACATTTTAGGATAATTACAATGAAAAAATAATGAAATTGCATTTTAGAGGATTTCCTTGTAAACTTTTTTTTTGCTTCTTCACTAGGCGAAACTAATATTACCAGGCTCATCCGCGAACTGACACGTGAGCAAGCTACGTAAAACTGACCGTGGGAAAAACAATTTTCTCTTACATCTACGCCAGCGTATTTTAAAGTTTGGCCTTGAGACTTATTTATCGTCATGGCAAAGAATACTTTGAGGGAAAATTGCAGTTTTATATATAGGTTTGATTTAATATCCATAAAATATACTAATTTGAATTAAATTCTTAAAACACTTCCATCTCAATTAGAAGTGTAGGTTAAATTTTATCCTTTACTGTATTTTAATTTTTTTTGTCAATTTATTTCGTCGTTATGCACGTGACGCAAAATTAATTTAAAGTATCACAAAATGAAAAATCTCGTGATCAGTATTTAATAAATTAAATTCTAAAAATAAATCTTTAAAAATTCCCCAAAAATAAAAAAATGGAGGTAAAGATTCGAAAACGTTACTCGCTGTATTAGGGTAAGTGCGCTTGTTTTCCTTTCTGTCTTAGTGTATTTCTGTTTTTTTCATTTGTGTTCTTTAGGAATGTATGCGTACTTGCATTTATGGTGCGTTGAGTCCTAAATGCAAGATGTCCGTATACTGTCATTTGATTTGACTATCTGCTTCAATGGGGATCTCGGAGTCTTGGGATGTCTTTTGGTTAGACCTGCATCCTATTCAGAAAGTTCCCCCTTGAGGCAACTTATTTGGTTAGGCCTCCTGATGACGAGACCAGTCGGTTAAATCGTTATTTGGTTTAGTTCCGTTACTGCTGCACAATCTTGCCTTATGGTAGGTTGAGTCCTAAGTGCGGGATTTCTATTTGTATTTGCCTGTATTCTTACTGATAATAATTGTCTTGACCTGTTGAATTTTTTAATTTTAGTTACATCTATTTCGTGATGTAAATTTTATAACCCTCAGATTTTTATTTTAAATGCAAACTTAAAAGAATGTTACAAAACAGATTAAAAATTTAATTAAAAAAATCTAAGAAGAATTTTTCAAAAATCTTTCTTTGTGCACCCCTACACTATAAGAAGAATCACCATGCAAAATATCAGCCCTTTAGGTCCAGCGGTTTGGTCTGTGCGTTATCTGTCAGTCAGTCAGTCACGGAACTGTTTTATATATATAGACTTATAGCTGGAATTGACTTAACAGACTACAGATTTTTACTTAAATATATTGACATTTAAAGTAGCTTTAAAATAAAATGCAAACCTCAAAATGAAGTTTATAAGTCCTTCAGTCAAAACGTCCAGGTGTTTTTAATGTGTATTATATCCAATGTAAAACCCAGTTTTTAAAATACTGATTTATATGGGGTCATTGTAAAATATGTTTTTTCCTTTGATTGCGTCAGAGGTCAGCGGTCCTAGATTTGCGTAAGGGAATAATTTTTTGTGAAAATATGATAGTTATAAAACTGCGTTTTTCGAAACGAACACAACAAATGCGTACCAAACATGTCAGGGAACTCGCTATCCTAGAGAAACTTAAAAGAAGAAAAAAAAAATACAAAAGAAAGTCTTTTCAGAGGAGTTTGTAAACCAAAAAGTTAATTTAATTATTTGTAGGTTACTCATTACTCCTAATTATCAGTATGGGAAATATCCGAGCATCGATAAAAAAATAAAATAAAAATAAAATCACAAAAAAGCTAGAGACACTGCCGTTATGACTCTTTTCGGAGTACCTGGGCCAAAGGCTTTAACTCCAGTGATGACTACGATTAATTTGAAAAAGAGTGATCGTAAAAATAGTTAGTAGAGGTTATAAGATAAAATTACTTTACAAAGGATTATTGTGTTGAGTAAAGAGAAGTTAAATTTAAATGAACTATTAACTAGGAGTACTTAATTAAACGTTAGAGAAACATAAAAAGTTAGAAAACACAGAAAATATTTTATTTAAATTTTTTTTCAATTCTATATTATTTAATTTTTTAGTTTTTAATCTTGATTTTTATTATTTTATTTATTTGCTTTTAATTAATACTTTTTTATATTTTATTTATTTTGATTAAATAAGAAGACGTACGCACAGAAAAGGTACCTTTTAGGATGCGATCAAGAAAGAAACAATTGTCTTAAAGAGTGATAAAAAAGCCAGAGAGAGCTGGAACATATAGCATTGTTTATCTCTCTTCTCGTTCTCGTTCCGAGCAATTTCAAAGGAGATTGGCTTATAGTTCTAAAAATGGTTTTCCACATGGTGTAACTAACACACACTCACACACACACACACACACACACACACATATATATATATATATATATATATATATATATATATATATATATACATACACACACCTGGGGACGCCCCCAGGTTGTGAACCACAGCCCTAGCAGGAAAAAAGAAGCTGCAGACGCCTTTCAAGAGCTTCCTAAATCTCTCCGAGGCCCAGAGAGACCTAAGCACAGCCAAGTTTATTACGAAACTAAACACGGGAACGCAGTCTCAGAATTCCCGTGAAAACGATGACGTTATAGTATGGAAATTACCACTTTTCTCTCTGCCAGTCTTAAAAGATTGGAGCTATCAAGACAAATCTACGTCCCCTTTAGTTGTCATGTGGCCCCGATGCGCAGCCATGATCGAAATACACCTCCATTTTTTTTTAACCCCGAGACGCAGGGGGCTCCGATGTGTGTATTGATTCATCGGCACTCTAACGGCAAAAAATAACGTTAGAAACGCCTTTCAAAAGAGCTTCCTCAATCGCTGAGGTTCAGAGGCCTATGCACAGCGAAGTCTATCTCAATAATAAACAAGGAGGGGGTGGGGTGGAGCTGAGTAAGATCAGGTTCCCAATTATACATAAAAGTGGTGATGTCATGGTATCGAAGTTATCGTTTTTCCCCCCGCTACCTCTCTTAAGAAAAACGAAGCTATCAGGGCGATTTTTCATACTATGTGTTTCCATACTATGCGATGTTAGCGGTGACACCTTAGGATCATATAGTTTTGTCAGCACATGAGCGGAAAATAAACTAGAGCTAGACATGGCTTTTCAAGTGCTTCCTTAATCTCTCTGAGGTCTAGAGACTTACAAAACGCATACGGCGTGCCCGACACAGCAACAAGGCCCAACTGGGATGAATTCCACCAGTGAAGATAGACCGCAGCTGGCAACCACTCCGCGCGCGGGCCAGACAAGAAAACCTCCACGGCAGGCGCACAGAACATGTCCCGCACAGCAAGAGCCACAAAGCGGCAAGCCGCAGAACAGATGAAAAAAAGAATTTGGAAGAGAAGACGGCGCTAGTCTGCTCTGGTAGAAGAAACTCACGAAAGGCGAACACGACGCAAACATCGAAAAAGAAGTGGGAGGCGAAAAACACACAAAGAAAGACATGCCCAAAGAATGACGACGCAATTAATGGGGATGAGAGACACTGCGAAAGCCAAGAAGAAAAAGAGCCAACAAGACCCCTCCAATAAAAGACTGGCTCAAAAAAAAGAACTTAGAAGACGGTATCATTACGAGAACAGGACAAAGAGACGACTTGGCCTAAAACCGGTATGGTAAGTTTTGAGATGGAGCAGACGAAACCCTGGGCCCAGAACCAGCAACTAGAATTAAAATTCTCATTGTTAGGGCCTGTTCACATAGGAGTCCGTTGCGTCCTTAACAATCCACCCTGCGGAACCACCGTGAGCCAGCATGTTCTGTAACCACCAATGGGCACCACCCTGAAGACGAGGACCGAGACCTTTAGGATTGGACCAAGGCCCAGCTTACCTAGAAAGGCAGCAGTCGATAGGTCAGAATCTGAAGACAGGACAAAATCTCCTGACTTACACAAACTCCATGCGTTTTCATTCATCATGGACATGGACATGGACAAAAAGTTTTCGTGAGGTTCCAAATGGGGCTAAGAAAGCCCTTTACCCTCGGTATGGATATGGGAAGCACTGAAGCTTTTCACGCATGGTCCAAGAAGAAATGAATCAAGTAAAAAAAAAGTTACAAAATAAATTAAAGAAGTTACAAAAATAAAAATAAAAATGTTGGAATTTAGTAAGTTAAAGTTAACACAAAATTACACCAGCAAGACATGTCCAAAAAAAAAAGTCCCAATATAAGATAAAATAAAAAGCAAAATATAAAGATTAAACTCTCAAAAGTCGAAGACGAGCCACAGATGACCGCGAGCAGCAAAGATATTAAACGCTGGGATCAAACCCAAGATGGGAAAGAACTATCAAGCAACCCGTGGTTGAAAACAGTCCGAAAAAGGAAGCAAGATGATGAATTTGTATTACAGAGGTTAAAAAAGATCAAGCTTAACTACTGGTCGAGAGCAAAATATGTCCCGCAACCTGACTGGTTGACGAAACAGGATCCAGGAGCTTAGAAGAAGATATTATCAGGGAGGACGGCTCACAATTTGACCATGAGGATTCGCAGAGGCATAATTCACCAACGAGACGACACACTACCTATTTTAAAAAAGCGTAAGAGGATGTGACTGCATATAATTAGAAAAAATGGGGGGAGATTAAGCGGTCTTGAAAGAATTTAAGGAAAACGGGATGACATAAAGAAAGAAAAAAAAATTAAATTATGGGAAAGAAGAGTTGGGAGTAATCCCAGTGTCAAGCACTGGAGTCGCTCTAGGTCTACGATTAAATTCTCTATTGTCATAATCAGGAAGATTGGCAATTTCTTCATTAGGGGTGGAGTAAAGACTATTATAAAATTTAGTGGCGAGATTAATTATAGTCAGGCGAATGGGTTCAATACTTAGATCTTTGTGGAGGGAGTAGTTAGTTTTATATCTATTGGCTTTAGTGATTAGACGTAAGGTTTTATTTTGTGTGCATTGCAATTTCTGGACATGAGCTCATCATAGAAGGCCCTGACCTTTAGGGCCTGTTCACATAGGAGTCCGTTGCGTTGCGTTAAGGAAAAGATGACGTTGAGACGAAAATAAACCAATCATAGGCCTCCAAACGATTAGCAATGAAATTTTTAACGCCTATGATTGGTTTATTTTCATCTCAACGTCATCTTTCCCATAACGCTACGCAACGGACTCCTATGTGAACAGGCCCTAACTCTACCATGCCCTAAGACTCCCCATCACAAGTGGTGAGCAGTTCTTCCCCGAGGAATCCTAACACCTGAAGAATCTGGACCAGTCAGATCAAGGAAAATTTTAATCTAATTAATACTAAGCTTAAGCCGGAATAGAGATCTGAGACTCATACACAGCCAAATATATCCCGAAAATCAGGCACTTCTTCGATACACCTCAATGTACTTGTGACTTTCAATGTACTTGTACACTCAGTGATGCGTGGTTATATATCTTTTATATCAAAATAGAATGATATCAATTATACAATATACAATCAGGGTTTTTTTTATTGCTTTTGTACTTTTTAACAGAAAGGTGATATTTTAAGTTCAGATATCAAAGTAACAAACGATATTTGCAAATCAAACTCTTCTAAACATTGACATCGGGTTGGTGGATCCCTACCTACATTTCTTTATTTCTCTCTCATAGTGGAAAGAGAAAATAAAGTTTATGCCTTTATTTTCAATGAATCTATTTGTGCGCCTAAATTCCCATCTAGTTATCTTGAATAACATACGTATTACATGATTTAAAAAGTTCAAATCGTGCAGGAAGAATTCGCTTGATTACCAAACGCACTAGCAGACGATTGTAATTTGTGTCTAGCTCCTTTCAAAACGTTGACTTTGTCATTTATATTTGGCAACACTATCCTTACTATTATTTGTTTTGTTTTTTGCGGTCGGTTTTCAAGGAAATTTTTTAATATTGTAACCATGTAGTTCTCGTAGCTAAGATTTCTAATGTATTATGCTTGTTCAGTTTACCCTACCATTATCTTTTACACGTAGATTTCTACCTGAACTTAGACAAAATGAAGAAAATATTATTTATGATATGGCTATGTATGTAGATGTACAATTAAATGCATTTACTGATGTTATGGTTTAAGAAATTAAATTGTAACCTTATCATTTTTTTTCTTTGTTTCAGTTGTCTGTTTCCTCAATGTCGTCCACAGTAACCGTGTTTTAGAATTGAGTGATAGGTAAGTCCTTTTAAAATTATTTATGGGATACTTCTATTATTTTTAATTTTCCGTTATTTTATTTGTTATTAGTTTGTGTTCCTATTTCAATTTTTTTTTAACAAAAAGTATCCGATGCGATAGTTAGCGCACAAAATTATTTGTGAACGTATAAAATTTTTTTTTCTTCATTAACCCCCTTTGAGTAAGTTATTTATTGGGAGAAAAATTTCTCTGTTAAATTTTCAGTTTTCTTTTTATTCAAATCAGTGTAATTTGACTGAAATGTATTTATTTATAAAATGACTATTCTGTTTGTTATTTTGGTCAATGCAGTGATAATCGATAAAATTGATTTTTACATTCTGTTCAATTTTAATTCATGAAACTTTAATTTACAATACTAATGTGGTATATATTGTGTAGATTTTGATTAAAAAGATAATCTTTCCCGCTTTGTAAACTTTATAGTTATCTTATAAAGACAAATAACTACAGAAACAATTTTAATCTAAGTATTGTGTTTAAAGTTTGTCATAAAATGTTTCATGATATTTTGCAACCAATAACTTTGAAATATAAAGAATTTGTTTTCAAGTTCATCCCGTATTTCCCCACATTTTATGTATTTTTTCAAGGTATTAATTAGTGGTTATGTAAGCTTATGGAGGAATGGAATAGGGTCATTTTTTTCTAAAACAGGGCATGAACATTTTATCTGGAAATTGTTTTAAAGAAGAATAAATATGTACTTTTTTCTTCTGAAGCATGTGTCAATAGCGTAGCGAGCATAACTGATGCCCAGGGGACGATACCTTTTTGATGTCCCCTATGGTCTTGGGGACCATTTGGCACCCGGGGCATGATAGACCCCCTTGCCCCCCCCTTGCTATGCCACTAGTATGTATGGGTACTATTTGAAGCTTTTAAATTTGAGAATATTTGGTGAAATCTACTTTAAAACATGCTTTTCCAGAGAAACAGCTGAGGACTATTAGTTAGCAAATATACATTATGAAAACAAATTTTAATTGTTAAGTTTTTATTAACCCTGGTGATGTTGATATACATTATTTTCCAAAACTGTTATGTATGGGAGGAACAAAGTAAAATTCTCCATACCTATTCATGTAAATTAACTCATTCATTTGGTTAAAATGACAGCAATCTAAATCAGGAAACTTAATATTACTCAAAGATTTTGAGTCTTTGACATTTATCTTTGAATGTGAAACCAAACATGAAGTACTGTAAAAAAAAAAGGAAATTATAGAAAAGGAAGTTCAATTTAGCAAAAACTCTATTTTGAACATTCAAAGCAGATAGGAGAGTTTCTACTAAAACAGACATTTATTACCTACAGGAAACTTGCGGAAACACAAACAGCAAAAAAATGGCCTCTTGATAACAATCAAATCAAATTTAAAAAAGGGCGACAGTTGTTAATAGATCATCTAATTAATACTTTTTATCTAACTAATTAATAGATCATCATCAGGCAGAGGAGCATTGGTATGACTTTCAGCATAATGCCATGCATTAATTGTTCTTAGGGACAATCATTCCAATGCTCCTTGGCTTGATGATGAACTATTAATTAGATCAAAATTATTGTCACTATCCATTGTAACTGATTATGTATTATCAAGAAGCCATGTTTTTACCATTTAATAACTAACTTGGTAAATGATAAGGACAAAAAAAATTCATCTTAAAATATCAGAACTCAGTCGTTTGATATTTCACAATTTTATGTAAACACAGTAATTTAATCTTTTATATTATCTTTTATAGATTTTTAGAAGTAAGAAATAGTGGTGTCTGGCTTGTTATGGTAAGTCGCTTGGAAATTGTACTTTTTTACATGTGTAATAAAATTTGTTTTGACTAATGATTGAACTGACACTTAGAATGCAGGTAATTGTTTCAAGAAAGTTTTAATAGTGCAAATAAATTCAACTTTTTACTAAATTTCATTCTCATATACGCAATAAACTACTCATTCAGCTACTCAGCTAGTCTGATTTGATAATAGCACGAAGATAGCAGATTAACTGGTTCATGCTCTCACTTATCTTACTAAATGAAGTTGTTTTGTTTCAACAGCAATCTAATAATTTCTTTCTAAATTTCAAATGTCTGTCTTTTCTGTTTGTTGTATACTTCTGAAAAATTTTTTTTTGCTTGTGGTATACAATGTAGAGCAGCAGTTCTCAATCTGTGGTATGCATCCCTCTTCGGGTACTGCTGTACTGTTCAGGGGTATGCAGAAAATGTTTAGTAATCAAAGAAAAACTAGCTTGTTATAGTAAAAAAAATCATAAAAAGTATTCTTAATTTTTTTTTTCTGAAATTATCACAAAATTCTAGCCGAGATTAACATTTTATATCCAAAGCAAGGTAAATTTTGAACATCTACGCTGAGTTTTATACCAGATTCATGTCACTTAGCTCCTCAAACTAGCTTACCAGTCATGGGTGAACTTTGTAATGGTAATCAGGTGCGACCATCTTGCTGTTTTTTACCCAGTAAAATGTTTATGATTGTATGATGCTTGTTAAATTTTTTATTCCATTTTTTTAGTTTATATGTATAAGTAATTTTTGAAAACAATTTAATCTTTTATATATATATATATATATATATATGTGTGTGTGTGTGTGTGTGTGTGTTTCTTTAAATTTATTCCCATTGCTATACAACAGCTATACTTTTATCAGTGTATACAAGAGGTTTGCAGTGACATACACATTTTCAGGAGGTATGACAGATGTAAAAGGTTGAGAACTGCTGATGCAAAGGGATGGGTTACAGCAAATTTTTTATTATATATGTTGGTATTGTTTTAATAATTCTATTTTGTCTTGTTTATGCCCAATGTAAGTCCAACATGCTAGATATCTATTAGCTTCATTACATTTAGTTTTAATGTTTCCTCCATTTAAATACTGTAATTTGAATATTATAATCTATATATATAAAACAGTTCTGTAACTGACTCATTCATTCACTGATTGACTGACTGACTGACTGACTGACATACAATGCACAGACCAAACCGCTGGACCTAAAGGGCTGAAATTTTGCATGGCGATTCTTCTAATAGTGTAGGGGTGCACTAAGAAAGATTTTTCAAAAATTCTTCTTAGATTTTTTAAAATTAAATTTTTAAGCTGTTTTTTAAACTTTTTTTTACGTTTGCATTTAAAATAATACATTGAGGGTTATAAAATTTATATCACGAGAAAGATCATAAAAATTCTTTCAAAATGAAATTTTTTTCGAATTTTTACCTCCATTTCCTGATTTTTGGTGAATTTTTAAAGATTAATTTTTAGAATTTAATTTATTAAATGCTGATCACGTGATTTCTTTTTCTGGTACTTGCAATAAATTTATCGTCACGTGCGTAACAACTAAATAGACAAAAAAAATATTTTTTTCTCTTTCTAATGCAGCAGACAATTGGATATTATCCAAAAAAAATGCATATCCCTTACGATTTTTTTATAAATATATATATAGATAGATATATATTTTACATCAATTGTATACATTGATCATCGCATTTATTATAAATATATATATTTATTTTTTGGCATAAATTGCATACGTTGACCGTTGTATTTAATTTGAATGTACTCCGTAGCGAAACGCAGGTTTTCAGCTAGTTATGAATATAATTACAATAAAAATAAATCATCATTTTTGTATTAAAAAATATTAAACTGATAATCTTATGAAATTCTGTTGTATTTTGACATATCAGTCTGACAACTGTAGATTTGTTAATTTCAAGTCATTGTTATTTGACAAATCTACAGTTGATTTGTTAATTTCAAGTCATTGTTATTTGAAAGTGTTTATAATTTAAAATGTGATCTTCCATTTTAAAGTATTCAACTACATAAATTAACAAGAAATTTTACTTATTGATGTAGTAGTATTAATTATGAAGTTTTGATATCTTTTTAAAAATATTTTGCACTTTGAAAGAAATCAGTCACTTTTTACTTTATCCATTTCTCTGACTTATGCGTTTGACATTTATATTTCCTAATGTGTCATTATAACTTTTCAGTTTTATGCACCATGGTGTGGACATTGCAAAAACCTGGAGCCAATATGGAATCAAGTTGCTCAATCATTAGTTGATACTGATATAAGAGTTGGCAGGCTTGATTGTACTCGGTTTACTAGTGTTGCCACTGAATTTTCTGTCTCAGGGTTTCCTACGATATTGTTGTAAGTGTTATACCTAATAACGGTTTTCATGTTTAAAGTATTGTGCATGAACATGACTAGTTATTTTAATCTTTTTATGTAATATTTTAGATAAATTATTTTTAGAATGAATAATGACCTTTTTCCTTCCCTTTTTTTTTCATTTCATTGCCAGTATCAAAGGCCATAAAACTGTGGAATATAGAGGAGATAGGGAACGGTATGAAATTGTGGAGTTTGCAAGAAGAATGGATGGGTAAGATATATATTATTCTGTAAGTTTGGAAATTCTAGTGTTTTAAACTTTTTAGTTCTATCATTCCATAACTCATAAAATGAGCTAATTATCATAAATATGATTCTGCATTAATTCTACTTATATTTTTTATTCTTAAACTGTAAAATATTTCTTTCTTTTAGACTTTTTAAACTGTTAATAATTAAATTTTGAAAATTATGTAGTAAGAGTTATGTATCATTTTTAACAAGTTACAAATAGCAGCTTTTGAACTATCACCTTTCACATTCCCCTCTTTTCAACATCTTGAGTCTTGTGTTTATTCTTTGTTCCTAACCATATGAAGAGAAGTAAAGTTTAAAAAAAAAAAATCTGTTTCTAGCTCAGTGCCCCCATTTTATGTTTTTAAGAAAATTCCTTAATCGCAGTATTATACCGGGTGGCCATAATTAAACTGACAGTGCTCACAGTGTTCTGTAGCGCGATCTATTTGCGAGAATGACGCCACATTTTGTAGGAAGATTAAACAAGACGGGGGACGAAGGATTCCGCGAAAAAATAAATTAGTTCCAAAAGTCACCGCTAGGGGAATATTTGGCGCTGTGTAATAGAAAATAGAGTGTTAACAAATGCAAATTAATACGGAATAAAATTACCTTTTATTATGCACATTTTCTTATTTAGTTCAAGTGCAATATGGCAACACTTTTAAAAAAGCGTAAAATCTACATAAACACCGATAAAGTCTCGTGATCTGCAATATCACGTACGTTGAGCAGAAGAAGAAGTTCTTTATTCAAATTTCACGTTACATCCATTGGCACAGTGCCAGCTGCTTGGGTTTTAAAAGGCAATGTGTTACGTTTCGAATCAATCGGATTGAAAGTTTATGTGCAATGTCTCCTTCTTTAGTCGAGCGTGCGTTACTGGTCAAATTCTTTTACCTCAACCAGTGCAATGCGTCAGCCGCTCTTCGTGCTTTTAGAACGCACAAAAAAATGCGTAAAGGTAACGGTCCTGTGTCAGTTAATGGGCTAAAAGCAATGGTTGCGACGTTTGAGAAAACAGGTTCTCTGAAGGTTCAGTCAGGCAGAGGACGAAAACCTGTACCACAGGATACAATCGAAGCAGTTGCCACGGCGATTGTCGACAGAGGACCAGACAATATTGCTGCCACCTCTAGCGCTCGTGGATTAGCTCGGAATATGGATATGCCTTACAGTACGGTATGGAAAATCTTACGAAAGATTATCAACTTCTATCCGTACAAGATCAGCCGTGTACAGGAGTTACTGTACCCCGACCATGATAAGCGATTGACTTTTGCTCTCACCTTTCTTGCCAGAATGGAGGTGGATGATGCTTGGCCGTGGAAAATCTTAAGGGGAGAAGAGGCCCACTTTTACCTGCATGGAACTGTGAATACCCAGAACTGCCGAATTTGGGATGACAAATCACCACATGCAGTCACAGAAATTCCCTTACATTCACCAAAGGTAACTGTTTGGTGTGGGTTCACAGCGGAATTTATCGTAGGTCCATTCTTCTATGAGAACATTACCCCAACAGGACCGGAAACCTGTTCTGTTACCGGAGAGAAATATCGCCACATGTTGAACAGCTTTGTCATTTCGGCACTTCAGCAAAGACAATGCCTGGGGGAAATCATTTTCATGCAAGATGGAGCCCCTCCAAACGTTGCTGTACGGGTGCAACAGCTGCTACAACAGAAATTCACAACAGAAAGAGTCATTAACCGCTACTTTCCAACTGCATGGCCACCTCGGTCGCGTGATCTTACCCCATGCGACTTCTGGCTATGGGGTTACCTTAAGTCCAAGGTCTATCAAGGAGTGGTCCAGGACCTGGATACGTTAAGGATAACATATCACGGACTGTACGGGAGATTCCTGAAGACATGTTACTTTCTGCTGTTGTGCATACTGTGCACAGAATGCAATATGTGGTCCACAACAACGGCAGCCACATTGAACCTCATTTGAATGCAAAATAAAAGGTAATTTCCGTATTGATTTGCATTTGTTAACACTCTATTTTCTATTACACAGCGCCAAATATTCCCCTAGCGGTGACTTTTGGAACTAATTTATTTTTTCGCGGAATCCTTCGTCCCCCGTCTTGTTTAATCTTCCTACAAAATGTGGCGTCATTCTCGCAAATAGATCGCGCTACAGAACACTGTGAGCACTGTCAGTTTAATTATGGCCACCCGGTATATCACTTTCTGAGTAATATAGATCATTGTGTTAGTCAAGAAAATTTTAACCACTGTAGATTTTTTTTCTTTTCTTTTGAGGGAAATATCTCTTGTTTTATTACTTTGTTTATTGTGAAAGCTCATACGTGAGATATTTTTAGGGGGAATTGATATTATCTGTGTTGGTTATTTACCCATGTTATTTTAGGATTAACAGAATATTATTTTGCTTTAATTCATTGTTGTATTATCAAGACAAAAATAGTTTGTAGTCAGTTATAAGGCATTTCATTAAAGAAAGAAATTAAATTAATGAAAGTGCTGAAAAGAATAGAAAGAGTATTCTACCATTTAAGAATAATTAAGGCTGACAAATTAACATTTTTCTTTTGTAACTTGCTTTGTAGGCATTCTCCTGATGTTTATCTGATGAAGAGAGCAGTTTTTGCTTTAGAAATTCAAATTTAGCCCCTTTTTGTTGTTGTTTATCATGATTGTTGTTTGTTTCATAGTTAAAAAAAAGGGGTTGGAGTATGAAGTAATACTATTTATACATAATAACTGTTAGTCTGTAAGAGAATAAAAAAAGTTAGTATGTAGGAGGAGGAATTTTTTGTGTTACAGATTCAACATGATTAAGTTATGGACTGTAATCCTCCTGCACAAACACATTTTTTAGAACCTGTTGTGTTAATGAAGGAATTTTACATTTTTTCTGATATTAATATTTTTATCATCTGATTTATTGTAGGTATTATTAAATGCCATTGGGAATGCCTCATGATACTTATATATACCAGGTTGTAATTAGTGACAGATTGGAAGCTGTCACTAATTATGAGCTGTATGTGGTACTTTTCCTTGTCAAGGATTGACAGCATTTTGAATAATTTTTTTTTCTTATATCCAGTAATTTGTTTCTTCTGCAAATTCTTTTACACAATCATGACAGCTTGAGGAAGTTAGGCATTTGTTAAAAAAGAAAAGTGAAATGAAATGTTTGTATTTTGATTGGCATTTGTGTTTCATGCTTCCAGGAGAATTTAATGTGCAAAACTCAACATAGTTTCAGTGTATAATATGATGGGTAGCTGACATATGAATTTATGTTGATAATTTCCTTATGAGCTGTTCCTAATGAGATTAGAGAAACATATTTAAAGTCCTAAGGTTTGATCTCTAAATTAATGGATAGAAAAATGGTTCAATCAGACAAACTTGATAGAAACAAAATAGGATAAATTGTGGTACAAAGTTAAAATTTTTTTTTTTTTTTTTAAACCCTATTCATATTGACTCACCCCTCCACTATTACTTTTAAATTATGACTCAAGTACTTTTTGTATAGCTTTTTTATTTTTCTTGATATAAACTACTCTAATAGGAACACTCTTCTAATGGTTGTTCATTTTAATATGATTATCAAATCAAATTTAGATTGGTCTATATTCTAATAAGTATATTTCCTGGTAATATTTTTGGATTAAACTATTTAAGAAACAATATAAATGGCAAGCATCTGCTCTTAGGTCCCATAGTTTCTTCTTCTTTTTCCCCCATTTTATAATTTTAAGTCTAAAATATATATTCTGTTATTTAGAAAATATTCTTAATCTATTTTCTAGGCCTGCAGTTCGTCACTTTGCCAGTTGTGAGCAATTTGAAGCTTTGAGGAAAGATAAGAAAGTGTTTTTTGTGTATGTGAATGGTGAAAATATGGAAGGTGGTGATGAGTTAAAAGTAAGTCATTAATAAGTTTTATTTTCTAAACAAAGAAATTATGAAGGGCAGTATGAAAATAATTATAATAATGAAATAATTTATAAGGAAGTTTAAATAATATTATTAATATTCATGTCATGAAATGATACTGTTATAAATTTTTGTTTCCTGATTCTAGTAAAAATACTTTTGGCAGCTTCAAGTAATTTATTAGACAGTTTTTAGATTTTAATTTATTAGACAAAATAAAAATATAATCTACGTGTAAGTTATGAAATTTATTCTATAAAGTAATTTTCATTATCATCATTACTGTGTCCCTATTAAAATCTTGCTTTTTGTTTCTTGCTAATGATTTAAAAGTGGCTAAGTTTAGTACTATGAAAATTGTAAGATGATAAAATGTTATAATTTTTAAAATTAAAAATTTGTGAAATTCTCATAAATGCACTTAGTTATACTTCTTTCTGTAGTGTTGTTCTGTACATTACACATCTACAGAATTGATAATTCCTTGCTAAACCTCTTTTATAAACCAGGAACTATCAAATGAGAAACAGGTTTGATTTCATATGAAAATATTCCTGCAAAACTAATGTAAATGAAAAATCAGAATGAAGAAATTTTTTTTTTGCAATTTGATACATTTAAATTTTGAAGTTAAAAGCCTGAAGAATGTAATTACCTATGAAAAAAGGTCTGAAATATGTTTTATGTGAAGAATAGACATCATTACTTCCTGGTATTTAAACAGGGTTAAGGTTCATTAATTGCAGATTACTGCTTAGAGGTAGCTATAATTTTTTAATAGGTAACTTAAGTGTTAAATTTTGTGTATTTACTTTTTTTTCAGGATTCCTATACAAGAATAGCAGAAGAATTTCAAACTGTCATGAATTTTTATACAGCCCCTACTCAGTGCATTGCAACTATAGAAGGACTAGCTGTGCCTAAATCTCCTTCCGTTTATGTCTGCAAAGACAATACCTGTACACATTATGAAGGTTTGTTTCTTCTCACTTTATATATGTATTTAATCTCATTTATATATTGTTGTGAAGAGCTATATGTCTCTAGCATATTTGTAAATATTCTTTATTTCTCCTTAATTTATGTTTATTTTGTGTTAAATGTCATATATTTACTGTCATTGAGCATTATGTTTCAATTTTGCGACTCTTTGGCAATATTTTTGAGAATTTCTGCAAGCTTGGTGACAAATTTGTGACTTCTTTGGTGTCCAGAGAACCAGATTTCACCTAAGTGGCATGGTTATCAAGTTTCGTAATTTTCCATTTTTAGAGCACTTGAGAATGTTGCCAAGATTATGTAAAGAATGCCGAACTTGGCTCTAAGTATGTATTCATTCATTTCTCAGTTGGAGCTTGGCTGCTCTGTATGATCTGCAAGGCCTGTTATTGTGTCAAATCTGAGGTCTTTTGCTGAACTTCAGTGCAATTTTAAAGGACTGTTTGTCACATTTGTGATCTGTTTAAGACTACAGAGAGAATATCATTTAAATAATATATATATATATATATATATATATATATATATATATATATATTATTTAAATGATATTCATTTATATAATTGCATGGATGTATGTGTGTAAGGAATTATTAAGTAGGTTTATGCGTAATGTACTTTATTTCATTTAAATAGGTGACAAAAAAAAAAGGCTGCTGGGTTGTAGCCATGTTGAATTTGCTCAGCTCAATATTAACCAATGGAGAAAATTTGTCCAATGATTGTTGACTTAAATTTAAAAAAAAAAAAAAAAAAATTGTACTCCATACTAGAGAAAGAAAAATTTTTGGCTAGATGATTTTGAATTCATTCTTTAAAAGAAATGCCAATAATATTTTAAAATTTAAATTATTCAGGGGAAAAATGGGGTATTCTGTGTTGTAAATACACATAATTAGTTTTCTTTGGTGGACAAAATTTCTAAAATGGATGAGTGAAAGATTTCTTTCTGTATTACAGAGAACTATTGAAAAGAAGAAAAATCTTTGAATCCAACATGGCTACTACCCAGCAGCCTTAATAACTATTTCTTTTAATCCATACTTGTTTATTAAAAGAAATATTTGCAAATTTAATTCTTTTGTTCCAGACCAAGACTAATGATTTTTTGCCTTTTTCAAAAGGTAAATTGTACTATAGTTTGTTTTATTTCAGAGAGACCATAGCAACATATGTTCTTTTGTAAAAAATTTTAATGTATTCATTCTATTTGTGCAGTAATTTAGTAGGGCAGTTGGTAAATGATATGTGTTTTGGTCATATCTATAATACAGTTGCAGTTCATAAATTATTTATAAGTTTTTTTTTCTTTCTTTCTTGTAGAGGATCTGTTGATGACAGATAATATTACTTTATATGATTGGGTAAATAAGGAACGATTTCCAACTTTCATGAAAGTTACCAATGGCAATTTGCACCAGCTTCTTAGAAGTCAAAAATATCTTGCTTTAGCAGTTTTGGAAGAGAACCAGATTGGTGGACTTACTTTGCGTATGTCAGAGTATGTATATGAAGTGAACTTCATTTCTCTTTCAGATTAAGTTTTCTAACTTTTAGCTCTGTTTTATGATGGGTTTTGATTGTGTGATTGTTTGTTTGGCTCTGTTTTTAGGTTCAGAGATGTACTAGAAGCTATTGCTGTGAATAACAAAATCATATACCACGAGTAAGTTTATATTTTTGACTTATTGTTAAATAAAATTCCAGTTTTCCTGTAACAGTCTAGGTGGTAATATATATATATATGTATGAATGGCAATTTGTATTTTGAAAAATAGTCTGAAAGTTTGCATTAAGTTTGCTTTTAAATTTTAAAAGAACTATACTCCTTAAATGTATTTGAAATTAACTCTCTCAAATTTGGGGGGGGGGGGGGGGAAGGAGAAAGAGAGAGAAATCTGGGTCTCGGATTGCTTTCAAAATATTTTAATAAGTAATTTTGTGTTTGTTGATTTGTAACACCGAAAGATTTTTGGTTTATTCTAAAAAGTGCAAAGTTTAATACAGGTTGACATTAAAAAATCCAGTTCCTTCAGTTTTCCAGCATGGATTTCAGAGAACAAATTTATTAAGTTGATGTAAAATTCTGTAGAATTGTTTTATTTAGGGTGAACATTAAAACTATGTTTGAGAGAAAAATCCTCAGGTCTATCTTTGGCCCAGTGCAGGAGGAAGGGTGTTGGAGAACTACATATAATTTTGAACTGTATAGGCTTTATGGGCAACCACAAATAATACAAGTCATCTGTAGTAATAGATTAAGATGGCTTGGCCATGTTTGGAGAAGCTTAGAAGATAATCCCACTAAGATCTTGACATTTAAAAAACCTGAGGGATCCCGAGCTAGAGGTAGACCACCGACTAGATGGTTAGATGACATTGAAAAGATTTAACTTTGAAAATTAAAAATTAGAGAGGAGTTGTTACAGATAGAAGATGCTGGAAGGAGCGTGTGGTTGTGGCAGCCAAGGCCTGTAAGAGGCTGTTGTGCTTGTGAAGAAGAAGAAGAAGAAGAACATTAAAATTTCATTTGCTTTGTGTGTGATTTTTTGTAATAATTTGTGTTTTATGAGTAGAGTATGGAATGTTCATTTTCAAATGCGTAAGGCACTTGTCGCACATACATACATGGCAATTTTGTTGGCTTCTTTACTGTGCAGCACTATTAACCTCTTAATTGCTTTTTTTTTTTCTTCTTCAAAATATGGTTAAAAAAAGGTTTTTTTATTTGTACTTTTATCTTTGTATGTGAGTGTAATATAATTTAAAATAGTTTTATTTTCTTTACAGAAATTAACAAGTTATTGTTAATTTAATTACATTTTGAACACTATGAATCTAAAATATTCCATTTCTACTCTTTCCTTGCAAGATCACAGAGAGGCAGCTAATAAATTCTACCATTAATGGTACATAAGAATTATACTTACGTGAGAAAATATTGGAATTGCAGAAGAAAAAATGTCTTCCTTGCATCATAACATTTTCCTCACAAAAGATTGGAAGTAAAAATAAAAAGAACCTGATATCAGATGTAAAAAATATATGTCAAAATGATATCTAAATATTAATAGAAGTTCAGGTGACCTGTGTTTTGTTCTAAGCTGAAATAAAATTTTACTATGAAATTTTGGGCAATGCGATAGCCCTAGAAATTTAAAAGCATGCCCTAGCAAAGTTCTGGCATCAGCAAAATTTTCCTAAACCTTTTGCCCAAGCTAGGTTTGGGCAAATCAATTAAGTGGTTAAGGTAAGCCAACATAGCGCCCCATGAGGGTGCTTCCACAATTTAGACCCTACACCCTCAGAAGTCGTAGGGAACCTTTGAATTAATAAACTAATGTGACCTGTTTATTTATATTTTGAATGATAATTCTTATCCTTTATTTCCCCTTGAGGCATTTTATCTTTGGATGGGTGGCCCATCCTGACTTGGCCAACAACATTGCTATGACAACCCTTCCTGTACCTAGTCTGATTGTGGTGAACTCCACCAGTTACCAGTATTACTTGCCAGTTTTAGATGAGGATGAGAAGATACCTTCGCCACAGAGCATACTTATACTTTTAGATCAAGTGAAGAATGACAGTGCAGAGGTAAGGACTTAAACATAATCAATGCATTAAATGTTTCATCAGTCTATTGTTTCTTAATAATTGCTACATTTGATGCAAAAATGATAAAATACACTGGCGATTAAACCTACTCTAACTAAACTAATGATTAAACCTACTCTAGTTACTGGCCACACTACCTCTATGTTAACATCTGCCAAAAGTGTGTTTAAATGTAACTGTTGAATTCAGTTTTTCTTTGTCACTTTTATGTACTGAACAACAAATAGTATGTTTGATGCATAAATTATGGCATCTCAAGAAAAAGATCTGATTATTATCTCATGCATTAGTATCACTGATGCTCAAAATAGAGATTTAACATAAGCCTACAATCAGCAAATGTAAAAGTAGCATTTTATGTCATCTAAATGTGATATAATTGCTGTATTTGAACACAGTTTCGTAGAATTGTTGAAGATTGCTGCAGAGTTTCTTCCTTGTGGTTGTAATTCAAATTGTTTTTAAGAAAAGTACCATATTGTAATTATAATACTTGTAAAGTGATCACATGTCTTGAAGTTTAGTTTTCTTTTAAATATACTGTTCATTCTTTAAAATATTTAATGTTTCTCTCTATTCTAAAAAAATGTAACTCCCACTGCTGCTGTCAAAAGCTTGTCATTCTGTCTCCTCCGAAACCGCTGGGGGTATGGGGTTGAGAGCGATACCAATAGATGCAGAAAAATGGGGGGGACCAAAGTAAGATATGTCTCATCTTCGTTGGAGCCAGGTGATGGCCGAATGGCTAGGGCGCTGGCATTCGGTTTAGATCCTGTGGGTTTGAGTCCCTGTTGGTATGGATGTTTGTAGCAGTTCGGAATTAGCTTTAAACTGTAGGTCCCAGTCTAATTAGCCCTCGTGTAGCAAAAAGTTGACCATAGCGCTCCAAACCAAACCTCATCTTCGACGGACTTTTAAGTTTTTTTTTAAAATTTTATGTTTTGTGGGAAAATATTGACTTTTTCATCGTTAGATTATAACTCACCAAAAGATAATCGTAGAATTTTGATCTCTTTACAATCTAAGACTACAGACATTTCTCTTTCAAACTAGACCTCATTTGTTTAAAAGTATTTTAAAACAGACTAATATTTTCATCAAAAAATGACACAGTTTTTCAAGAAATATCGTCCCATATGTGGATGTAATATCGATGCTCCACGAGTTTTTATCTTACGAAGAAAATATTTACATCATCTGGAAGCTGAAAGCTTTCTTATTCATATAAACCTCATTTCAAGTCTCTCTCTTAAAATTTTGATTTTTAATTGAATTTTAAAGCTGATAATTCAACAGTGATGAAAAGCCCTTCGCATAAGGGTGACAACAGTAAATGAATGGAAGCTGTTACATTGCCCGAGAATCACCCCTATGTATCTCGCTATTAGGCCTAACAGAGGAAAGATATAAAAATATTTTAAAACGATCTTTGCTGCCATTTTCATTTTAGAAGTTCATTTGTTCAGTTTATTACTTTTTTTTTCAAAAGGGAAATGTATCTTTATCAAAATAAGTACTTCATGTGCAAGCATTATTTTTATACTGAATTCTTGAAATTTTTTTGACTCTAAAGAGAAGCAGAGAGTGGCAACAAAGGTTAAACAGTTGCCTGTCTCTTCGGAATGGTGTATTGATTTCCAGTAAATGTCTGCCTTTTAGAGCGATAATTTTTGCAGCGACCCATTCGTTACAATGTTTTTTATAAAATTTAAAATTATTTTGAAGCATAAAACAGTATTTTATATTAGAAAAAAGCAAAAGCTCAAAGAGATTGAAATATCAGCATGACGATGTAAACAAGCAATCATGAGAATAGATTTGTTGCCAGTTTTTCAAAAATAAACTAATAATATAACTGTCAAAAAGTATTAAGGATGTTGAAAAAAAATTGATACTTCAAATTAAAAAAAAAATTAATTTAACAGCTGAAAATGAGCAAATTATTGCAATTTTAGGACAACTTCCAGTTACGAAGTTCTGCTTCCTGTTTGATTTTGAGTTAAACGATGTTTTATAATGGCTATCAAATTTCTTCTAAATCATGTAAAGAAAAAAGAAAAACAGTTTTGGAAAGAGGAAGGTCCAAAGTATAAGAAACACAGATTAAATAAAACTCGACCAATTGTCGAAAATCGATGTTTTCAACGTAGTCAGTCACGTTAATATCACATTGCAATAACAAATAGTTTTTTATGAGTAAGCCTTAGTAGGGGCCTTTTATGAGTAAAATATTCCCTTTTAAGCCTTTTTACGAGTAAGCCTTATTAGGGGCCGAAGGTCCTGTACAAAAAGCGAGCGTTGCGAGCCTAGGGGCAAAGCCCCTACTTCATGTAAAAAAAACTTTTGTCTCATACCATTAATCAAAAAAGTAATAAAAAATTGATTAACATTTTCAAAATGAAAAGCTTGCATGTCATATTTCAATGTTATAAAAAAAGGTAATTTTCAAGCTTGCTGTTTTCCTTATTTAAAGTGCTTGTATGGCATGGCAACTTGGATAATTTTCCTTTAAACTAAGCATTACTTTATGTACTTATACACTAATGTTGTGTGATATATATATTTCTCTTTTTATAGGCTCTTGGTGGTGACACTTTTATTTACAAAGTGTACAGGAGTTACTACAGTGTGAGAAAGACCTTAGCCGTAAGTACCATGCATATTCAACTCATGAGGAATTTTTGAATATCTTTAAAATGTTCACTGACAGAAATGTGGGTGAAGAATAGATATATGGAGGATAAAGCATTGATTTGATTACTAAATAACTGTAAACTACAGGTGAAAAATTACAAAATGGAAAACAATTACAGGTTAAAAAAAGTGATTCGAATCTAATAAAAGTTTGCTTCTGTTTTTTGGGAATGAAGGGAAGTCCTTGAAAGCAACACAGTGGCCATTGTATACAAATTGAAATATGTCTTTCTGTGCATTTCTATGTCCCCACCCCCCAAGAGTTTTAGCTATTGTTCCAAAAAGTGCTGTTTTTACTTTGACCATTCCAAGCATCAAAATCTTACATATAATAAATACCTTAGGCACACTAATAATGCCATCAGAAAATTCTTTTCCGTTGTTCAACTGACTGTTAAAATAATTACAAGATAAAAAGACTTTTTATATACCATGTTTTTAAATTTTCTGTTGAATCATATTAACTTGACAATTCTATGTATTAATAAATACTTAAAAAAAATTTTTTTTGATGAATTATCCCATCAACTTGAAAGAAAATGATGAAATGCATAATAAAGAGAGCAATTATAAGAAATTTTCTAACATTTATTTATTGAATAACATATATAAACACATTACCCGAATAATTTCGCTGTTACGTTAATAGGTTCACTATTATGTTAATAGATGGCACCTGTAGCGCAGTTACTTTTGGCTCCTGACGGTACTCGTATTTTTACGTAATGGATTTTAAAATATGGAATAAAGATGGCTAAAAGTATTAAAATAATGCATTGTTATCGTGTTCTGAGCTATTCTAAAAGTTTCAAATGTCTAGCTAGTCGGGAAGTTAGTTAAAAATCGATTGCAAGATTTGTACCAGACAAACACATACAAACAAGAAAGCAAGTTAATAAAAACATGGTAATAATCTGTGCAGTCTCAGATAAATTTTTCAGGTGTATTCACATTCAAGGAATCAAAGAGTTCAGGAAATTAATAGATTCAAAATATGATAAAATGTAATTCTCATATTGTTGTAAATAGCCGTAAATGTAGCTAAACATTTGTAAATATTTATTTCTCCTTAATTCAGGTTTATTTTGTGTGAAATGTTGTTTATTTACTGTCAATGAGTATTAGATTTCAATACGTAACCTTTGGCTGTATTTTTGAGAATTTTGCCATCTTTTGGGGTATTCAGAGAACCAATAAGATCTTACCAAGGTGGCATGGTTCTAGAGTTCTGGAATTTTCCATTTCTAGAACAATTGAGAATGTTACCATGGGTACATAAACCTCCTAAACTCAGCTTCTAAAGTTTTGAATCATTCTTTTCTCGGAGCTCAGCTCCGAGTGAATTATAGGCCTGTTATTGTGTCTGCAGGTGTACAGGCATAACTGTGTCAAATCTTTTTCTGTAGTTCTTAGTGACTCTTTGTTATACTTATTATCTGTTTAAGACTTAAAAACTGTAGTCATCATCCACAATTATTCAACAAAACACAGCAATATTAAAGAGTTTAATTGATTTAATTTAAAAACACTTATTTTTATGTACACAAAGTACAGGAAATAGCTCTGCGGCTAAACAAACTTAAGATGACTTAACTTTATCTGAAAATAAATGGAACATAATGAAGGATATCTCGCATTGGAAAGTAAGTCTAAACTCACATCTAGCTTCAAAAACCAGGAATTAAAGAAGACAATAAATTATGTTTTTCACTGCAAACCAGCTTTCTAAGTTTTTAATCTTCTATAATGAATTAAAGAGTTATAATCTTGATATAGAGATTATAATATAAGCCCATTATTTTCTTTAAATTGGATGATATGCTTATACTTACATCACTTTTCAGTTTTGTATTATTTCTCTATATTTAAATGTTAAATGCTACATATCAAACTTATTTTGAACTAAATATATTTTCATTCAAGGGTATGTGGAAGGGAAATCCAGTGTTAACTACAGTGCTGCTTGGTTTACCATTTGGATTGTTTAGTATTATTTGCTACACAATTTGCTGTTCTGATATTTTAGAAGCAGGTGACGATGATGATGAACCAGAGAGAGGTACTGTGAACTATTTTATTTTGATAAAGTTTTGGTTTTCTTTCCTCTTTAATATTGAATATTGCATAATATTAAAAAATTCAAACCATACTCCTCAGAGACGAGTTTACGTAAGCAGTAGCAAATATAAGTTTAGTTTTTGCCAATGGTGTTCTTCAGCATGCCACAGAAAGTAAATATACTGGAGAAAAATCAATTCTGTAAGAATAATAACTATTTTTTTTTAATAGAAATTGCTCCATTTTTCAACCTATATGGTGAGCAATTTAAGCTTGTACTAATTCTTATACAAATGTAGAAATTTACAGAAAGATGAAAAAATGCACCAAACTCTAGAAAATGGGAGGATTGCATAAAGTTATCATTTCTTCAGAGTTCTACATTTTGTACAACAGCTTATGAGAGCTGATTCCATTTTTACTAAAAATTTTTAGAATAAAGGTCCCTGCTCATCAGTAAAAATGTAGAATAGTTTCACAAATAATGCTAATTTTCCCATTATTTATCACTTTTTTTAAATGTTGCATTGAATCCATCAAGGACAAAACTGAGGCCTACAAAGGTAGTGCAAATATGTGAGAAATATATATTTGATCAGATTAATTATATTTTAATATGTCCCTCTTCCACAAGCTAAAATTTATTTTAATACACATTTTATTTCTCTAGATAATTTGTATAGATTAGAATTGAAAAATATGTATATTTACTTATTTAGTACTTAGTATATTTCTTGTGCCAAGTTGAAAGTAAATATTCATCTTCTCATTATTTTTTTCTTATTTTATGATAATTCATGTTTGCCACATATATTGCACATAAAAACAAAACTGATTAGGTTAGTATCTAAATTAGAATTTGTATTAGCGGCCACTAACAAAAAATTAAGCAGTTTTTAATTATTGAACTATAAAATTAAACATGCAATTAGAATTTACTGTTATCTTTATTGGTACAAAATCAAAGTGTCTTAAATTTTAAGTTTTGAAAATAATTGCAATGAAATGAACTTGCTGAAAGTATCATCTTTGGAGCTGCAGAATAGTAAAAATGAATAATTTTCTCTGGAGTTTCATACTTTATAAAATTTTCAGTTACTCAGTAAAAATTTTTCTTTACTGCAGACAACAAAACACATTCTTTAACCACAAAAAAACTCGTTTGAAGGGAAAGACATTCTAGTGGGAGAAATTTTTTTAAATTAAATCCTCCACAATTTTTTATCTGCCAAATTCTTCCAGTTTGAAAACATGTTTATGGCAAGTTATTTCATCCTCTAGTTTGGTATTCAAAAAGATTAATGCTACTTTTGTTAATACCTAATTATAGGATGAAATAATTCATTGCAACTGCTTTTCAGGCTGATGCAATGCTACTGAAAAGTATATCTTGAATCCTTAGATCAGGATGTCTCAACTTTTTTCTAACTTGGAACCCTTAGTAAATTTTTTAACTAATTGTACCCCAGGGTCAGGGGGTCGAGTCTACCTGAAGAGATAATACAAATCAAGAGTGATTTTCAGTCATTTTAATTACAGTCATTTACTATATTTTTTGGACCATAAGACACCTTTTGACATAAAAAAAAAATCAACTTAAAATTGGAGTGTGTCTTATGATCCAAGAGTAACATTAAAATAAAATGAATATTTTATTATACATATTTATTTTATATATATTTATTATATACATATTTTTTTAATCTTTATTAAGAAATTGAAAATATCTTTATATATCTTACAAAATAATCTTTTCTAAAATTCCTCCCATAAATTTGAGGTGTATCTTACGGTTATTAAAATACAACTCTGTTTTTAGTTCTACCTATTACTGTTGATTAAATGTCTTCAGACTTGTCCTGAATTCCTTGCAAATGGAAAAGCAATTTTCTGGGCATATTCATTTCCAAACATACATAGAATAACATTTTTCATATACAAGGAGAAATCAAATTCTTGACAATGTTGTGCTTTATTAAGCCTTTATAACAATGCATTAACTTCTGGTGTACAGATGATTACGAGAAGCTGGTTTTCATGCTAAAATTTTTCAGCATACCCCTGAACAGTCCTGCATGTACCCATGGGATACACGTACCAAACAGCTCTCTTAGAATCTTAAATCAGATATCCTTAATCTGTCGATTTAATTATTAGGATATGATTATGAACAAAAATGTCCGAGATGAATGAGTGGAATCATAATTAAGCTACAGGTCTGGAGTATTTAGCAATTATGTTAAAATTATATTTTTATAGAAATGACGAAAACAATTTTTGTCTGTTTTAATTTTGTTTTTGATTTTTTTCTCTTTAGTTGATGAACGTCACCAGAAGAAAGAATAATATATTTTCTGTGATAAGAAAACTGGATATTCAAATTTTATAAACTCAAGTATTTATTTTGTACAAATGCATTAGATCTTTTTTTTTCATACAATACTATGTATACTAATCAATAAATATTAAGAAAAACATTCCTTCAAGTACAAAGATGTTTTCTAGTATTAATTTTTGCAATTTAACAATAGCAAATTTTCCTAATATTCACTCTCTCTGAAACTTTCTTAGTTTTTGAACGCCATTATTTTATCACCAACAAGACTATTCTTTTTGCTATATTTCAATGGAACTCATTTTAGCCCTTAAAAAGGTCACTGCAGAACAAAAGTTATGTCATCAAAACAAGCAAGGCTAATATTTGACCAATGACATGATAAACCTTGGTAAGGTCTCGTGCTAAGATATATAGTATGAACAGGCCTAACTAGTCCCAGCTTTCTAAAGCTTTATTTTAAATAATCTGAAGTTTGGGTCTATTATTATTTCAAATATTTGAATAATGTGGACTGCACTGTGTGTTGTGCTGCCAAACATAATAGTTCAGGCTGGCTGTAGTTGACTGGAATATCTTCATATGAGTTTTTGGTTTCAATATACAAACCAGTACACGGCAACGATAACAAAATATTTTATGAATGTCCAGTATTTCCATTACTAAGTCACTACTACAGATTGCTATTTTGCACAAATGGCATTAAATGTTTTTTAGTAGTCTTTACATAATATTTCAATCTCTTTTTCTTAAGGCACACCACTAATTTTTGTTAAAAAACTGATTACTAACCTTTTACATTAGCCCTATGTTGTCTCTCTCTTAAATCGGAATATTTACAACCAAAGCTTTTGTTTTTGCTCCCTATATCCATTCATTATATAACAACAAAAAATTTATGAACTTTGTGTGTAGAATAGGAACTAAAGATGAAGTTCCTTCAACAATTTTCAAAAACACAAATATGAATATATTTTTAATTAACAATGTTGTAATTACATCAAAGTAACAAAAACTCAAACAGCACACGATTTTTAACAAATTCAAAAGCACATCTGATGTTTACGATAAACAAAAATAACAATGAAAGGCAAAACTAAAAATGTTTGGTTTGAGAAAATGTTAGACGGAAAAATTAAATTTCAATTACTGAACTTATTTTCAGTACATATCAATCTTTTCCACTATATATTAATTACTATTATAAATTATCTTTGGATATTTAATACATAGAATTTTTTTTCTTGCTCCTTATCTTCCAGCAAAACTACATTTTTAACACGTCTCAAGAAGCAATTGATGCTCTACACACATATACAAATCCCACTTGTTAGTTCCTCTTTAAATTGATTAAAACAAAATCTTACCTCTCAATGGATAAATGCTTTCAAACAATCTGAAGCTAGTTTCAAAGATATCAAAAACTGCTCGCCTCATGAATAGGTAAAAAAAAGTAGCAAGGTAACAAAATTAAAATAGTTCATAATACACCATAATTTACACTAAATTTGTATTTTATATAGAGCTTTTCTTCTTTTGGGATATACAAATAAACAAGAGTTCAATGTATCACTATAGACAGTCAGTCAAAGTAACATGACAAATTTCTGTTAAAGATCAGATCAGAACATAGCAGAGCATAATAGAAACAATAATCTTCAAGGAAGAATCCACTCCATAGGGGATTACAAAACAGATTATAAACATAACATGCCTGAAAAGCTAATTATACAGTTGTATGAAGACTAGAATTTAAAGCCAAAAATAAGCTTAGGATTAAATACTGCTTAATTAAGAGCAATTCAACCACTATCATGCTTCTTGGCAGTTAAATGCCTGCAGTAGAGGGTTTCCCCAAGAAGTCTAGATAAAGTAGAAATTGCATTTCATTTGAAAACTTATTGCTAACAGTAAAAGATATGGAACATTTGATTCTTAAAGAGACAGGTATGTGTAACAAATTAATATCCTTAAGATTTTAATTTTGCATTGGAGAATAAACAAAAAGGCAAATTTTGAATATATCTGATTTAAACAGAAACTAAAAGATCTCTTGTACATGCTGTTTTTTTTTGTTTTGTTTCTCTGCTGGTATTTTCAACATCTTTTTTGAGATATAATAATCATAAAAAGAGGTTAAAAATATCTTATCCAGTGAAATCAACACTCAAACCGCTGAAGCATTCTCTTACTTGTAAAAGGGATCAAATACATGAATTTACCTATATTGCCTTTATATAACCTTAACGCAGCATTACTGTCTGCGGAATTTCTGTATTAAAATGAAATTGATAGGCATCATATAATATATGCACACATGTATAGAATGTTTTAGTCCCTGTCACAACTTTAATTATTTTTTCTAATAAATTATCATTATTTCAATCTTGGTTTCAGGATTACAACCACAGAATTGGTAAAGCCAATAAATATTACCACTTTTTACATTATAGGATTTTAAAATTTAAAGTCCATTCTCACAACTACTTCATAATTAATCTTACCTACTATTTTGTTTCCATATTTAAAAAAATATATTACGCTTAACCTTTGGTTTGACATCATAATAAATTCTCTCTTTTAAATAAACTATACACAACTTTTGAGCAAACTACAAGTTATCTATCTTACCTCAAAGCCCTTTTTGCCAACAGTTTCTCCCCCTCCCCCTTTATATATAACATGTATACATGAAAATGCAGAGCACACAAACAGAATGGAAAAATTCATTCTTATATTATATACTGTCAATTACGAGGGAAAGGAATTCTTATTTATTTCAGTCTGATGGCAATTGGCTGAATTTATATTCAAACCAGCATTTTTGAAAAAGGATACGTTAAGTCTGGAATCTCAGTTTTTCAAACAATTTTAAAAACTAGAGACAGCATTTAAGATAAGTGGAAAATACTGATATGATAGAATTTACACCATATTTGGCAAGTTATCTAACTAAATCTTGCATAAGAATGTTAATCAACTTCATTAGAAGGCTTTAGTTAATAAGTTATTTGAATATACACTTGTTACACACCAAAATGATAGTCTTAAATTCTATATCAAAATAAAATTATATATAAATACAAAATCAAGTTTGAGAAATTTCACAATCCAGTGTTTCCTTCACAGTGAAAGAAGCATTCATATCAAAAATTTATATTAAATGCTAATAAGATTAATACTCCTTTCACTGAGGAAATTTTAAACGATCAGTGTAATGCAGTTTCTTCCCAACTTCTAAATTTTAAACTAGATAAAGCAATTAATTCCTGTTGAAACGCCACATATATGTATAATTTCTTTCAATTTTACTATCAAACAATACATCTATTGTATGGTTCTTTCGATTTCAACCAAAGAGACAAAGATAAAAATTAAATGAATATAAAACATTTATTTAAGCTTAAACCTCTTTGGTGTCCTTCATTCTTGGGAATTTACATAATGCAGTCAAATAGGATCTAAAAGCAATCATTTAGACACAGGTATACATCTTCAACGTGCTGGAAATGTGTATCTTTGATTGGCAATGAATAAAGTGTTAGGCAGTGAATCTAAACCATTTTATGTCTAGGCCCCTGTTTTGGTTGACCTTTAGATCCTATGCTCTCCTCCCACTCCAGGCCTAGAAAACATTTAAGTAATGCCACTGAAATACATTAGATACATATTTTTGGCTAACCATCCACACCTCCCCAGGGTAATAACCACTGGTGTAAGGAAACACTGGTCTAAATTATGTATGTGAAAAAATACAGATATGAAAAATATATCATACATATGTTTATAAAGTAGCATTAAAATAGATATAATTTTTCGTGTGATAGTACAGGATCAAAAGAAATATCTAGTAGATAATGTAAGCAAATTAAATATAATTAACTTCAACTAAATGAATTATTTTATCAAAATTCTGGACATTGACAACCATAACAAAACCTTTAAAAACAAACATTATACATCACATTAAAAAACATAGCTGATGTACAAGAAAATGACATAATTATATTTAAATACCCAATTGTAATATGATATAATATGTATATATAAATTAAAATTTATACATACATGTGATAAAACATTACATTTTATTGAAATACACATAAAATTGTATAAAGTTAAAAATTATCAGCCAATGCAACATTTTACTACAGTTAAAACCATACGCAACAGAAGCACTACAAATATTCTTTATATATCTAAGAGTGGAAAAAATTCTGTTTGAAAATTACTTTGACAAAAGGCACAATATGAAGCATATTCGAAAAACGTAAGTGGAAGACCTAAGGTGTTTAATCGAAGTAGGTTTGTGACTTTATTACAAAGATGATTTTTTTTTTAAGGATAAATTTAAAGTAATGGTAAAAATCAAATTAAAAAGAAGAAGCAGATTTCTGTTTTAACATAAGTTTCATCAGTAAATTAATATTTAGACTAGTTGTAAATTTATTTTAAACTTTAATAGGTATATCAATACAAATATATGAGAAAAACATTTACTGGGAAGTTTTTGGTTTTTTAAATGATGACAATTTATTTGTGATGAAGTAACAATTTTAGTAGTATGATATACAATATGAATAAGTACCATGGTACCTTTAAATTTTATGGAAATAATAGCATATTAGAAAACATTTAAAAAAAAATTAAAAATTCAAATGAACAAAAAATGCTTTGAGACAGTAAATGAACTGTGAATGGAGATCCACATCTATGTACATAATAAATTAACACCGAAAGATACAAACATATCAAGGTTTTCCCATCTGAATTAAGGGTGGAGGTGGAGTAATTCGTTTTTGAAGCTTATAATAATAATAAAATTAAAAAAAAAAAAAATTCCAAAGAGTGAAAGCACAACATACTAATAAAGGTTTCTGAATTAAAACCATATGAGCCAAAAAGGATAAAAATCATTAACTTTAAAAAATCATCAATAGAAATAAGGGTATACTATTAAACATAAAAAAAATGTGAAATATATAGATTTCTTGACAGAATCTAACATGCAAATCAAAACCTGAAATATAAAAGGCTACTATTTCTGATAATCTCTATGTAAAGCAACACAAAACATACCAGGATAAACAGGCAAATGACCTTTGGTACCACAATATAAAAATAAATTCCTGATAAATATGCCATTACAAATCTTTTTGGCCCTCCCAAAAAGGGCGTTTTCCCCCTAAGTTAAGGAAAAAAAAATATGTATGTTTTGGTTAAAGAATTAATATAACATATGAACTTATTATCCATGCAATTAGTGAATGACCAAAAAAAAAAAAAAATAATAATAATAAAATTAATAACAAGGGGTAAACCAGGATGCCTTTTGAGCTCTTTTCATTCTATGTGTATTAGCTAGTCACAGCCAACATAAAAATTCACAATCAAATGAAAAATAATATATATATATAAATTCTCTGGATGCGATGAAAACATCAAAATAATTCTGTACAATAAATGATTGAATGTACTTTTTTTTTTACAAATGTGAGGTATATATATATATATATAAAAATCAAATAGGATCATAATACAATATCACAGATGGAAAGAATTTTACAAAATTTGTGAAATGAAAATTAAAATAAATTTTTTGGTGTTCATCTGATCAGTTGTTTCAATAGGTATGAGAAACTTTTTATCAGAAACAAGCAAGACATTTACAGGAGACTGATCAGTCTTAAGCAACTCTCGTTTTAAAGGGTCAAATGAAATTTCATTACTTTGAAGTAGTTTTTAACCTTTAACAAGGAAATTCTTTAAGCCACACATGTATCAACAAATTTCATTGAATAACTGAGAGTACTATTTTAAGAAAAAATTATGAACAGATATTTACAAATTTAAAGTGAAGCATTTGATCATTTTCAATGAATATTTTTTCACATTTCTCAATCTGGCAATTTTTACCCTATAGCAACTAATTACACCTTGTTCCGAGTTTAATGAATTCAAAAGGTAGAAGAGACAACAGCAAAAAAGAATCTTGATATATGAATTGTCAATCCCTATTATTAATTACTCATTAAATTTAGAGCTTTTTCAAAAACTACATTACACGCTAAAATTAAAACACAATGCAAAATTTTACCCTTTTCTTTTGAAACTTAATTAAGAGAATTTTGCCAAATGTGATAAATACCATATGATAGTCTAAAATCTATAGCATTTTATGTTACAAAATGAGGAAAAAAAGAGAAAATAATTAGAAAAATAGTAAAATAAATAATCTGTAAATTAAAATCTGTTATTGCAAAACTAAAATCTTCATCTCTAACAAGTATTTACATAAATTTTGAGTTATGTACAAAAAAACAAAAAAAAAAAAAAAAAAATTACAATTGGACAATGATTCATAGTAAGAGGGGTAAATCAAAGAGATCGCACATTCCTTCTGTTTCATCCAAATTGAAGAAATAGTCTCTCGTACCAGGTGGTGGACTAAGCCTTAAGAACGGTGACAAAGCTGTAACGATAAAAACCGATTTAATTGGTAAATAGAGATTAACTGGGAAGACATATAAAAGCTGAGTATGAGTCACAATGTAGTAATATGCAAATTCACATGAATTAGTACCACATGGCAATACCTGGTATTATACATCACATCATTTGAAAATAGAATGTCCGATGGTACACAGGGAAAATGTGTTTTAGTTTGAAGAAACAAAATCTATAGTACTACTTCAGAGGTATTTTTCTGCACAAAGGACCCTTTAGGAGGTTCCTTTTCTGCTACCAATACTAGAGCAACAACAGATATGCTTTGCTCATGCATTTGAAACTGATTATACAGGGCCAATCTGAAAAAGTAGGCAAAACTTTACAGGGTGATAAAATGCATCTACACGAGCAATTCCATTATAGAAAGTATGGGTGGAATGCAAACAGCAAGCCACTAGGTGGCATCGTAATGGTATAAAAGGTTCGGTCCTCGCACCCAATGACATTGCCGAGAGGATGGCTGGTTATACGAACCACGAAATGGCAGATATGCACTTTGTGTACATTGTGGTGGACAGGAATGCAAGTGAGGCACAAAAGTGTTCCTGGAGCTGCTGCATTCAATTCCAACCCCTATCAGGTCGAGAATGTGGTTCCAGCACGACAGTGCACCTGCACACTTCAGCTTGATGTGCAGAACACTTTAGATGCAACATTCCCAGGGCGATGGATTGGTTGAGGTGGGCACATAGCTTCGCCATCAAGATCGCCGGATCGCACGTGTTTGGAATTTTTCCTGTGAGGCCATATGAAAAGCCTAACCTACGAGTGCCCCATTGAAACCAATATGGAACTATCGCCATTGTTGCCAGTGATATTCGGGAAATGCCTGGTGTCTTCGCAAATGTGCGTCAATCCCTATCCCGCAGGTGTGAAGCGTGCATTACAGCTGATGGAAGCTCTTTGAGCATGTACATCAATTACATTCCTGTTAATAAAATGTTTTCTGATTTATATCCTCTCATTCTTATATTAACTCTTTAAATGTGACAGTGGAAATCTACTTTTTAACTTCTTACTGCTTGTGTTATGACCATACATTCTATGACGAATATTGCTCGTATAGCTGCATTCTATCACTCCGTAAAGTTTTGCCCACTTTTTCAGATTCACCCTATATATGGGATGGCTTAAAAATTATTGAAAGGCAGTCATACCAAAATCATATCTGAATTGAAACTTCAAATGTTACACCACATTTATGCAGTAATAAAAATTGCTCTTGAACTGTTATTTACTATTTATAGTCATTTGAAGTTATATGCTTCCTGTGGAACTGTCCAGTATTTACTACAATTAATTACTGTATTAGGAAGATCCCCCCCCTCATGAAAATCGATGGTTATAACCAAAGCTATCACAGAAAGATAATTCTTTTTGCAGAGAAGTTTTTTCAGATAAAGTATAGTGTTTTGTGCCAGAAATAGAAGAAAAGTCTTTTCTACTGAACCCAAAATGAGAAGGGGAAAAAGAAAAAAACACTATGCAAATTAGGCAAAGGTACAAAACAATTCCGACTATAAAGTTAGATCTTATGGCAGAATAGTGATTTCTACATTAAAGTATTAAACAATGTCTACTATGATGTTAAATCAAATAGTATGGTTAAAATTATTTATAAAAATATATAACAAAATTAGATATTTGTTCTAACAATGTAACAAAATATTTTACAAAACTAATAGAAAAAAGTAGTTAAAACAGATTACCTATTAACTGCAAATTTTTTCAATCCAAATTAGACCAAGGGAACTTAATGCTTCAATTATATGTAATTTTGTAAAACTTCCAAGAAAAAAAAAATCTGCTTGTGAACTAGAACTATTATAAAATGGACAAGGAAACATACAATCTTCAACTTTTGAACACTTCTGAAGTAGAAAATTTTTTAAAATGTATTCCCTGTAAGTGTTGCTATTTGAACTTGATTTTCACTTGCTGCAGATAATAGCAACCACATTTACAGCTACAGTATGTGGTAAGCGTATATAAAATTATGCCCAAAGTGATAATTTAGGTTTAGACAATACAAAATTTCTAAACTAATTTTTTCATTTAATAGCCCCCCCCCCCCAACCCCTATCCTTTTAGACCTAACCATTGCACTCTCAAACAAAATGCCACCCCTCTGGAACTTAACTCTAGCAGCAGTTGCAATAATACATACTATTCATTAATACTGTCCCATATTGTAGAGAAAATATTCCAACAAAATAGCAAAACACTTACTTTCTGTGGATATTAGATCATCTAAGAGCTGTTCTTGAAGTTTTTCATCTGCAAAAAATTTAATAATAAGATAACAGTGTATTTTAGAGACATTTATATAAAGTTTGAAATAAGATTGACCTATTTCATTAGATATTTGTTTCTGCCACCCCTCTTTTTCACACACAGGCACGGACGTACATGCACATATACATCAATTTTAGCTTACAGTGGAATGGTTTTAGTACATAAATAGTAATACTATTTCCAGTCACAACTAACTGATTGGTGAATAAATCTGTATGTTGAGAATTGCTAATTTTTAAGATGAATTTCTTTGTTCAACATCATCCCTGATTGGTAAAAAATAAAGTACCATGAACTTTAAGAAGTTTCATTGAAAATTGGCCTCATAATCCCTATTCCCCTAATAGTTGCCATGTTCTGTGTATGAATCTGTCATGAACTCTTCCGGAGCGACCACTTCATAAATATATCAGCCTAAACAGCTTGCCACCATTTAAAACTGTTCTCAGCATAAAATATCTTATCATTGTAATGTATTTTTGTTGTGATTTTCATATTTATTATGGAATTATCTCTTATCCGCCACCTTTTGCGTTATCATAGTGTTTCAATTAAATTAATAACAAGTATTCATTTTATATACTAAGAACTTGAAAATGTAAACGAGTGAGTCATCATTCACCGTGATTCATTCATCGTCAATTTAAGAAAAATTGAATCAGAGAATCTTTTTCACAGTAAAACAGTTTTTCATTTTATCATATTTTTAATATATATATATATATTTATCTTTTAACCAGATATTACAATAATGTCAAATTTAGTATTTTCAGAAAGTTGCCAACTCGACACATGCGCAGTGATGTTCAAAACTGTCTGTACGGTAGCATGCTTTTCAAAGCGAATACCTAACACAACCGCAAAATTTTCTTCAATTTTCAATTGAATATTTCTAAATTGCCAACACATGTGGCTTTCATGAGATTTTTCGTGAAGCATTCTATTACGATGATAGTGTTTTTAATTTCTATTTATTATTGTATACTTAATATTACTTTTAATAGTACTTTTATAACAATCTGTATTTTACTGTCAAGTTTTGACAGGTACTATCTAGTTTTTAAATACTGAAGAAAATCAATTGCTACAATTTAATTAGTATGCATAAGAAAGAAAGGAAGACCAACCTGTAAGAGGATCAAAGAGTAAATCTTTTGAAATGTCTAGAATGTTGTCTGTTGAGTCAAGATTTTGGTCATTGTTTGATACAGATGGTACATTTCCTGAAACAGAAGTTTGAATCATTTTCATGTAACCACTTCATTATCAGTAGATGTGATATTCTTACATGTAAATAATGTACATGTACATATATATGCATAGATTGACACAGGTACACAGTTTTTATCCATATTTAGAGTTCAAAATTTAGAATTTTTTAAAACAGCAAGCAGACATACTTTTAATCGTATTTCTCTAAAGTTAAGGGGTGTTTTATATTATAATGCATATCAAACATTGAACAAAATTTTGTTTCTCACTCTAGGTCAAATTCATGGTAAACTTCAATCTGTGGTGTGCATTGTGCCTCCTCTTCAATTATCCATAAAGCTCACAGAAAATTAATGTGAGTGGTTGATGGCTCTTAAGTCATCATGAAATAAAATTATTGAAGGGTAACAATTTTTAAAAAGGGGGGGGGGGGGCATTATCTACAGTTTTAAGTTTTGATAGATCTAGGAGTGGAGAATATGATTAACCTAATTAAATTCCAAAAGTACTTTCCATTTTTATTCACTACTAGGCAATAATGAATAACATAAAGAATGTTTAGTCCTTTTTCTACAGTTTTCTATTATTAAGATGATGAAAGATCCTCCTTTATTAATTCTCTGCATTTTTTGTTGTCACAAAATGCAAGTACAAAAAGTTATTAGATGTTTTGATGTCATAAAACAGTTCATTAGGAAAAAAATATCATTTGCATAGACAACAATTCATGTTTTAATTTTTTTTAATCAACTTCTTTCAACAAGTTTATTATAGGTTAAAATTAGAAATAAAGTTTATACCCCCCCTCCAAAAAAAAAACACCTATAAATATTTAACTTATTAACAGAAATCTTAATATTTTTCTGTTTTAAGTAATACTGATTACAGCCAAACACACATAAAAAAATAAAAAAAAAAATAAAAATAAAAATAAAAAAGTGAAAAATGACAAGTTTCAACAGATATACAAATATTTGAGTAAAATGTAGGCTTTGAGTTACCTAATTGAACTGTATCCGCAGAATCTGTTGACTTTGGAGTATTCTTTTGCCTTCTTGTGGAAGGAGGTGTGAGATTTGTTAAAGGCTGAGGGGGACCTTTTCTTGGAGAGTTACGAGTTGCCATTCGACTTGAGGATGTAGCACTTTCATCAGCAGCCTATTATAAATATTAACTTATTGGTATCAGAACAGAAACAGTCATAACTGCCATAACTATACATAAACCCCACCACATTTACTACAAAAAATACAAATTAAATTATTTGTGCATATAATTCAAGCTTTGTTTGTGAATACTATCCCATGAAAAATAAAGAATTGATGGAGAAGTATTATTTTTGAAATTCTGACCTGAGTCTCACAAAATCTTAACATTTCTTAAGCTATATATTGTATGAAACCGAATTTTTAAACCACTATTTTAAAATTGGCTCCTTAGATGTAAAAAAGAAAACACATTAAGTTGACAAAATATCAATAAGTATATTCACAGTGTATCTAATAAGTTTCCAAAAGCCAATTACATAACATTTTCTAGACTTTGGGAAAAATTTCCTGGCACAGTTTTAAAAAGACTTAAGGACTTTAAGGTCTGTTTGGAAATATTAAAGAATAATTTTAAAATTTAAAAATTATCAGTTTACAGTTGTAAAATGTAAAATTATGCAAAACAGATTTCAATTCAAAACAGTGGTCAAAAACTAAAATAATTTTAATACTTATCATTTTTAGAAGGGTATAGTGTCCTCATAAATTTATTTTAAGTCATTAATAAAAATCATTATTTATATCAAAAATTTTTTTTCTCTTACTAAACTCTAAAGTGTGTAATCCTCTGAAATTTTGTAAAAAGGGTGTTATTTTATTTACTTGCAGAAAATCACACCTAATAGAAATTATATAAATTGCCATTGAAGATAAAGGACTTTAATTTTACCGACATTGTGCTACCTTTTTGAGACTTTCATGAACAGTAGATACCTTGATACATGATTTTGCATTCCTGCAAGTGTAGTAATAACTATTTCCTTCCACCGGAAAAAATGATGTAGCTAGTCCTTATTTATTATTTTTTTTTTTAATCTGTTATCTGTATTTTAGTCAAAATACAGAGTATCTCTGGAAATTCTAGAGTGTTTAACATATCTGCTAACTGCTGATACAGCCCAAAGAATATCTAAAGAAAGCACACTTCTTTTGATATTCTTAGGAGCATAGAAATAAGATTTACTTCAAGCTCTCTTTTTTTCTGCAACGATCTGCTGCCACTCATTACTGCTGCTATTGTTCTTTTTACCCCTATAGAAGCTTGTCGAGTCTGACGACTGTAAGTTCGAATTGGGCTTGGAGCTTTTGGTAATTCCTCTTTTTTCCCTTCAGTGGGTATACTATTAACAATTCTTGGAGGACTTGGTTGCCTAGGGGGTTCAGGCTGAGATACAACTGATGTAGTGGTAGATGTAGTAGTAGTTGTATCTTCAGGAACTGTCTGGAAGTTAGAAAAAACATATATATTTATAGCTATAATATTTGTATCAATTTTAAGAACATTTAAAAAAATCCTTTATTTCATATACAATTACATAAATACCAGGCATAAACAGTTACTGTGATCATAACCCTCAAGAACTTGTCGGAACTTAAATGATTGAGTGAAGAAAAATAAAAGTATTAAAAGAGTCTGTAAGACACATCTCTCAGTGTAACATGCAAAATATGTAGGATGCATTATTTCAGAAGTTTTACTCCACCCATTTTCTTAAACTTGACAGTTAAATCTTCATGTATGACTACATAACTACCTACCTTACAATACCACACAATGATTTCTTAAGAAATTATAACTGATTTTGATACACACATCCTATTCAAATCATAATATAAATAAATAAACATCAAGACAATAAAGTTAATTATAATAGCTTAAAGTATATTGTTTAGACCATCTAATCACATTATTTATTAAAAGAATTTTTTTTTTTATATCATACTCTAAGGGAGGGGAAAAAAAAAAAAAACCTAATTTAGTACATACTTTTGCAGAAACATTAGCAGGCGTTGCTTCTTTATTTACAAGTAGCACATTTATAGGTCCTGTTGATGATGTCATATGTAGCTGGTATTTTGAACGAGAACTTGGATCTTCATTCTACATTTAATATATTAAATAAATTAAACAAGTAGAGTATAAATAAAATTCAAGTAAATTTACATACATTTTCAATATCTTCTTTCATATTGATACCCTAGTCAAAAATCTACTTCTTGCATTTAATTAAAATACTTTCTCTTTTTAAACTTTTCTTATTAGAAAGTAAAATTTACAACAAAAGATCAAATTTAGGCTGCAAAATAATTTTGAATACACAGTTTCACTTTAATATTACCCATTCTTAAGAGAAACAATTAAAGTTTCAATATATTTGCATGTATTCTTCCCTTTGTTTAGACATCACATATTATATATATATATATATCTATCTATAAAATAGATTTATAACCTCTAGAAAGATAAAAAGTATAAGACATCACAAGTAAAAATAACACATAGGGACTATAAAGAGATGAACTTAGTTTAAGCATTTCACAGTAGACCCTGTGAAGAAAAAGAAAAAAAACCTACATATAGGAAAGCCATGATCAGTGAAAAAGAACATTTAAAACACAGAAAGCTCTAAATAACTTTCATACAGCATATTGAATACTTTTGCATGATTATCTGTAACACACACTTATAAAAATAAAGCAAAAAATTTTGAAAGTTTTTAATATGTCAAAACAATAACGAATTTGGGAGTTGTAAAGTTTTACCTGCAGCAAAATATTCATTCAAGAGCAACACATCTAAAGAAATGCTACCACAATGCAGTACAATATTTTCCTCCCCCAAAATTCCAAAATTTATCCAGAACCCAAGGTATTCAATTCTTCCAATATGAAATGAGCAAAAATTGATCAAAGATTTGGGGGCTGTACTAATAGCTCGTGTGTGTGGCTGTTTACACACATTCATGTATATATGTATTAAAAAGAAATATTTTATACTGAAAGGATTTTAAAATCTTTTTTTTTATAAATGACTTCCTTACTTTGACTTATTCAATCATAATCCTTAAATTGACATTTTTTTTATATACTTACCTATTACTTCTAGGTAAAGAGAGGACATTGGCTACATTTAAAGAAAATATTCATAAAAATAAAAAATAATAAAACTAATGTCTTTGCAGCTACATCTTTCTTCTTTTAAAAGGTTAAAATATTTCTGATTTTCTTCTAGGACTGCTAATTTATCAATGGATTTGGATTTATGACTAAACACTTTCAGTTTGATTCTCTAAGACACGAGAATTCTTTAACAAGCCATAACAATTTATAACAGCATTTTCTACTTAAATCAGATGTGAAACAAGATTATGAAGACATGTATAGTTATATAACACATGATCAACTTTAGAAATTCTAATGACTTTGAAATCTAGACCCCCCCCCAACGACCCTTCATCCTCCCTGTAATAAAATAGAGATGACAGCATCATATCCAAAATGCCTTCTCATTAAGAGAAAATTTGAGCATTATTTTTAATGTTGATTCTAAGGCATACAATAAGAGCATGACTAATATTTCTATCTGAAAACAGCACAAATGAAAGTTTTATACCTCCCTGACTGATTAATTGAAACCCCACAACTCAACTATCTGACAGAATAAGTTCTGGAACTTGTAGTTAAAACTTTTCAAGGTCTGGAAAATAAAAGGAAAATTCAAGACTTTTCACTGCCAGGATTTCCAGAGCCTACGGGGTTCTGTTACCCGAGAACTTGGATACAATAAACTAGAATTTTATCAGTGAAGGTAGCTATAGAAAGGTGTAAGGTTTGCACACATAACTTTTTGATTAAACTTTGAATTATCTTCACTCATTTTAAATTTCCTGATGTTTACAGGTAATTCAGACTTGGAGGAGCTCTGTAAAATATATGTATTCACTGATCTATGATTAAAACTTATGCAGAAAATAATACCTGGTCAGGTCCAAGTACAGAGAGCTGAGTACCAATTGGAGCTTCAACAGCAATCATTGTATCACCATCAAAACTGCTACAAACATCTTCATGTAAAACATAAGATAATTCGGTGTTTTCTGGGTCTTCTCTGATATTTGATATACTTTGCATAATCCACTGCTCATGTTGCTCAAGCTCTTTTTCTTTCTGGTCAAGAAATTCCAGTTCTTTCTTTAAAACAACAAGTCTGTCTGATATTTCTCGTGTATTGCAGCCAGGACCAGCACCTCTGAAAGTTTTACCGTTTATATTAAAGGCTTTTTACAGATTCAAATAGAAAAATAAAGCAGATCAAAAGTTAAAATTACTACATACAAGCGCATAGTTGCCAAATATTTAAAAAAATATTACAAATACTTTAATTCCACATAGAACAAATAAGATGATTAACAATTAAAAAAAAAATTCATAATTCATCAATTATAAATCTCACTGAAAACCTGTTAGTCACAGAAAATTTCTCATATACAGTTCTATTGCAAAAAAATTATAGCTTCTTTTTCGAGAAACTTAGAAAGAAGGGAAAAAATTATAAAAATGGGTGGTAAAATTTAGCCCAATATTGAGATTTTAAATATAGGTTACAAAACTTTGTTAATAATTAGGATTTCCCAATCCATCTTCAAAGCAACTTTTTTTTTTGTTTTTTGTTGCTAAATCTGAAAGCTACAGTGACATTTATATAAATAAACAGAAATACGTATAATTAAGTTTAAAAGTCTATTGCAGGGGTGTCAAACTCAAAGGCTAACTTGGGCCAAACAAACAAGGTTTAACTATAAGTGGGTCGCCCCCCCCCCCAAAAAAACAATATTAATAGAAACGTAGGTTTTTTAAGTACATTACCTAATTACAGTATATTCAACATAAATATACACATTTTGTTTAATAATAGCAAAAAAAGAGTATAATTAAAAGAAAAATACTTAGCGAATTCTTCCTATCTAATTATAATTCTGCGTAAGTTATTTTATTATATATTATTGTATGCCAATATATTGGCTGGGCCGCATGCGGCCCGTGAGTTTGACACCCCCTGGTCTAATGCATTGAAAATTCTTCCACAGCTAATTCTACAGCAGCTGTTCTACTACTATTACTGCATGACAGCTCTTACTTGTGCTTCAATGCATTATATACATCTGCTTACAAATCATGATTTGAAAATCCTGTATCACATGCTGTTTTAAGCCGAGCTTCTATTATTTCGATAACCTCAGTATATACCTAAGTGGAAATGTTGGGTTCAGGATTAATATTGATTAAAGAAATTTTTTGCTTTTTGCATCATAACATAATTTTACATTTAAGACACAATTATTACTGTGAAACAACATAATGAATAAATTAGAGTTCACTTACTTCCATTGTATACTGTTTTTTGATTTCTTTTCAATCAAACCAATTCCTTCTAACACATTGGTAATATCATATATCCTCCTTTTTTGTCGAACTGCAAGGGTATCAGCAGCCTACATAATATTACCAGAAAATAAAGTTCAATTACATTCAAAATATTAAACTTCATAATTTAGTTTTAATAATTTAATAGGGGAGGAACAGCCACTTTCAAGTTCAACCTCCTTTGAAGTTAATTTCTAAATTTACCACATCTTTATTTATAGAGAAATTATAAATTTATGGAAAGGAAAAAAAAAATCAAACTAATAACGTTAAACATTAGCAATTATAATTATTTAAAACTATACATTTTACAATTAATAGACTCATTCATATAACTGGCATGATTAAAGGTAAAACTAAAAGAAATATGTTAATTTACACATATTGGTTTAAGAATTTTTTTTAAAATAAAACTAAAAACTGATCATACCTACTCAGAATAGGTAATAAAAATCGTTCAGTCAACCTCATATGCAGTCGATTTATAGGTTATGCATACTCATTTATTACATATACACTTGCCTAAAAATGAATTGCAGTCTATTTACCATCTTCTTTTGTATTAGGAGAAATAATGGATAAAAGCATCAGTGACAGACAGTAAATTATAATTTCAAAGTATCTTTAAGCTCCAGGTCAAAACACAATAAAAAATTTATGGATACCAAAGTCAAAACAATTCATTTATTTCTAATTAACCTTATCACCTACTTTGCAAATCAGAGATTTCTAATAGTTTAGGGTAAAACTTGAAAAGTAACAATGACCATTTGCTTGAATTTTAAGTTAAAAAATTTCCTTAACCTGAACTATCTACCCCTCCTTATTGTGATAAATTAAAAAAAATCCTAGCAATAGAAAAATAGACAATCCCTTCACTACATAAAGCTTAAAACTAAAAGAAAATTAACTACAACAAGAAATTACAAGATTTAGTACTTCCTTATTAAATCAGGCCCAGCAAAATTTTGACGAGATCACAAACTATCGCCAAATAGCTTGAAGTCCTAACTAACCCTACAACATTTCAATCCTAACCCTGCATCATTTCAGGTGTGTTCGCTGCATCTAATCCAACAAAATAGAGGACAAAGAATTGGCTATGATAAAATGTGGTAATTGACAAAACCTTGTTATTTTGACAGAGGGGGAAAAAAAAAAAAAAAAAAGTTGGCATGGTTCTTCTACAACAGTGGATTTTCAGCAGGTTATGCTGAAAAACTAGAGAATGCTTCCTAGTTCTAGTGTTGAATAGAGGGACAAGCATACTCATGGCAAAGACTGTGAACCCCGTAGAAGAGGGATCGCCAATTTAAGCTGAGGAGGAGCGTAAAAAACAGAGGAACTGGACAAGTCATTTTATAGTTATTTCACTGTGCACCACAACTACCGTTTTGTTGATCCATAAAGGGGTACTCACACACAAGATGTTGAAAGAATGTGGGGCTCTTCTAAGTAGTGGAATAAAACGCAACAAGGCATGGCTTGCCATCACCTTGAGTCTCATCTTGCAGAATTCGTATAGTACAAGTACACTAGACAAGAAATTGCTTTTGATGCCAGTTTAAAATCAATTTCAAAATATGACAGCTTGAAACTGTATGCAAGAAGTAATGTAATACAATGCCACTGGCGAAGGTTTGTGACATCCTTCCACAAAATTTCGTGGGGGCTGGCTGCATGAATAAAGTACCGAATATTTTAATACAAAATGTAAAACATGAATAATAAAACCAAAACATTAACAACTCATTGAACTTTTTTTTAAAAAATTAACCAAATTTATTTTACAATCATTTTTAATAAAAACATATTGCAGTTTACACACTTTAAACATTATCCAAGGTAGGATGCGGGGTTAGCAAATATGACATGATACTAATAAAAGAAACCAGTTAAAACAACATTAATTATTCTGACATTTCAGACATCATAAAGAACCTTTTTTGTGAACAGACATCAATCAGTTACTTGAGATTCTGTGGAAATCCCAAACGTAACCATATGTCTTCTGATTGAAAATAAAAAAATTTTGAGGACTTTTACGAACTCACTAACATTTCCAAGATTTTGGTATCTTGTTCGTGGTTTGAATTCAGCCCTTTTAAAGAACATATAAGTTCTATAACATAATCACTGACAGATGTTGCAAATATTTGAATCTCTAATCTGCTTGCATTAATTAGAGAATTTTGGCTTCTGCTAGGCAACACAAGGACAATCTAACAAGATACTGCAATTCTGACTGTTCTCTGAAAAAAAAAAAAAAAAAAAAAAAACCAGCCTTCCCGAACCACATTTTTCAGCCCATCTAAAGAACATTAACATGACAGTCTTAAGTTTACCCTAAAAGCTGAGACAAAATCTGTTTTGGTTTCTCCTAGCATGCAATGAACATATGAGGTGGTGAAAGGCAAAGTGGTGTAAGTCTAAAGCGTTTGGCTGCAAAAACTACAAAATATCCCACTATAAATTGAACAAATGATTATAATTCATAATAATTATTATAATACTGCAAATAATAATTATTTGCAATTACACTATAAATTGAACATGGTGATTACATTTTTTGCCCTCAAATACAAAAAGTTGAAAATGTGACTTACAAAACTTTGCCTTTCACCACCTCATATAATGTATGCCTCAGTATTACATCAAAGCTTGATCTTTCAAACTCAATTCTCAATCGAAGGAATGTTTTTCCTTGAAAAAGCCATATCGTTAATGTACTGAAGATATGTGTTTTTCTCTTAAATATATTTTTTGGCGCAGTAAGCAGATACCATATTTTATAGACAACTTACATCTACACTCCCAAACAGAAAAAATGAACAAATAAATACTTTTCATTGCTCCACCACACCATTCAGAAATTCAATTATAAAGCCAAATCTTCAAATTGAGTTTCCAAAATCAATAGGAACAAAATCAGCTTTGGCAAATGCTCTTGTAAAACTGCTATATCTGAACATAGTTCAGGCATGATTTAAAATTCGAGGGTTTTCTTGTATTGCCCAAATTTTCCTTATAAAACTTCAGCTTCATGGCAGTAAAACACATCATCTGAACTTCTATTTATATTTGGATAACATTTTCAAATGTTTACACAGAATATTACATTACATGCAATTTGATCTTTTAAATGATCTACTTTTAACATCTGCTTATTATTTATAGTAAGGAAGACATTCTTACACGTGTAATAATATTTTCATACCAAAATTTAATTCATATATACCATTAATGGTAAAAATTCTTAACCTGCCACTCTGTGATATTGTAATAAAAGAGTACATATAGGAATATTCTAGCTTCATTGTGTCCAAAATGCAATCAGTGATAATTAGATACATGTAAAGAAAGTTATCAAACTATATTAATTCACATTACACTTGCCATAAAGAAATAAAGACATATAAATTAAACCTGGCATTTTTAAACCATATTTTGAAGGAAAAACAAAACAAAAACAAAAACCACAACAACCAAGCAATGGTAAGGGTTAAGTTTTATTCTAAATGGGAAAAAAAAAGGATTTGCATTTTCGAACAAAGGAAAAACATTAACAACGGTAGGAGGCTTCCATTCTATTAATTGCGCTCAGGATAAGTATAATACTGCTATTTTTTTCTAAAGCGTATGTTACAAAAATTTTACTGCTTGCAAATCATGATAAAACTACACCATTAAACATCAAAAAGAGTTAAAATATCTATGTGAATTATAATGAACTAAGTATAACATCTGCCGAAATTCCAGTTCTTCAATAGAATCAAATGCAAAACACAACGTTAGAACGTATACAAGCTACAAATATACCAGCTCATTGCTTCAATAATATCGCACATTCAATTTTTAAAAAAATGAACGATAGGTTTCATCCGCTGAGTTAACATCAGAAGTTAAGTCTCAGAAGTTGCATGTGCCTCCGTAGCGGAAAAAAATTGTATGAATTTTCGGAGGTATTTAATTTTTTAAAAAAGCGAGTTTAAAATAACTCTACATGAAAAACAATTGGGCTTCTTATTTCCTATCGGTCATATGCTGAATTCTTAATTATTCGAGAGTTCGATGACAGAGGCATTTATTAATGTCACGCGCTCAGAATGTTTGTAAACAAAGATTCTACTAAAAATGTTTTAAAAATATATACAATATCCTCAAGATAAATCATAAAACCTCGATCATAAACAAAAGTTTTTAGACAATTACAATGACTCTGTGATACTTTTTACTCAAAACTAAATTAAAATCATAGAATGACATGATTACGCAATAAGAACCGTTTCTTTGAGTGGGATTTTTAAACTGGCGCCATTGGAGTTCCGCTATAAGGCGGGACATCGGAAAAAAATAAATGTAATACCGTATTAAAATACCTCAAGATAAAAATTACTCACCACTTTTAAATCCAAAACACCATCTTTTGCCTCCTGTAACAAAGAGACAAATTTTGTCGTAAGCAAACCCAAACTTTTTTCGTGCCTACTAGGCGTTGTGTCCACCATTTTGTAACCGGACAGTTCAACTGCTGCCATTTTTAACTTAAGAAGTATCGTCATTCATCAAATTTCCATGGAGGTATAAAATAAGAATTTTTTTTTTTCATGGGATCTTAAGCAAAACCATATACGGTTATCATGATATCTTGTTGAAAAGCTATGGACACAGTATCTCGAGCCACCGGTTTTGTAAATTCTAGAACAAGTCATGGATGGTGGGCAGTTAATGTTACCAACTGCCGAGATAACTAAGCTGTTAGATACCACCATGAAGCTATAAGTAGGAGCGTAAGCTTCAATGCGGAATTCCTCGAAAAAGGACCGATTATGGTCGCTCACCGACAGGTGACGCGACATGTAACAGAGGCGCCGATTTTTCATTGAGTTATATGGACCCATGTTTTTGAGAATTATTTTACAAATTTTTAAATTTATTCTATGCACAGATATGCCAACATGTTTTCCACCTGGAAGTACTAGTGGCTATTGATCAGCCATAAAAAGAAACAAAGACTTTTGTCAAGCCCCTAAAGGATCCAATGTTGCAGGGGAAGAACATATTACAGCCCTACTTAATTTAAGAGATCATGATGGATCTTCAGATGAGAAGATAGAATGGGCTAGATGGCTTGATAAAATAATTCACAAGGGACTTACAGATGACGTCATTACTGCCGTGGTCAATGAGATTGGTGACCACGATTATTTAATGATATCGTCTTCAAATTTCATAATAAATTACGTTGCTGGTTATATTGTTAGGAGGATCAGCAGATTTTCTAAATGTGACCAATGCATACAAAAATTAACCACTATAAACAATCATACTAATCGAAATAGATTTATTTTTTTCTAAGTAAAGGTTCCTAGTATACCCTTCAGATTTGTTTTGAAAAGTCATTAATATACTAGAAATTTGCACTTTTATTTAATTCAAAATGTTATTAACTTTTTCCTCACTACGCGCAAGCATTTTATATGCAAACAAGAAAATAAAAATTCTCAACTCTGTTTTAATGTTAAAACATTAAGAAAACAATAAAAATTATAAAGCACATTATTTATTATTAAATTCAAACTTCTATTTATATTACTTTTGAATTGAATTATTCTACTCATTTAATAATTTAACTGAATAATATCTTTTATTATACCACTAAAATTAAGAATGATATTAATTCCAACTGTATTTCTATTCAATTTGTAAAGTTATTCCCTTGTCAATATCAATGAATAATGTTGTAAATATCTGCAAAACCTCTCATGTATAATTTTTTGTTTAAATTTATTTATAGTAAATTGTATATCAAGCATTTAATTTTTATTTTATAATAATGTATTAATAGTGTATGTTGTTAATTTCAATTCTTTATAATTATGAAATACTTTTCTTCTGTTCAACATATTTTATGGTTATGACAAATTAAGATACAGTGACTCCCAAAAGTGTTCGTACACTTACGATTTTCAATGAAATAGGTGTCTATCCATTAATTAAAATCAATATTTCAGAATGGGTATTTAATAATAAGAGCTATAATCTATTCTTAACAAAACTACATTAAATATTTTAAAAGCATAGTAAAACTTTATTTTTAAGAACCAATAATCAAAAAGTAACAAAAACTTTGTCTCACGAAAGTCATCGTACACTTGTAAAAAATCTTTACATATTAGTAAATATTCTAATTTTTCGTTAAATCAATATTTAGTAGGATATCCTTTAGCATCCAAAACAGCTTTTAAACGTCTGGGAATAGATTGCACTAGTTCTTTTGTAATTTCTGCATTAATGTTCATCCATTCTTCCATCATAATTGTTTTTAGTTCGCTTAACGTGTGAATGTCGTGTTTTCGTACTCGAACCTCCAGTTCTCTCCAAATATGTTCTATTGCGTTTAAATCTGGCGATTGAGGTGGTGTTTTCAAAACTTGTGGACAATTATAGAGACACCATAGGTGAACGTTGAGAGCCGTATGCTTAGAATCGTTATCTTGATAAAAAACAAAGTTGTTTCCAATACCCAAATTTTGGGATGATAATTTTAAATTGTCTCTTAAAATATTTATATAAACAGCATGATTCATTGGGCCATCAGTAAATACCAAATTACCTAGTCCTGTTGCTGACATACACCCCCACACAAGGACACCTCCACCGCCATGCTTAACTGTTCCTACTAAGTTGAGATTAAGTTCCACATTTTTTCTTCTCTATACAATTATACGCCCATCTTAACCAAAAACGGTAAACTTGCTTTCATTGGCAAATAAGACATTATTCCAATACGTTTGGGGCTTATTTATCATTGATAGTGTGAAGGAAAGCCTAAGCTTTCTGTTTTTTTCACTCACAAAAAATTTTCTACGGGCAGAACACCCATGTAATCCAGCTGCTTTGAGAACTCGTAGAACAGTTTCAGGTGAAATTGAAGTAGAAAATGTTTCATTAAACTCTGCAGAAACTTTTACAGCACTCAAACATGGATTTTTCAGAAATTTTCTAATTATAAATCTCTGATCACGTTTTGTTAACTTTGCCAGACGGCCTTTTCTTACCTTGTTTTCGATCTGATTTTCTTCTTTGAAGTGTTTTATCACATACTGCACAGTAGAATGGGATGAATTAAGTAATTTAGCAGGGTCTGGGGGTGCCTTGTGTGGATGACAGATCTGTACTGTTTGTCCGGCAACCTCCAGCCCCACAGCAATGGAAAATGCCACCGAACTTGGGAAATTTACCCTCTACAGCGTATTCAGGCTCTTGCTACGTAGTGACTGGACTTCAGGTGTATCATGGACGATAGACCTTAATGGTCTGGGGGTCCGAGGTGTCAAATTCAAAGATTAAGTAATTTAGCAATATTCCGAACTAATTTACCACTACTATGATGGAAAATAATCAATTTTCGAATGCTGTTTGTTGTTTCTTTACGACTATGAGCCATTTTTATATAATAAATAGAATATTACGGAGCAGGCAAGCAAAAATTAAAGCCAAATGATATTTTAAATGCCACCAGAATTCAAAAATAAAAATAAAGAGACAGACGATAATTTTAATTATGAATTTATCCGAAAATATTTCAGTGTATGATGACTTTTGTGAGATAAAGTTTTTGTTACTTTTTGATTACTGGTTTCTTAAAAATAAAGTTTTACTATGTTTTCAAAATATTTCATGTAGTTTTGTTAAGAATAGATTATAGATCTTATTATTAAATACCCATTCTGAAATATTCATTTTAATTACTGGATAGACTTCTATTTCATTGAAAATGTGTACGAACACTTTTGGGAGCCACTGTACATGTCTAAGCTAAAGCCATCATTTTTTTATTTGTTCACAGAAATAAAATATTTCCAGTTAACATTTCTACATGAAATTAATGTTTTTTTCTCTGCTAAGTATTAGTAAAAAAATATTTAGTATCTGTTTATAATTTTTTTATACTATGAAAACTTCATAAAACTGGTGAATATGCTGGAACCTTAATATAGAATTTAATCGCTAGTAAGTTAGCTTCCATAAGTAAATAAGTTTTTATTGTATGATAAACAATGTTGTCAGTATAAATGCTCATGCAAAATCTGTTGTGTATAATTTAAAAAAAAAAATTATTATTTTCAGATCTTTCTACTGTGAGTACAATAAACCCATACTTTGTGAAAATACAAAAATATAGCTGATTTGTCCTTGTCAATTTATTTGGGTTTTTTTTTTAATTCACTGAAAAAAAATTTGTATTCAGTAATTTACCAACTTGACGATTATACCCCCAGTTTTAAAAAGTGTAATATGAGATGCTTTGATTGATTTTTTTTTCCAAAGGAAGATAATTCGAAGTATTGTGTGATTAAATGCTGAATTGGCTTCCTATTTTATTAGTCCTGATTGGAATTTATTTGCGATTATTAATAGAAAATGTTGCTTTTCTTTATAAAGGCTGTTATGTATGATATTTTATTCATACTTATCTGCAAATAGAAATATTCTTATATCACTATGTGTGTGTGTGCTTTGGTTAATGAGTAGTATTTCTCACAATTTTTTTTTCCATAAGAAATTTCCTTCTTTTCTGCAATTTCATTTTCATAATTATTCAATTATTGCAAAATTCTGAACTCAATTATTCTGAAACTAATACCCCATTATTCTGAAAAAGTTTATACAGTGAAGTGTGATTCTTCGTGTGTCCGATGTTTGGACATTGCATTCTCTGTAGCTGCAGCTAGTGTGTGCTCTTATATGTGCATGTAACTAACTAGCTCCAGAAAATTATGTATCATTATTAACTCATTTCCTTTAAGGATTTTAATGAAGTTTAGCAAAAAAGGCAGTTCAAATAAACATTTTGCACAAAAATAAACAATTGTAAAGTTGAATAAATAAATTCATATTAATTACGGACTAAAAAAAAACCTGTTTTCGCTTGAAAAATACGAAAAATCCATATTAAAGCGTATGGTTTCCGTGTTAAGGCGGCGGAACAATCGGCGCGCTCGCCACCTAGTGGCGGCAAGCAAATGTGATACACTTTTTTAACAAGGAGCTACTCCTCCTTCTGTAGCTTCATGGATACCACCTTTCGGGGAAAAAAAGTTTGAATTCTGACTGGTCAATGAAAAGATAAATTTGGATAAAAATGATAATTTTGGGTAGTGATATTACAATATTATTCTTATTATTGTTATTTGTATTTATTTGATATTTTATGTTGAAATTTTGTCATTGAAAAACATTTAATTTGTTATAAATGGTTTATGTGTTAAAAAATGATTTTGGATATCGAAACTAAAAGGCTAGATGGAATAAAACATATTTTTAATTATGTTTTATTTGTCTGCTTCCCTTCTTAACCTTTTCCCGATGGTTGGTACAATGTTGTACCGCAGAATTTCCCCTCCTCTGTTTCTTTCAAGCAGGTGACATTTCATTGCAAATCCTGTACATAAACGGGATAGGCGTGGCTCTATATCCAAGTAAAATTTCTCGTAATTTACTTGGATAAAGTAGATTTATAGTTTAACGAGGTGATTCAACTAAGGGCATGTTCACATAGGAGTCCGTTGCGTTGCGTTAAGGAAAAGATGACGTTGAGACGAAAATAAACCAATCATATGCGTTAAAAATTTCATTGCTAATCGTTTGGAGGCATATGATTGGTTTATTTTCGTCTCAACGTCATCTTTTCCTTAACGCAACGCCACGGACTCCTATGTGAACAGGCCCTTACTGTCATTTCACTCATTGGTTTTTTTTTTTGTTTTCAGCAAAATATTTTACACTTGTGTATTCTTTAGAATTTTTTCTTTAAGGGCTGAAGTTTATACAATTCGTAAATCATAGGATCTTATGTTATCCGCTTATATATATATATATATATATATATATATATATATATATATATATATATATATATATATATATATATATATATATATATACACGTTTGTGTTCTATGAAAATTTAAAAAAATTAGCAGTTTAAATAAACAACTATTTTGGAGCATGGCTTAGCACCCCTCTTCTAAAGTGTTTGTCCTTTCCGTCTGCTTTGCGGCCCAGCCGCCCTGAGTAGTTCCCGTTGCACAGGGCTTTTCATGTGGGCCTAAGTTGGGGGCCACTGGTGTGGGGCACGGGGTGGCCGTCGACTGCGGCCCCTTCCACACTGAAGGGTATTTTAATCGATAGTTTTTGTTACTATGTGGAGCCTTCTCTGGTACACTAATTTCAATAGGAATCAATGCACCAAATCAATAGGAAGCAAAAAAAAATATTTATATTTAAATTGAGAGTCGTAATAAAGCTCTAACCATCTTAAGAAAACTTTAAGAAGCCCTAAGATATGGATTTAAAAATATAAACAATGATGGAATCAAATAAGATGTGCTTTCGTTGTTTTCCCAACAGCACTAATAGACGAAAAGTGTCTTTTCTATTCTAAAAAACGAACTCCCGCTGCCGCTGTCAAAAGCTTGTCACGCTATCTCCTCCGAAACCGCTGGGGGTATGGGGTCGAGAGCGATACCAATGGATGCAGAAAAATGGGGGAGGGGGGACCAAAGTAAGACATGTCTCATCTTCGTCGGACTTTAAGGGTTTTTTTAAATTTTATGTTTTGTGGGAAAATATTGACTTTTTCATCTTTAGATTACGATAACTCGCCAAAAAATGAGCGAGGAGCACTGTTGCGAGGAACAGTGTAAACAATGATTCGTCGGACCAAATGCCGTTTATCGACATATTACTCGACCAGGATTTGTGCTCGTCGCACCATTGTGGAAGATATTTTGTATTGCCATCTATTACAAGTGGTTTGGGAATAGTAACTCTTCCGTAAATGCTTTGTTTGTGAAGTTCCCTTCTACCTCTGATGGTTGATACCGGAACATGCAGATGCAGATTGAGCTCTTCCATCATTTTGGTTGCAGTTGTTTTCTTTCTTCATGTCACAATCCGCTTCAATAACTCGTCCGTCTCTTTCACTCAGCTCTCCCTTTCGTCCACCATTCTGTTTGACAAAGGATGTTTTTCCGTGCACTCTGTATGCTACCATGGCTTTCGATACCATAGCTCGAAAAACACCCATTAGCTTGGGGTTGCAGTAACAAATACTCCAATTTAAACGCGCTCAAGCAATTTGCCCTTTTTCTCAAGGTCTGCAAGGTTTGACATTTTACGCTGTTCCCCCAAAAAGTACGACGCCCTTAGCTTCATTACTGCTAAGCTTCTACTCACAGTAGCCTTAGCTTCTACTCACAGTAGAATAATACATACACTATATCATGTAAAAAAATATCGGTGGCCAGACTTGTTTTTTAAGGATTACGAAGCACATTCATAAACACCACTAGTATTGATAGGTGTTTCTATTATTTTGATAACCACCTGTATATATATATATATATATATATATATAACATTCATTTTTAAATAAACGTTTGAATACATTTAGGTTTCGAGTTTCATTTTTTACATTATTATATAATGAGGTATAGTATACTATGTTGCGATCCGTGTATCGTAGCAAACATATACAAGTAACCCGAGGAAAAAAAAATGGTTGAATGTCGCTAGTCTAAGGGCCTGTTCACATAGGAATCCGGTAGCGGAGCGTTAAAGTATTGAAATATCTTTAACCAATGACAAACCTCCAAACGATTAGCAACGAAATTTTTAAAGCTTATGATTGGTTTATTTTCGTCTCAACGTCATCTTTCCTTTAACGCTCCGCTACCGGTCTCCTATGTGAACAGGCCCTATCTAAATCACCGATCTCTTACGCTCCCTTCAATCATACCTCGACGATATCAGCTAATTTTGCTCTTTTGTAGTTCTGCCCATGTCTTATTGATCGATGCAGTGGTTCTATTTAAATGACGAGTTAAATGACAGAAATTATATTACATTTTAATATGGGATCGAGGTATGCTAGTGGTAGCACACTGGGCTTGGAACTGGGGATGCTCGGTTCGAGTCTCGGCGATCGCCATTAAATAACGCTAGGCTGGATAAGGGTATATTAAATTTGTAAACCGGAGAGTCTATTTATGAAGTCAGAGAGGGCGGGAGAAGGTACGATCCCGTCGCCCAGATGTCGCCCCTGGGAGTGCTCGGGTAAAACTGAGGTGGCACCAGGGGGTGGTGTTGGTTTATCTATACGGTGCGCCTATTGAAAGCAACCAACGATTCCCGCGGGTTAAGTACGAATGTATTAATGGGCAAGTTCCCCGTCTTGGCAGACGACATTACGGCACGTGAACGCCGATTTCTCGGTGTCTTCAAAAAACGTTAAAAGCAAGAGTCATAGAAATAGGGTTACGTAACGCATTAACAATATCCAATGGAATACACATCTTGGTCAGAATGGTTCGCTAAAAGTCCACTACAGTGCAGTAGAACAAGATGTGGCCCGGTTGGCAAAGGCAGCGGGCCAGTGATCTGAACATCGCTGGTTCGATGTCCGTCGCTGATAAAAACCACCGACGTGTACACTAATGGCGGCTGGTGCACGGAACAAATCTGTGGTACCTACAATGTCGTCCAAGTTCCCAAAATACATCTGGAGGTGCGGGGTCAAGTGTTCCGGTCTCGTCACTTGATTCGGTTCAAAATTACGGGACCGATGTTCTTCGAGGTCAGGTCAGACTTCAGCCCTAGCGGTACCTCGCCTTAAGTGAAGCTGCTTACTACCCTTCGCCATGGACGTAGGTCCTTTGGACTTGGTGTAGGTTTTCCTACACCAAGGGGATTAGAAACAACAACAACAACAGAACAAGATGTGCTCCAATGTTACCTCTTCCACCAGACAAGTAGGACATTTGCCTGAACGATGATGTCTTGTTCCTCCCGATATAGATATGAAACGAATGTTAAAGAAATACAAAAGCTAAGTTTTCCAGTCATAGTAGAGAAACTGGAGGCTGATTGTTTTCTATTTTACAACAGTCCCGTACATTTGTGTGGTAAAAAGAGCAGAAACTTTTGAAATGACACCTTAAGTGCGAGTTGAATGATACGAGTCTCTGGGCCCAAGGTAGCCTTGCGGTAGCGCGTCGGCTTTCGGTACTGAAGGGGTGTAAAGAGGATTTCTTACTTCTACGCTAGTCATTCTACGCTAGGATTTCTTACTTCTACGCTGATGGTTCCTTTTTTCTACGCCACCCTGCATTAGGGTTAGGCGACCTTGGCATGAAGATTTGGATTCAATTTCATCTTCGCGTACGCTCGCTTTCTTTATACAGCGAAATAATATGTCAGCAAAACAGGCCTTATAGACCTAGGATAACTGACTTTATTTACATCTTATTTACGTTTTATAACGAATACAAAATATTACACACGAGCTTCTTAAAAACACTCGCTTCCTTTCACCAACCCGTTCTTATTCTCTGGGTTCCACTCGTCGCTCCCTAGAGGGCGTGAGACGCGACCTTTACATGGGGCTCGGAACGTGTGCCGACAAGCGCCATTCAATACCTTCATGTCTAGGCCGGATATGGGAACATTGAATCTGTAGTCCGAAGAGCCCTTCTATGAAGATAGAAGGGCAGTGGAGGGCAAAGAGAGTGTCGTCGAAGGTACGATACCCTCAGTGGCGCACCCAGGATTTTTTCTTGGGGGGGGGGGGGCGAGATGAACGGATAAAAATATTTATAATGCGTGGGGTGGTCCAAGATGATCGAATAAAAATATTTATAATGCAAAATCAATATTCATAATGCAACCTGCCCCCAGCACAATTAAATTTGCACAGTAGTAGGTTAGGAACAATTCAGTTTAGCCAACACATAGCTGAACAGAGTATTGGCATAGCCCTGATGCAGGATGCCTCTTAACCGGAGAATAGGAAGACCACCTGGATTTGGTGTAACTTGGAAAACTTTCTGTTCCACCGGAGAGGCGGTTTCAGGAAAATTTGGTAAAAAGTCAGCAATAGCTATAAGCCTAAATATAACACCAATATTACCATCTTCCGTCCCAAATCATGTAGAAGTTCACTTAGAAACCAAGGAACATAAATTGACTGTAATTAGTACGTATGCAAGACCTAATAATAACTTCGACGATTATCTAGAGGAATTAGAAACTGTGATTAACACAGCAACGGGTGAACTGCTAATTGGTGGAGATTTTAACGCCCACTCCACGACATGGGGCTATGCCACGAATGACGCTAGGGGTGAGAAATTATTAGATTTCATTTTAAAACACGGCCTTGTGGTTCACAATAACCCAGAATACGGTCCAACGTTTGAGAGCAATGACAAACAAGGATGGACGGACTTAACTTTAACGAGAGGTCATCTCTCAACAAAACTAAATAACTAGATGGTTTTGAACAATTTAACGTTAAGCGACCACAAGTGCATAGAATATACCCTAGATTTCTCCCTAGCAGCCCACTCACGTCACAGACTGGCAACAAAGTATGGTCACCATAACAAATTTAAAAGACAGGTAAAGATTAAAACGAAGGAAATTTGGAAAAATATAGCTAATATTAAAAACAAAGAGGAATTGGATGGTAACTCAGGCTGAAATTAGAAGAATACTCGATAGTGTAAATACAAGTAAGGCTCCAGGTTTCGACCTAATTGACTACAAGTTGCTGAAAAGAATTAATGACGTTTGCCCAAAACTAATTCTAGATTTAATGAATAAGTGCCTCCAGTTGGGCCACTTCCCAATCCCGCTAAAGAAATCAATAGTAGTTCTTTTTCCAAAAGTCGGCAAGCCAGTAAAATATCTTAAGTCTTATCGGCCCATCAGCCTACTTCCGACCCTAGGAAAATTATTAGAAAAGATTATACATGGTAGAATATCGCATGAATTAATAAAGGAAGTCTTTTGGCGTAAAAATCAATATGGCTTTAAAAGCGGGATTTCGACGGAACATGCCCTTTTTAATGTAATGAAAAAAAGGGTCCTAAACCCCCAAAAATATGGATAGGAATCCCTCCCTTTTCTCCCCTTTTAGGTTGTGCTCTGTTGTCGGCTCAACATAAATTTCTTTACTGCAAGAGGATTTTCGGCGCACACACTAGTTAGGAGCGCCAGCCAGGGCCACGGCTGAAAAGGATTGTGTTCAAGCTTTTCTCCTTCGAAGAATTTCAGTTTGGCTGGGGATTCTAAATTATCGTTTCGGTTAATAACTAGCTTAATAGAAGAAGAAACTACGACAACAAGCCAGCAGCTAGCATGTGCTAGACAAGTGATTCAGCAGGCCTGCTACCAGTAATTTCTACTTCTATGCCGGGGGTCGTATGTAAGTATTTTTCATTACCATCTCACCCACTAAATTTCCTCCACCTGCTGCCTAATCTAATTAGTAAGCCGTAGTTGAGCCTAACTCTTACTGACTAACCCCTAACTTACACCCTCTTTCAGTCAGTCTTAAAACTTATCTTCCGGCTTAAGCTTAGTTCAATTATTTTGTTTTAGTTGATCTGAATGGTCAAGATCGTTAATGATAGGATTCCCCGAGGAGGAACTGCTCAGCACTTGTGGTGAGTAGGAAATCTGAAGGCAAGGTTGGGCTAAGGTTAGGGCCTGCAATGATGAGCGAAATGGCACGGGGCCTGCGTAAGTCAGGAGATTTAGTCTTGTCCTCGGATTATGACCTATCGACTGCAGACTTGTTAGGTTAGCTGGGCCTTCCTTGAGTTGGTCCAACCCTAGAGGTCACGGTCCTCGTCATTGGGGTGGTGCCCCTTGGCGAACACAGGACACGCCGGCTCACGAAGGTTTCGCAGGGTGGGTTGCGCAGCAACGATGAGGTTATTACCATGTTGCTGGTTCTGCGCCCAGGGTTGTGACTGTTCCCTCTCAAAATTGACCATTCCCAATTTAGGCCAAGTCGCCTCCTATCTGGGATTTGCAACGAATGCCGTCTTTTTTTGAATTTCTTTGAGTCACACTGCCAGTAATTTTGGTGACTCATCTTTTGGTTCTTTTTTCTTAAGGTTTTCGCATTCTCACTCGCAGCCATTAATTATGTGCAGTCGTTCGTTTGGGTTTCTTTGCCTCATTCTCTTCTTAGTTACGTCCTCTTGAAGGTTAGCCTTTCGAATGTCCTCCGGCAGAGCTTTTACGTCTTCTAAATTTAAATATTTTCCTAGGCTTATCCGTCTGATCTGCAGGGAGTCCGTCTGTGTCTCTGGTTTTGTGGGGTGTGTCCTGTGGGTGGTGGTTGCGGGGGGGGGGAGGCTTGTCTGGGTCGTTCGCGGGGTAGTTGCCAGCTGCGGGTCTATCCGCACCGTCGTGGTTATCCCAGTTGGGCTTTTGCCAGGTCGGGCCCGATGTGTGCTTCTTGGGAGGTCTCCTGCCCCCCCCCCCCGGGTGCGACCCTGGATACCCTAGATGTCGCCCCTGAGAGTACTTGGTCAAATTGAGGTGGCACCTGGATGAGTAGGACTCCGACCCCTGTGGTGCCATTATAAACCGGAGACGCATCCCTTAGCCCGTTAGCCTATATGGACCTGGTCTGGAATGCTTCCGGACAGGGGGAATAAGCAACAACAACAACAACAACAACAAAACATATTTTAATTAATATTCTTTAATTCTAAGTTTAAATTATAAAACTAAGCTGTTCTCTGATCATTTGATCGCCTACTATTCATAGGTTATGAAGAACTAAAATAAATATGGCAACGAAATAAAAGTTTAATTCTAGATTATTTATTTGAACTTTTCAATCATGCTATTCATAATGCAAGAACTGAAATTAAACTGCTGTTGACGATAACCATTTTTGCCAATTTCCATCGGTCAAAAATGCCTGATTATTATCTTTCCTTTTTTATCGGGTTAGAGCTATAGAGAGCCGCATTTATCCCCCCTCCCCCAACTTTTTAAAGCAAAATAACTCTTTTCCGTGAAAAGATTAATCTCTCAGACAACAGATGACAGCAGTAAAATTTTAAATGACTCACCATGTTTTGTCTAAACTTAATGAATAATAAAGAACGGAACATAATAAAAATCATAAATACGCAACCCTTGGTTTTTTTTCAATGATGTTTATTTTTTTTTACTTTTATCAGGAGAAGTAAATTCTTACAATAATTACAAGATAAAAAGAACTTTTTATATACCACGTTTTTAAATTTTCTGTTGAATCATATAAACTTGCCAATTCTATGTATTAATAAATACTTTTTAAAAATATTTTTGATGAATTATCCCATCAACTTGAAAGAAAATGAAGTTAATTGGAAGTTAACTTGCGTTTAACTTTTCGTTCCCGTCCCGGCCGATAGATGGCTGCACCAGTCTACAAAACAAAATTAACTCAAAATGAATTCAAATCCTGCTTAAAGATGGCTAAAAGTATCAAAAGAATGCATTGTCATCGTGTTCTGAGCTATTCTAAAAGTTTCAAATGTTTAGCTAGGCGGGAAGTTAGTTAAAAATCGATTGCAAGATTTGTGCTGGACAAACACACATACAAACAAGACAGCGAGTTAATAAAAACATGGTAAATATGTAATGCTCCGCCACCACTCAAACAGTATAACATTCACAAAGATGTGTAAAAAATTCCCACAAAAACACATGAAAGGATATCAACCAGATGGGTTTATGAATTTATATCCCGTTTCCTTGGTTACAAGGCATTCGGATTTTCCCTTGTACATTTAACGCTCTGAAATGTGTTTTAATTTTATAAAAAAAATTAATTCATTTAGTATAACAGGTGGAAAATAAAGAAAACTGAAGTAACGCAGCGTGTTTTGAACGCGCTATCATTCGGTTTTCCCACAAAAAAAATAAAAAATAAAAATAAAAATAAAATAAATAAATTAATTAATTAAAAATAAATATATAAATAAAAAAACTGTGTCCCAAGGACTTGTTCACACTGATTTTAGAGCAGACCATAGCGGGAGTGATAAAAATTTTAACCAATCGTAGATTCAACGAAATGACCACGTGATATGTCAAACCAATCACAGGCCATGTCAGCAACCTCGATGCCAACACAGAAACGCTACGTTACGCTCCGGAAGTAATGTGAACAGAGTCCAACATTCGATATAAATAATTAAAACTATTGTAACGTTGATATCTGTGGATGATGTAATTCCGAAAATCAAGATGTATATGAAAGATACAGACACAAGTTAATTTGAAAGATTTTTATTCGTATATAATGGAAAGAACATTCTTTTCCATTGACTCCAAAACGAAACAAAGAGATGAAAATTCAAGCTTTAGCTTTGCTCGCCACTTAGCTCAGCTTGGATGTGGTTTGCAATGACTTTGATTGCGGCGAAATTCTCCTCTGCGGTAGGAATGATTTGGCTGTTTGAAAGCAAGAAACCTTGTCTCCCGGTGTCTCTCAACTCGGCTGCAAAACTGTATTTTATTTTTGCAGATGCATAGGCCCAGTCAGTGGAAGATCCAGACGCAGGATCTACGGATACAAGAAACACTGGGTTAAAATTGCTATAAATTTGATACTATAACTTGCACAACAGAAAAACCACATTTCTCAATCATTATCTTAAAATAGATACTGTAAACATGATCAAGTCAATGATAAATCATAGACTCGTTATAAAAGATCAAAATATTTTATTACTTTATTTGCTGAAATTAATCCCTTTACGACGAGCAAAGAGGAATTAACTTTACTGATATTGATGAACTGATATTTGATTAAAATGGACTTTGGACCATTTTGTTCCAAGGTACAGATATATATATATATATATATATATATATATATATATATATATATATATATATATATATATATATATATATATAAATATATATAAATATATATATATATATATATATATATATATATATATATATATAAATATATATATATATAAATATATATATATATATATATATATATATATATATATATATATATATATATATATATATATATAAATATATATATATATATAAATATATATATATATATATATATATATATATATATATATATATATATATATATATATATATATATATAAATATATATATATATATATATATATATATATATATATATATATATATATATATATATATATATATATGTATATATATATATGTGTGTGTCAGAATTTAAGTGGGAAAAGAATGATTACCTTAAAATTAAAGGGGGCTTGGGAATTAAATTATAATCGTGGCGTAATTCGCCTCTAATTGTTCGTATTTCAAGACGCGAATTGGGAAAGGGAAATTCCCCTTTTCATTATGTAATCTTCGCGCGCCTGTGGGTTCTGCGGTCGAGGAGGAAACATTACAATTATCCTTGAAAGATGTCTGGTTTGGGCTCTGCGCATGTGCAGGGAGGGTTGACGCGCGGAGATGCCCCTCGAATTTTTTGTCAGAACGCGGGATTTAATCGTTGCTAGTGGACGCGTGTCAGCTGGGTCCACAATTTGAAAATGGCGAGCGCTCAAATATGCGCTACTTGGATCAGTGGTTGCTGGAAGGAGAAATAAATTAGACTTGATTTCGTTGGAACTATGTTTGTTTATTGGATTTAGACTACTTACCACTCGCCACCAGTATTAACATGATGACTGCAAATTAATGTGAGAACAGGCAAACCACACGCCTGTCATATATATATATATATATATATATATATATATATATATATATATATATATATATATATATATATATATATATATATGTATATATATATATATATATATATATATATATATATATATACTAGCTAAAAACCTGCACTTCGCTACGGAGTACATTCAAATCAAATACAACGGTCAATATATGCAATTAATGCCAAAATAAATAAATAAATATATATACAGTGGCTCCCAAAAGTGTTCGTACACTTACGATTTTCAATGAAATAGGGGTCTGTCCATTGATCAAAATGAATATTTCAGAATGGGTATCCTATATATAATAGCCGTTGTCTCTGTATGACACTTCCGGGCTGTACTCATCTTTCAATTGAAGCCCTCAGTAAACAAACCGCCAAATAGGCTTAATTTCAATTTCAGATGTGGATCAGAATTTTTTCTTACCTAAAAACAAATATCTTCTCCATCAAATCACATTTGTTCAGCCTATTTTTCTATAAAACATTCAGAACTAAAAAAAATTGGATGTTTTTAGCTGTATATTTAACAGTTTTTAAAAATCTGTTTACTTTTGCGATGAATTCTGAAAGTAAATAAACTTGAATGTGAATGAATCGTGAAGTGAACTGTAAAAAAAGTTTTTAACTTTCATATACTTTTTCCATTATGACGTCATTTTTAGTATTATGACGTCAAAATGACGGGTTGGATGGCAGTCTACTACTCCAATCGCATGAGAAACTAAATAAATAAAAAATAATGAAAGGGTTTGCTTTTACAAGGTGTCGATTTAATGCAATATTTTAGATAATTCGGGATATTTTTTAACTTTCATATACTTTTTCCATTATGACGTCAAAATGACGGGCTACCTACTAGTTTAATAATAAGATCTATAATCTATTCTTAACAAAACTACATGAAATATTTTGAAAACATAGTAAAACTTTAGTTTTAAGAAACCAATAATCCAAAAGTAACAAAAACTTTATCTCACAAAAGTGATCGTACACTTGTAAAAAATCTCTACATATTAGTAAATATTCTAATTTTTCGTTAAATTAATATTTAGTAGGATATCCTTTAGCATCCACAACAGCTTTTAAACATCTGGGAATAGATTGCTTTAGTTCTTTTGTAATTTTTGCATCAATGTTCATCCATTCTTCCATCATAATTGTTTTTAGTTCGCTTAACGTGTGAATGTCGTGTTTTCGTACTCGAACCTCCAGTTCTCTCCAAATATGTTCTATTGGGTTTAAATCTGGAGATTGAGGTGGTGTTTTCAAAACTTGTGGACAATTATAGAGACACCAGATGCGAACGTTGAGAGCCGTGTGCTTAGAATCGTTATCTTGATAAAAAACAAAGTTGTTTCCAATACCCAAATTTTGAGCTGATAATTTTAAATTGTCTCTTAAAATATTTATAAAAACAGCATGATTCATTATGCCAGCAATAAATACCAAATTTCCTAGTCCTGATGCTCACATGCACCCCCATATAAGGATACCACCACCGGCATGCTTAACTGTTCCTACTAAGTTCTTGGGATTAAGTTCCTCATTTTTTACTTCTCCATACAATTATACGCCCATCAGCACCAAAAATGTTCATCGGAAAATAAGACATTATTCCAATAGGTTTGGGGCTTATTTATCATTGATAGTGCGAAGGGAAGCCTAAACTTTATGTTTTTCTCACTTAAAAAAAATTTTCTATGGGCAGAACGCCCATGTAATCCAGCTGTTCTGAGAACTCGTCAAAAAATTTCAGGTGAAATTGAAGTAGAAAATGTTTCATTGAATTCTGCAGAAACTTTTACAGCACTCAAACATGAATTTTTCACAAATTTTCTAATTATAAATCTCTGATCACGTTTTGTTAACTTTGCCGGACGGCCTTTTCTTACCTTGTTTTCTATCCAATTTTCTTCTTTAAAGCGTTTTTTCACATACTGCACAGGAGAATGGGATAAAATAAGTAATTTAGCAATATTCCGAACTGATTTACCACTACTATGATGAAAAATAATCAATTTTCGAATGCTGTTTGTTGTTTCTTTACGACTACGAGCCATTTTTAAATAATAAATAGAATATTACGGAGTAGGCAAGCAAAAATTAAAGCCAATCGATATTTTAAATGCCACCACAATTCAATAATAAAAATAAAGTGCCAGACGATAATTTTAATTATGAATTTATCCGAAAATATTTCAGTGTACGATGACTTTTGTGAGATAAAGTTTTTGTTACTTTTTGGTTACTGGTTTCTAAAAAATAAAGTTTTACTATGTTTTTAAAATATTTCATGTAGTTTTGTTAAGAATAGATTATAGATCTTATTACTAAATACCCATTCTGAAATATTCTTTTTAATTACTGGATAGACTTCTATTTCATTGAAATTCGTAAATGTACGAACCCTTTATGGAGCCACTGTATATTTATAATAAATACGACGATCAATGTATACAATTGATGTAAAAAAACTATATATTTATAAAAAAATCATGAGGGATATTTTTATAGACAAAATAATGTAAAAGAAAATATTCAAATTAAATCTAATAGGACATACTAAAGAATATAGTACAGTTCGAAGAACATATCTTTTACTGTATTTTAATATTTTTTTGGATAATGTTAAATCGTCTGCCGCATTAGCAAGGGAAAAAAATATTTTTTGTCTATTTCATTGTTATGGACGTGACGATAAATTTATTTAAAGTACCAGAAAAAGAAATCACGTAATCAGCATTCAATGAATTAAATTCTAAAATTTAATCTTTAAAAATTCACGAAAAATCAGAAAATGGATAAAGATTTGAAAAAGATTTCATTTTAAAAGAATTTTTATGATCCTTCTCGTGATATAAATTTCATAACCCTCAAATTGTTATTTTAAATGCAAACTTAAAAAAAGTTACAAAAACAGCTTAAAAATTTAATTTTAAAAAATCTAAGAAGAATTTTTCAAAAATCCTTCTTAGTGCACCCCTACACTATAAGAAGAATCGCAATGCAAAATTTCAGCCATTTAGGTCCAGCGGTTTGGTCTGTTCGTTGTATGTCAGTGAGTCAGTCAGTTACGGAACTGTTTATATATATATATATATATATATATATATATATATATATATATATATATATTGTGACAACGCCAGAGTTGAAAATTGAAAGCCATGGTTCGCCACTGGACAGTAGACGAAGATTGTTTATTTACAACAGCGTTGGGAGCTTTTTCTACGCGCGAGATTGGGAGTTTTTTCCGCGCGCCAGGATTTTTGTATCTCAGCTCCGCGCGCTGAGATGTGATTGTAACTTACATTTAAAATGTGTGTTCTTTTTATATAATAAATAGATGCATGAGATGTTAATCGTCCATGTTTAGTGCTTTTCGCCTTACACATTGGATTTATTTAATAGTGAGCCAACAGGCCAAGCTGTTACAGTCTATATATATATATTGAAAATGGAGGTTCCACCGAGATTTTGAATGCGGAATCCAGCGATAAAATATATTGCGTGGAGGAACTAAAAGGAGGTATTTCTTTTTATTTAATACAGTACGTGCCTGAGATTTTGTTGCCGCCTTGGCAAAGTTAGGAACTTAGTGTTTGCTATTAGGCTAAACTAGTTGAAAGTTTTGGATGTATATTGGGGGGCCAAACTGGCTTATATGCATCGGTTTAAAATAGCAGTTCACAAGTACCAGACTGACTTATTTTTATCTAGAAACTCTAGATTTGGTTTCGTATGTGTAATAATTAAATTGTGTATCCTCTGTTAGTTCGAATTACATAAAGTGTGTTCGTGTTTCAAGTGTATCTAATGCCAAATTGGCTATTTAAAATCTTAAAACTTAAGATAGTTGAGATATTTTTTTTAATGCCAAAATGGCGATTTGAATTCTTAAAACTTAAGATAGTTGAGATATTTTTTTTAATGCCAAACTGGCGATTTGAATTCTTAAAATTTCAGATAGTTGAGATATTGTGTAATGCCAAACTGGCGATTTAAAATCTTAAAACTTGAGATAGATGAGATAAATTTTAATGCCAAACTGGCGATTTAAATTCTTAAAACTTAAGATAGTTGAGATATTGTGTAATGCCAAACTGGCTGAAATAATTAAATGAATAACGATTCATGTATTAAAAATCGAACTGATTTTTAAGTAAATTGTGTTTGTGTTTTGTAAAGATAAAGAATATTTTATTTTGTATTGAATACTGCTAAAGCCAAACTGGCAGATATTAACTGTGTATTATAATTTATTTGTGCAATTTAGAATATAGTAGTGTTAGATTCGGAATTTAATATGGCTTATCTTGGCCAAGGCCGGAAGGAGGACTTGAAGGTGATTGCGAGAGAATTAGGGGAAAATGTAACAGAAGACTTAAAGGTAATTGATCTGCGTAACTTAATTTTGAAAAGTAGTAATTATGAGGAAGAGTATATAAAAGAACTTCTTTCAACTGTGATCAGAGAAAGAAAAGAAAAAGAAGAGGAAAGAAAAAAGAAAGAACAAGAAAGAAAAGAAAAAGAAGAAGAAAGAAAAAAGAAAGAAGAAAGGGACTTTCAATTGGAAAAGCTAAGATTAGAGAAAGAAGAAGAAAGAAAAATGAAAGAAGAAGAAGAAAGAAGAAAGAAAGAAGAAAGGAACTTTCAGTTGGAACAACTAAGATTAGAGAAAGAAGAAGAAAGAAAAATGAAAGAAGAAGAAAGAAAAGAAGAAGAAAGAAAAAAGAAAGAAGAAAGGGACTTTCAATTGGAAAAACTAAGATTAGAGTTACAGTTAAAGGAAAACAAAAACTCTGAGGAATCTATTAATTCTAGTACAGATTTTAGTTCTAAAATTGAACTTCAAAAGCTAATGCCCAAATTTGATGAAAAAGGGGGTGAGATAAGTTTGTTCTTAGAGCTTTTCGAACGACAAGCGAAAGTTCTTAAGGTACCCCGAGAGAAGTGGGTCACTAAATTAATTGGTGTTCTGCCATTAGAAATTGCTCACTTGATAGCTCGTGAACCTGAAGAACAGGCTAGTGAGTATCCATATGTTAAGACCTTATTACTTAAGCGTTTTAAGATGAGCCCAGAGAAGTTTCGCCAAAATTTTGTGAAACTGCAAAAATCACCAGACCGTACTTGGCAGGATTTTTACTACGAGATGAAAAATTATCTAGAAGGCTGGCTAAATGGATTGAAGATAGAAACCTATGAACAATTAAAAGAATTGATGATCGTTGATCAGATAAAGAAAAGGGCACCGAATGAATTTAAAGAAAACTTTTTGGATCATTGGACATCCATTACTTCCCCAGTTGAACTTGTAACCAAGATTGACGAATTTGAGGATGTGAGAAAGTGCATACGGGGTAAAACTCCTTCGATGAGTTACAAGGATCAAAGTAATAAAAAAACATGGCAATCGAAACCTTGGAAGGGAAATAGCCAGAAAAAGGAAGATACGTATGCCGTAAAAGAAATGGAAAACTTCCACAAGGTTAAGAAACCAGATCCCAACTTCGATAAGAGGAAACAGTTTCATTGTTTTGAATGTGGGGATACCACACATATCAGGCCTGATTGCCCTAAACTCAAAAAGAAAAACAGTATAGGCAGCGTAAACTATATTAAGAATAAAGTTGATGAAGACCTATTAGCTCCATACACCATTCCTGGTAAAATAAATGGGACTAGCATTCCTATACTTAGAGATACTGGAGCAACTGTAGATGTAGTGTGCCAGAAATATGTGTCGCCTCAAAGAATGACAGGGGAACATGTATGGGTGCAACATTTACTGAACGAGCAGATGTCTTGCTTGCCTTTGGCCGAAATTGAAATTGAATGCGAATTGGGCCATGTCACCACTAAGGCAGCCGTTCTCAGAGATAACTTGGACCAAGGGAGGTACATCCTTGGAAATAAAACCGCCTCTCTGTTAGAAGAAACTAAAGATGACAGTAGGAAGAAAAAGGAAACTGTGAACGCAGTACTTACAAGAGCGCAGCAGAGAAAACATCTTGCTGAAGGAGGAAGCTTGTCAAAATCCCAAGAAGAGAAATTTGAAATGTCCAAAAAGACAGAGTTAGAGAAAGAGGAAGAAAATGATCTTCCAAGTACAGAAGTTCAACTTTTGCCAGAAATTGATGAAACTGAAGTTATTTTGGACTTGGTAAAAGTCAATTCAGAAAAGTTTGCTGAAGAACAACAGAAGAGCAAAGATCTGGCTCCTTTGTTTACATTAGCCAAAAAGGCCTCGACAGAATCAAAAGATTTCAGAATAGTTAAAGATAAATTACTAGTTAAGAAGAAAGTCGACAAGATGGGGAAAGAAGTTGATATACTTGTGGTTCCTGAATGTTTTAGGGAGCAAGTCAAAAGCATGTGCCACGAAGGAACGTCGGCTCACTTAGGAGTCGCCAAAACAAAGGACCGAATGGTGAAATATTTCTTCTGGCCGAATTGTTACAAAGAAATAGAGGAGTTTGTCAAAACCTGTGATGCTTGTCAACGAGCCAGCAAATGTAATGACAAGAAGAAAGCCCCATTAACTTTGGTACCTGTCATATCTGAGATTTTCAGCAAACTAAATGTAGATGCTTGTGGGCCCTTGCCCACTACACCAAATGGAAATCGTTATCTGATTACAGCTATGTGCATGGCATCCAAATATCCAGATGCAGTAGCGGTAGCAGATATTGGATCAACGTCTGTAATTGATGCATTATTGCAGATATTCAGTCGTATGGGTTTTCCGAAGGAAATACAAACTGATCAAGGGACCTCATTTATGAGTAACTTAACTGTAGAATTTTTCCAGAGATTTGGAATAAAAACCATTAGAAGTTCTGTACACCATCCTCAGACTAATCCAGTCGAACGATTCCATAGGACCATCAAAAGAATTTTGAGAGTGTTATGCATTGAAGCTGCTTCTGAATGGGAAAGACATGTTCCAGCAGCTCTATTTGCCTTAAGGACTGTCACACATGAAAGTACTGGATTCAGTCCTGCCGAGTTAGTACATGGAAGAAATCTAAGGTCACCGGTTACCCTATTGTACGAACAATGGTTGGAGCCAGATGAAGAAGGAAATGGAGTAGTTGAATATGTGTTTCAGCTAATCAATCGAATGAAGAGAAGTCAGGAGTTAGCTGAAGAAAAAATGGAAGAAATGAGAGACAAACGAAAAAAATGGTATGATCGAAATGCTGTTAAACGAGTATTTCAAGAGGGAGACATGGTGTTGATCTTATCCACTTGTAGACCAAATAAACTGGCAGTTCAGTGGAAAGGACGTGGCAAAATTGTTAAGAAGTTGTCAGAAACAAATTATGTTGTTAGCTCAGAAGGAAGACAAAAGAAAAATGAAGTTTATCACATTAACATGCTAAAACCGTATTACAAACGGCCAGAGCTTGTGAACATCTTATGGAGTTTAGATGACAACGAACCTGCGGAAATTGAAGATGATTTTCCGAAGATTGAATCGGATCCTAACATATTCGATTTCAATGAAATAAGGGAGAATAGTGCTTTAGATAAGCTTTTAAATGAAAAACAGCAAGAACAATTGCAGAAAATACTGGTAGAATATGCCAAATTGTTTTCTAACATCCCAGGGAAAACAAACGTCGTCGAACATGACATAGAGCTAATGAACGATAAGCCTATTCGTATGAAACCCTATCGTATGTCACCTAGACAAAACGAGATATTGCAGTTAGAGATCCAGAAGATGTTGCAATACAAAATCATTGAACCGGGTGAATCAGATTATACATCACCCATGATACTAGTTGAATCCCCAGGACGAGATCCTCGACCTTGTATAGATTACAGGAAAATCAATGAAGTTACTAAAACCCAATACTTTCCATTGCCTAACATAGAGCAAAGAGTCGAAACAGTTGCTGCAGCAAAGTACATTACTTTGTTAGATCTAACGAAAGGATATTGGCAGATTCCTTTAAGTAAGAAGGCCCAGAAAATAGCTGCATTCACAACCAACTTTGGGGTCTACCGTCCGTTGAGAATGCCGTTTGGTCTGAAAAATGCCCAATATTATTTTAGCAAAATGATGTCGGACTTGCTACATGATTGTGAAAACTTCGCAATACCTTATTTAGACGACATTGCTATATTCTCTAAAACTTGGGAAGAACACTTAGAACATCTGAAGAGGGTTCTTGACAAAATAAAAAGTGCTCAATTAACCATCAAGCCCAAGAAATGTAAATTTGCTCAAAAAGAAGTCCAGTACCTGGGACACCTTATTGGGGAAGGGAAAAGATCACCAGCAGAGTTAAAAGTACAAGCAGTCCGAGAATTTCCGACTCCGACTTGCAAAACAGAGGTTCGAGCTTTCCTTGGCTTAGCGGGGTACTATCGACAGTACATTCCCATGTTTTCAGCTATCGCCGCCCCTTTGACGGAGACTCTCAAGGGAAAAGAACAAAAAGGGAAGATAAAATGGAATAATGCTTGTGAAGATGCTTTTTGTATATTAAAAGAAAGATTGTCAAGCAAACCAGTGCTTTATGCACCTAACTACCAAAAAGAATTCCTGTTGCAAACTGATGCATCCGACACCGGTCTAGGCATAATTTTAGCACAGATCGACGACCAAGGAGAAGAACATCTGATTCTATATATGAGTAGAAAACTCAAACCATCAGAGTGGAAATATTGTACCACTGAAAAAGAGTGTGCGGCTATAGTGTATGCAGGGAAAAAGTTACAGTGTTATTTAGATGGTCATTTACCGTTCATAATACAGACCGACCACAACCCACTGGTGTGGCTCAAAACCCATGCCGGGAATAACCAGAGACTTTTGCGATGGGCCCTGGCGTTACAACCCTTCAATTATAAAATTCAACACAAGAAAGGGAAAAATCACTGCAATGTAGACACCTTAAGCCGGCACCCATATCCTACTTAGTTTCTATTAAACCATGTGACTTTGTAATGTGTATAAAATTTGATCCCTTGTGTAAACAAATTGTTTTGTATTAGTTATAAGTTGCCGGAATATATTTATTTAACTGTACTACTTTAGAGTCTCATGTTTAAGTAATTCTTTATGTAATAGTATTTTGAGGAATTCTGTTTAAAATTGATTGAAATTGTTTAAATTGTATACGATTGTAAAGAATTATATTATGTTGTAACTGGTACATTGTAAAGTGCTATTGCGGGTAGTCTAAATTGTTAGGAACTTAATAGCATTAAATAAAATTTAAATAGGGAATTGGCACAGTACCGTATTAGGAAAAGAGATGTCTTTGTCTATGGCAAATTTAGAGCTTATTTCCTGAACATTATGGAACTGAGACATCTGTTGCCTTCAGCATCTGAACTAGTAACAAGCATGAACTTATCCTGAGTTCGGACAAGTTCAACACTGGAGGGGGGAGGAGTTTGTGACAACGCCAGAGTTGAAAATTGAAAGCCATGGTTCGCCACTGGACAGTAGACGATGATTGTTTATTTACAACAGCGTTGGGAGCTTTTTCCACGCGCGAGATTGGGAGTTTTTTCCGCGCGGCAGGATTTTTGTATCTCAGCTCCGCGCGCTGAGATGTGATTGTAACTTACATTTAAAATGTGTGTTCTTTTTATATAATAAATAGATGCATGAGATGTTAATCGTCCATGTTTAGTGCTTTTCGCCTTACACATTGGATTTATTTAATAGTGAGCCAACAGGCCAAGCTGTTACAATATATATATATATATATATATATATATATATATATATATATATATATATATATATATATATATATGTAGTGTCAGATTAGTTATCACGAAGCACGCATAAACCCACAGAGCTATTGCAACATGAGGAAATGAAGAAGCTAATCTATTGTTTGGTACAAGGGTGTATGTAGAAGTGAAAATGGTATAATTCCCCACGGTGTGTGGACAATAAAGAATGTATTATAAAGGATGCAGAGGCAGGGGTAAATACAGGATTGTAAACCAATAAAAAATAGAAGAATAACTGTCGGTGTGGCCAGTGATAGCGATCTGAAGTCTAAATTTTACAAGATGGATGGTCGTTATTTTATGGCCCACAGTAAAAACGTCAGATGAGAAGGGTCAAAGTTGTTTTGCAAAATAAAAGTATGTTGGGGCAGGTACTACATAGACTATGGACAGAGGCGACAGAGGCGGTGTAATAAATAACCAATTAGGGGTAGGAACCACTGAAAGAAAAACAGCCCACTGCCCAATGAAAGTGAGAGGCGTGACAGAATGGCCCCCCTGTAAACGGACAACAGCTCCGCTAAGGACGGAAGGAATCGGAAAAGAAGGAGACGGATTTTAGATTGGGATACTGAGAGTTAGATGTCAGAGACTCTCGTCTGCCCCATAGCCTTGGAGAAGTGCGAATATCCCGCCTAGGTGTTCCTACACTGGAGATGATACTGGGTCCCGGTCGCCGATGCTACGATCATCGCTGCATACATCCGTTATAGTAAGTGCCTCCCCGATAGACTCTCAAAATCATATTTGACTCTATAGTTTGCCTCTGCTTCTGGGTACCTTATGTCAAAATGGTTAATATGAAACGGATTGTTACACTAATAGCTCTGACAAGTTAATTGAAATTTGGGTTATCAAATAAATGTATGTTTAAGGTCAATGCGTTGTATTCCTTGCTTGTTCCAACCCATGCATGCATCCATTGCTTCTAGGTAATTTAACACCTGCAGTGTAGCTATGAGAACACTTTACAGGGGTTCGTGTTTTTGGTCGGAATTCATTTTCGGCTTTTCACCTTCTTGATGCTCCTTAGCTGCAGCTCCTTAATCCGGCCCTGATCATGGAATATGCACACTGGTATGAATGCTCGGTGTTTGTGTGTTTGATACTCATGTAGGCAAAGGGCCTGTTCACATAGAATCCGTCAACGTCAGCGTTACTCGTATTGAAATATATTTAACCAAATACAAACCTCCAAACGATTAGCCTTGAAATGGTAAAGGTCTGTGATTGGTTTAAAATATGTCAATACGAGAAACACTGATGCTGCGGATTCTATGTGAACAGGCCCTAAGAGTGTGAACATAATCCTGATATTAGTGTTAATGAATCTTTTTGTTCTAGAATTAGAATACAAAAAATGCAGGTTCAAGGTACAGGTTCAAGTTCAAGGTACTTTTCTAAACGATAGACTGCTGTAGTTCCGACGAGCTATCCATTATCTAATATACGACAGTTTTCTAGATTTGCTTTACTGCATCGAGAATGTCTCTTGAAAAGAAACACGCTGAATCCCAGTCTGGAAGAAAAACTATTCAGAAGTTGTATATTTTTGCGAGAAATTGCCCGAAACAGTGATATAAACATAAACCGTAGCTTATTGAAACAACAGACCAGGAAATTATATTTTCCCGTTTCATCGAAAGTTTTGTTTTTAAACTTTTATTTGTAACATTGTCTTTTATATCTTCTTAACAGCTCAAATGAATTATTTAATTAAATATTATCAGTTTAATAAATATTTTAGACGTATTTAGTCGTTTTTCCAGTTAATCCTTGATTCATCTATCTCTGTTTGCTTTTCTTATAAATGAAGTTTTGAGATTTCAGTTGTATGAATCGAATTTAATTTCTGACGATTGAATCAAATACTTACAAATGGTATTTGCAATTGTTCCATATTTATACGTTTGACCATGAACATTATTTATGGCTGTCACGGCTGCCGACAAAACCTTCATCTGTAAAAAAGAAAATAAAAGGAACATTTAACATAAATTTAGTGGAATTCAGAGAGGTAATAATTCAAGATATCAAGGTCAAAATTTAGTGAATGAAACCAGCTTAAAAGTAGCCGATGTATAGATCGCGTTATCGTGACGTCACAGGATGTGACATTCCCACATAGAGGTTTTAAGACAAAGGGCACTCTTTGTTTCGTAGCTTTAGAAAAGTTTTTAGATGTCGGTTACAACTTTTGGTAGGCTAAACAATAAAAGAAAGCTAAAATTCTTAACTAATTTTCGCACAAGTTATAAATTTGAAAAAAAAATCAATTGTAGCCTAAGACCCATTCAATATGATCAGCACATACGATGAAATTATGACCTCGGGTCTTAGGGCCTGTTCCCATAGGAGTCCGGTAGCGGAGCGTTAAAGTATTGAAATATATTTAACCAATGACAAACCTCCAAACGATTAGCAACAAAATTTTTAACGACTATGATTGTTTTTTTTCTTTTCTCAGCACCATCTTTCCTTTTACGCTTCCGCTACCGGACTCCTGTGTGAACAGTCCCTTAGGGCCTGTTCACATAGGAGTCCGTTGCGTAGCGTTAAGGGAAAGATGACGTTGAGACGAAAACAAACCAATCATAGGCGTTAAAAATTTCGTTGCTAATCGTTTGGAGGTTTGTCATTGGTTAAATATATTACAAGTTCATGCGGACTCCTATGTGAACAGGCCCTTAGTCTCGGGGCATACGAAAATTTCGCTGTGCAGTAACAGCATCATTGTGACGTATATTCTTCATCGACAATAATGCATGTTGGCAGATTTTACACGTATACGATTGGACACTAAAGGCCTTTTCACATAGCAGTCCGTTAGTGTAAGCGTAAAAGGTCAACGGAGTGTTCACGGAGGATGATATGTAAGTCAACGGATGATGTCATACCGCTCAGCTATATGATTGGTTAAAATTTAACGCTTACGCTAACGGACTGCTACGCGAACAGGCCCTAAATGGTAGTAGTAGAGCAGGAAACAATCGCAACACATGAAAAGTCCAATAGTCCTGGATCCCTAAGCATTTATATCGATAAGGCATTGAATGTCAGAAGTAGAGTTGGGGTCTGTTCACATAGGAGTCCGTTGCGTTGCGTTAAGGAAAAGATGACGTTGAGACGAAAATAAACCAATCATAGGCCTCCAAACGATTAGCAATGAAATTTTTAACGCCTATGAATGGTTTATTTTCGCCTCAATGTCATCTTTCCCTTAACGCTACGCAACGGACTCCTATGTGAACAGGCCCTAAGAAAGATGATATCACGTGAAAAGTCCAATAGTCCTGGAGCCTTAGGCATTTATACCGACAAGGCACTGGATGGCAGAGGTAGAGTCAGAAAGGATCACAGCCCTTGAAAAGTTCAGTAGTCTGTGGGAGTAGAGATTCTCAAATGGACCTCAACTCAACGTTGATAAGCAGTACAGTGAATACGTTGGTAATAAATGTTTTAAAAAAAATCAGGTAGTCTCTTCTAACGAAACTACCATGGGTTATTAACGTAGGATTACTTATCGTTGCTTACCTCTTTTGTATGTGTATATGTATGTATGTGTTATTACATATGTATCTATATATATGTACGTATGTATATATATACATGTATGTCAAAATGTTGACACATTTTTGTACTTTTCTCTTTAACTGTTTACTGCTTGTCCAAACGATACAGACTGGGTTTGGCGCGCTGCCAAAATTATAACTCGCGAGGTACGGACGGACGGTTTTAGCGACTGAAATTTTCCTTTCCACAGGACCGTTGTGGAGGAATGTAATCCTACGTTACCGTGTGAATTCTAACACCGCCTCATCTTGCATATTTATAATCGATCCAGCAGTATAAACGTGTAGCGATCGCAAGTCTGCAGCCGAATCCCTCTGCAGACGACTTTTAAAAAAACATTTGTATTTCACGTTTTGAAGAAGTTGCCTGACAAGTACGATGACCCAGTACGAGAGTAGCAGAAAAAAAGAATTCTTCTGTATTCGTTGTTAAGTTTTTAGCTTCGTAATTTTTGGTATCCATGTTATTCTTTAATTTCTACGAGTCATATTTTCAGTCTTAAATTTGTGAAATAAATATTTTATTTTTCACATTTAAATTGTGATAATATGGTTTGGTTTTATGGTATATAAAAATGCCCAAGGGTATTTTTATATACCCTTCAAAGGTTTTTAACCCCTTGCCAGTGTCGCCCGAGTCCAGTTCGGGCAACTACTACGTGCAGTATTTGTGATGCCCGAACTGAGTTCGGGTAGAAGAAAAATTAACGTTTCTATTTTGTGAAGCCCGAACTGGATTCGTTTCTTCTTTAGGATACTTAATTCTCTATTTTCCTAATAGATGGCATTAGTGGTCCTAGTTTTTCACCGATTTCGACGGTCGGGGGAAAAGGTAGGTGGGTGTTGTCAGCTGTTCAGATATAGTCTGTTTTCGTTTATGCTTTTGCGCATGAGTCAGGTCTCCTTTGATTTCATCAAAATAGGGGTGACGAGAAAAAAGGGCGGGAATGTTTACGTTTTATCAGTGTTAGTTTGAGCTTTTCGGGAAAGACTAAATTACCCCCTGCGGAGTAGAATCGTCCGCGAGTGGTGGGTCTGGCTTTCGAAAACTGCCTGTAAACAAAAACACGCTTGGGTTGATAAAGAGTTTCGTTTTCTCGTTTAGTTTCGGTTGCTTTTCAGTGAGTTTTTTTGTAAATAATTTTCTTTTTTCGCAATGCCTGATTCAGACACCGATGAGGAGTACAGTTTAGGTTCCTCGGGATCAGCTACCAGGACCAGGGCGTCCTAGTGTAAGCTTGCTGCGCCTCACAGGTCGACACTTTCCAGAACATATCCCACCAACGGGACAAAAATCTAATCCAACCAGACAGTGTTATATATGCTGTCGTAAAACCGATGAAAAAGGAAAGAGGATAAGACGTGAGACACGAGTTTATTGCAAAGAGTGCGATATGGGCTTGTGTGCAGTACCGTGTTTTGGGATATACCATACTGTAAAAGATTTGTAAAATTTATGTATTTGTAAAATTTAAGTATAAACTACTAGTTATATAAAATTTAGCTTCCAAATTTTGTTTCATTTGCTCTAATTGAATAAGATATGTGTGTAATCCATTACTGTTTCATGTGTATGCAAAAAATATAAATATAGTGGTTATTGCATTTAAAAATTTATTTTTGTAATAAAAAACCATTTTCTAACTTTTATAATAATATAAAGAACAAAATTAAACAGTCAAAAAAATTTTCCATTTTTGGTCCATTTTTCCGAAATATATGTCACACTTAAGGGGTTAAAGGTTAATTCAAAGGTTTGAATTCACTGCGAACCAGGGAGAACCACAAACTGGCGACTCCTACAAACATGCAACCATTCATGTGCAGGTATGAATGTGCTTGTATGGCGTCAATTGCCTCTGATGATAGAAGTGCAAAATAATATAAAATTATGAGGACGGCACAAGCCTTACGGCACGAGTTAAGCAAAATTTCATTTCGTCCATTTGACAGCTGGAAAATATTTTGAAAAGTTGAAAATATCAGCTTGGTTCGTACATAGATATATAATTAAACTTACGTGATCATCATAATCTGAGGGATTGTCCTTTGTATAACCGTATGGTGTCATCCATAACTGTGAGTAGGAATGAATGGTGATGTAGCCTTTCAGATTGCTGCCAATTCTTAGAATGCCGTCTCGCATGGCCTGACTCTCCGCTTCCGAAAAAGGCGAGGGTCCCCGATAGATATCCGAGCATGGATTGTTACTGGTACTGGCACCTATAAAAGAAAAATTGGATAAAATTGAGAGTTTGGAACGTTCTTCTTTCCGAAAACTTTGCTCTGAAGTGATACTATCATTATCTTTTCTGACATAGTGTATTAAAAACTACAAAATTCAAAATCTTATTTTTTCATATTATCTATAAATTATATTCCTCAGCATATTTAAACGCTATTCTGCTCAAAGTTTTTGCAAAAATTTCTTGAAAACAAAATTTGCATTAGAAAAGAAACCTCTTTTCCCCTTTTTACCATGTTTTTATTAACTTGCTTTCTTGTTTGTGTGTTTGTTTGCGTGTGTGTTTGTCCAGTACAAATCTTGCAATCGATTTTTAACTAACTTCCCGACTGGCTAGACATTTGAAACTTTTAGAATAGCTCAGAACACGACGACAATGCCCTTTTTTAATACTTTTAGCCTTCTTCAAGCAGAATTAAATTAATTTTCAGTTATTTTCAGTTAATTTTGTTTTGTAGACTGGTGCAGCCATCTATTGGCCGGAACGTGAACGAAAAGTTAAATGCAAGTAAACTTCCAATTAACTTCATTTTCTTTCAAGTTGATGGGACAATTCATCAAAAAAATTTTTTAAAAGTATTTGTTAATGCATAGAATTGTCAAGTTTATATGATTCAACAGAAAATTTAAAAACATGGTATATAAAAAGTTCTTTTTATCTTGCAATTATTAAGTAATTAACTATTGTTGATGGTCATGCAAAAAATTAATGAGTGGTTAGCGCGTCGGAATTCGGCACTGAGGGAGCTCATTTCGAATACCAACAAGCACTACTGAATGCTCTCGTGAATCAGCCGGGTATGGGCATGTTAAATCTGAAGGCCGGAAAGTCTCTGTGGTTTGTAGGGGTGAGAAGAGACTATGAGCCCACCAGATGTTGTCCGTGGCGGTACTCGGTCAAACTTGTGGTGGCATCGGACAAAAAATCGGTCTCTGACCCAACAGCCGTTAGCTAAACAGGAAGAGCATCTATTCCCCCTAAAGCTTTCACTGGACCTGGTTAGGATTTATGAGGGGGGGGGGCAGCATTAGTTACAACAATGACAGGTATTAGGACTTTGAAGTAAGAAAAGTCTACAAAAGAATCTTATAGGTTTTATAAGCCTAAAATAGTTGTTTTATTACTACGTTTTTATTAACTCGCTTTCATGTTTGTTTGTTTGTTTGTTTGTTTGTTTGTGTGTGTGTGTTTGTACAGTCCAAATCTTGCAATCGATTTTTAACTAACTTCCCGACTAGCTAGACATTTGAAACTTTTAGAATAGCTCAGAATACAATGACAATGCATTATTTTAATACTTTTAGCCATCTTTAAGCAGTATTGAATTCCTTTTCAGTTAATTTTGTTTTGTAGACTGGTGCAGCCATCTGTCGGCCGGAACGGGAACAAAAAGTTAAACGCAAGTTAACTTCCAATTAACTTCATTTTCTTTCAAGTTGATGGGATAATTCATCAAAAAATTTTTAAAAAAATATTTATTAATACATAGAATTGTCAAGTTTATGTCATCCAACAGAAAATTTATAAACATTGTATATAAAAAGTTCTTTTTATCTTGTAATTATTTCAACATCGAAAAATCAGTAAATATGTTTTAAACAATGTACATTTTTTTTGGGTTCAAAAATGAGATTTACTCTATGAAAATGACTAAAACCGTACTTAAATTAAAATTTTACCTACCACCAAAGGCTGCGTCGAAGTTTCGATTAGGATCAGTGCCCCGGCAAAATGGATTAAATGCACTGGCTGGAGATCTATTTTTGCGCCACATTCTGTTCTGTAAGAAACGAAACACAAAAAGTTGAACAAATCCTAATTTATAATTCTGAACCTGCATTCGGTGAAAAACTTTCGAAAACGTTTGAATTTATATGACGCAAAAACTTAAATGGAGTTTTATAATTAATAATTGTACCTATTTGACTTAAAAAGTTAAATGAAGTCGAATTCATGACTAAAATTTCTTTTTAAATGTCAAACTATTTAAAACTCTAGAACACGTTTATCACAAAAAGTTTAATGAACCCTGATTTATATTAGAGTAAAAACTTTAAAAAAATTTTACAATTATATAAGTTGTGTATGCTCAAAATAAAATTTTTTTTGAGAATACATAGCAAATTAAATTATATTTGCTCAAATTTTTAAAATTTTGAGCTTATCTTAAAAAAAAATTACTCATAATTTAAAATTAAAATTTTTTTTTTGACAATACAAAAAGTTTATTGAATCCTAAATTACATAACTGTGAAAATAGTTTTCAGTGTAAAATTTTTTAGAACTTTTGAAAATATTTGAAAAGTGTCGGCAGGTGGCAACAATGAATTTTGAAATGAATTAGTCTTTTGTTGCGGCTTTCTAAAACGTAATATAAAGTGTAATTAATCACATTAGGAAAAATACATTATGAAGTACTAGGGGGTCCGTGCGACCCTTTCGCATGCGATTAAAAAAAAAGATAAATTTTATAGCGAGGTTGGTGGTTTGTAGAAGGATGAAAGAAGAACCGATTCATTTGTAGCAATTGTTTATTCGTCAAATAACAATGGTGTTTAACGATAATGCAAAACCAATTGCAAAACACCTTTGGCCACAATATTGGAGTTGAAGCATAAGACAAAACAGGGGAACATGAGATATGTACATGTCGAAACACCTTTGTATACAATATTAAATGTTTAATATGACACAAACTCGTGGAAAATGTGATATTTACATAACAAAACCTCTTTGTGCCCTCTATTTGACTGGGCTGTGTCGATGCATCCAAGGAAAGAACTTTAGGGTCAAAAGTCAATTTTTCACTTCGATTTTTTAAAGAAAAAATACAATGTGTCATTCTGAATTAACAATTCGTCAGAAGCGGAGAACTTAATCTTTAAAATGGTGCCTCATTTATCGAATTTGGTTAACTTTGAAGGGAGAGAAAGGGATCGTCACGAAGTATCACCTTCTATAAATAATTTATATGGTTTTTCCATACAAAAAGAATAATGTACACCTACGCGGATGTTGCCAATAAAGAAACTCATTAATGAAATCACAGCATGATAATAAAAGCAAACGATTTTTAAATTTAAAAGTTCAGTGCGATTGATAATGGTAAAATGAAAAAAGCTAGCGTGCGCGCCATCTAAGGGAAGAAAAATTGTTCATAATGTTTCTACTTTGATTTTTAAACACACAATAAGGTGTGAAATTCTAAATCGACAATTCGCACGAAGAATCGACAATTCGCGATCTTAATCTTTTAAATGGTACCTCATTTATCGTTTTTGGTTAAGTATGAAAGGAGAAAAAGGGATAAAACAACAAAAAAAAACCCTTTTAGAAATAATATATATAGATAGATAATGAATGCATTAGAAGTATAACGATTAAGGAGTTATCTATATATCGGTAACCCATGGCTCAGTTTCAAGGAAACTTGTTTTCTCCAGCCGTTTATGTCATGGGTAGGAAATTCCAACAAATATGACACTATTGTGCATTGTTTGGATGTATTGAAATACAAGGAATCAAATATAGAGTTTCAAGTTCATATCTTTACTAATATATAAAGAGAGAGAAGGGATTTTGTATGTGGAGGGTAATCTCCGGAACCACTGTCCCAATTTCAAAAATTCTTTCACTATTTGAAAGGTACATTATTCCAGATGGACATAGTCTATATATTATGTATATCTGATCAGTAGAAAGAAAGTTAGGGGCCTAAATGTTGCGGTGATGCTTGACTTTTACAACTTTTCCTTTGTCAACCATAGTTAAGTAACCACAGCAACACATCAAACTACATTTTCATTTATTATCAGTAAAACTTTTAATATTTTAAAGATTCAAGTGGAGGAGGTATCGATAAATACAAAAAGGATTTTTGAAATTGGCAACGTTTAAGGTTTTATTGAAGAAAATTATATTTGGAACTACGCTTTTTATTGGAAATTTAAGGTAAAAAAATTTTACTATTTATTGGCTATCAACTGGAAATTTATTGGTATAATATTACAGAACTTATAAATTTTATTTGGAATTTATGTACAATTTTATGCACAATTTGCTTAAATCGAACTTGAATTATTGAACTGTATTTAAAAATCAGTGTGTTTCATTGAAACTGTGAAATTTATTGATTATTTCGAATAGGCCTATATTTGTTCCTTTATAAGTGAAAAAGCATTGCTTCAATTGAGCTGAAATTTTGTACAGATATAGATGATATTTCAGATTAAAACATAGCATATTACTTTTTGAAAATCGGGCAACGCCGGGTACTTCAGCTAGTAGATAGATAAATCCATTTAAAAAAATATGTTTGTGTATAGTACACAGAATCATATTATCTAAGGTATGTGTAAATATTTTGTTAGTTATTCACTTATTTATATAACGGGACATTCGTAAATTTATAAAAAGAGAGCAACTGATAAGTACTCACATATGTCCAGGTATGTTTGTAACCATCTGGGTTCATGACTGGGAAGATATACCAGTCATAAGTATCCACCAGCTGCTTAATCTCTGGGTCGGTGTCATAGCCTTTCACCAAGTTCTCGATAAAGTAGAGAGTCGTTGCCGCAGCCACCCATTCACGGGCATGCATGCAAGAATCTATCCAAAGGGCGGGCTTGTTTTCACCCGGAGAACCAATCTAGAAAGAAAGTATCATGGATAAGTTTTTTTTCTTCAAGTTTTTAGAAAATCACCATAACCTTGTACTGGTCGCGCGGCGACTCATGGACGCCGATAGACGCCGATAGCCCTCTTTTTTAATTTTTTACCATGTTTTTATTAACTCGCTTTCTTGTTTGTTTGTTTGTGCGTGTGTGTGTTTGTCCGGTACAAATCTTGCAATCGATTTTTAACTAACTTCCCGACTAGCTAGACATGTGAAACTTTTAGAATAGATCTGAATACGATGACAATGCATTATTTCAATACTTTTAGCCATTGCTAAGCAGGATTTGAATTAATTTTCAGTTACTTTTGTTTTGTAGACTGGTGCAGCCATCTATCGGCCGGGCCGGGAATGAAAAGTTAAACGCAAGTTAACTTCCAATTAACTTCATTTTCTTTCAAATTGATGGGGTAATTCATCAAAAGAATTTTAAAAAAGTATTTATTAATACATAGAATTGTCAAGTTTATATGATTCAGCAGAAAATTTAAAAACATGGTATATAAAAAGTTCTTGTTATCTTGAAATTATTATTACTGTATTATCAGCATTTATGTAGCTGTCAATGATAGACACAGTTTCTCCACAGGTTAACATTGAGGTGAGAGAATCCAGTAGACTTAGTACACAGCAACCTTAAATCTATTTGCAGATAAAGAATACGGCTACGAGAAATATATAGTAGAGAATCTCAGTTAGCGTTTTACTCACCTTCAACCCTTTGATGGGATTCCCTTCATGAGAAGTTCCCAAAACTTGTAATTCGGCCAATCCTTCGTAGCGCTCGGGCACAGAGTCCAGGTAAGAACTTATCTGAAATAAATAGATTCCATTAAAATACGTAATCATAAACTGTAATCATCACATTATTCATAAATGAGAGTTACACAAGACAGGATTTCATGTGATACTGAAAGATACGTACTTCTAATCGAAAAATTTTAATCAACGTTTTTAAATACTTTACAGTGTTTGGTTTTTGAGAGCTCTTAGAAATGCTACCGAATTTTACCCCAAGGATACCAAAAAAAAATAATTTAAAAACGTTATTTGTATGGTACGAGGATGTTGGTATTCGAGGAAAATTTAAACACCGATTTTTCTATAGATTTAAGAGTAGCAAAATCATTCAACGGTATAATTTTTAACGTAGGATTACGTTCCTCCATAACGGTCCTCCGGAGAGCAAAATCACCGAAGCTAAAACCGTCCGTCGTCGCGAGTTATAATTTTGGCAGCGCGTCAAACCCAGTCTGTATTGCTTGGGCAAGCAGTAAACAGTTAAACAGAAAAGTACCAAAATGCGCCAAATTTTTGACATATATATATATATATATATATATATATATATATATATATATAGAGAGAGAGAGAGAGAGAGAGAGAAACAGATAGATAGATACATATATACATACTAAAGAAGTAAGCAAAGATAAGTAATCCTACGTCAATAGCCCACGGTAGTTTCGTTAGAAGAGACTACCTGAAATTTCTTTCCCAGTAGCCAGCCAAGCAAGATATAATTTCATGATTCTCACTTGATGCTGCAACCATATCTAATGAGGAACGAAAAGGGTATCGCGGGAAATTTTGAGGATTTGTCCTTAAATGAGGATAAATTAACTTTTTGATTTAAATTGGATGTTAACTAAATAAATCGCGTTATTCTGCAAGAATAAGCAGTTTTACGTAACGTCACTTATACAACCCCGTGAAAAAGGGTAGAAAAGGGATGCCAAGGGTTTTAAACGTGGAGCTATGGCATACATTTCGTATGAGAGTTAGCAACATTTGCATTTAACTAAAAAGTTTTTTCCTTCTCTTATGCACCAGTCAAGATGTGACATGCTGCGTGAAACTAATGTAACTGTCTTATTAACTTCTTAAACGTTCATTTACACCTGTTTTCCGTCTAGATGTGAATTTGCCTCCAGGAAAATTGCAAACTTCTTAGATTTGGATCATGCAAGCGTTGCTCGCGGATTCGCAAAAAATTTTGGTTACCCTTTTGTGTCGTTGAGAAAGTTTTACTTTTCCTTTTTCCTTTTCATTTTTGATCATTGGTAGAGGTGTAACTTATGTTAACGGTTGACTGCTAGTGATTATTGATGGCTGAACATTGAGACATTTGTTTTCAGATGAGCCTTTAAGCTCACATATTGTTTGTTTTCCAAGCTAGAATCTTTCCTATTCTGGTATTTTAATCTAAAATAATTAATGTCGCTTTCCGCAATTTCGAAGTTTACAGGCAAATCTTGCTTATATTGTTTGGAGGAATTTCTCTCTGTTAAATTTTTATGAATGAGGAAAAGAACCCAGAAGTTACTGACCGCATCAAACGTGTGATAAACGTCCAGTTGAAAATCCCCCTGTCTTCCAGCTAAAGCATCATCCGGTGGATTTTCCTCTCGTTCTTCGTCTATCCATCTATAAAACAAATCAATAAGCTCACATTACTTCCTAATAATTACAAGATAAAAAGAGCGTTTTATACACCATGTTTTTAAATTTTCTGTTGAATCATATAAACTTGACAATTCTATGTATTAATAAATACTAAAAAAAAACTTTTTTTTGATGAATTATCCCATCAACTTGAAAGAAAATGAAGTTAATTGGAAGTTAACTTGCGTTTAACTTTTCATTCCCGTCTCGGTCGATAGATGGCTGCACCAGTCTACAAAACAAAATTAACTGAAAATAACTGAAAATGAATTTAATTCTGCTTAAAGATGGCTAAAAGCATTAAAATAATGCATTGTCATCGTGTTCTGAGCTATTCTAAAAGTTTCATATGTCTAGATAGTCGGGTAGTTAGTTAAAAATCGAGTGCAAGATTTGTACCGCACAAACACACAAACACACAAACAGGGCCGCCCAGAGAGGGGGGGGGGGCACCTGGGGCACTTTGCCCCAGGCCCCTAACTGCCGGAAGGGCCCCTAAAAAATTGATTTATTAGATTTTATCCAAAGAAAAATTCTGAAACTTGTACCGTACTTCAAATTTCAAAATAATCCCCTGAAAAAAAGCCCCCCCCCCAAAAAAAAAAAAAAAAATGTAAAAAAAAATATTCGATTAATTAGATTTCTCTCACTCCAAAATTGCCTTCTGAAAAATACGCGATTTGGTTTTAATGAAAAATATAAATGTTTAGTCCTAACTGCTATAAAATTACATTCTCTCTAATAAATTGAAGACAGTACTAGCTACTAAAATAGATAGCAAAAAAGCTTTGTGGATAGAAGATGTCATATTTATTGGAGAATATAACAAGAGAGCAGTGCAATGAAATATAATAATTATGTTTATCATTCATGTAATAAAATTTCAAGTATGAGCAACTTAAAAATGGAAAGAGACGACAACACACATTCAAATTAAGTATGAGTAACTTAATTTGAATGTGTGTTGTCGTCTTTTTCCATTTTTTATTTTTCTTGGGGCCCACCAACAGAAGTTTTCCCCAGGCCCCGTAAAGTCTCTGGGCAGCCCTGCACACAAACACACAAACAAACAAGAAAGCGAGTTAATAAAAACATGGTAATAAAAATATAGTTAGCACCAGTGACGCAACTACAATCACACACAAGGGAATGGGAGGTTTCTCATTTCAGAAGGGGAAATTTTTGATTCCAGGGTACTTCGGCGATGAAAATTTTCCTTGGAATTACCTTTTTCTCTATCAATTTTTGGGCTCCACGGGAGGGGACAGGGTTTGTCCTAAAGTTACCTGGTTCGCACTGTAAAGGACTATCAGCAGTTAAAGATATACACATTTCTACCTATGTGAAAGCCAGTCATTTTGACTTGCTTTGTAATGCTAGTATTAGGCGCGATGTAGTTTAAAAAATTGTTTGTGAATTGTCCCAAGAATTTTAAGTTGAATAACCCTGCCGCCCAGAGTAGCTAAATATTATATCTCTAAAAATAACAAAAATATACTTAAAATTTCATAAGTAGTACATTGACTTGTAAGCAGGTCGTCCGTCTCAGAAGCCAACCTTTAGATTGACAGATGTTAATAAACAATAAAATATGTTATTTACCATGTTTTTATTAACTTGCTTTGTTGTTTGTTTGTTTGTGTGTGGGTTCGTACCGTACAAATCTTGCAATCGATTTTTAACTAACTTCCCGACTAGCTAGACATTTGAAACTTTTAGAATAGCTCAGAACACGATGACAATGCATTATTTTAATACTTTTAGCCATCTTTAAGCAGAATTAAATTAATTTTCAGTTATTTCAAGTTAATTTTGTTTTGTAGACTGGTGCAGCCATCTATCGCCGGGACGGGAACGAAAAGTTAAACGCAAGTTAACTTCCAATTAACTTAATTTTCTCTCAAGCTGATGGGGTAATTCCTCAAAAAAAATTTTAAAAAGTATTTATTAATACATAGAATTGTCAAGTTTATATGATTCAACAGAAAATTTAAAAACATGGTATATAAAAAGTTATTTTTATCTTGTAATTATTTTTATTTATATGATAATCTGCTTTCCGTATATTATTAGCAGGACAGTGTATATAGTTACAAATGGAGTTTAAGTTATTTGGCCGTTAAATGTTGGACTCAATTTTTTTTCAATGCGGAGGCATTTGTCTCTGATGGTGTGTTCTTCTTTTTCTGACATTTGGCCTATGAAGATCAGCGAAAGTCCTGCGCTACTCCCTCATCTTGGCGGGGGAGTGTTCCTGGGCGAAGTACATCGGGAGTGTATACTCCTGGTAGGGTCACCCAAGGCTTGAAGGCCAATCCACTTTGCTCAGCTAAAGCACTGCAGGCAGAGGCAAATTCAGACTTCATCCTTTGGTGCCTCACGGTCCTCGGACCTTCTGAAGCTGCATTTTCTACCCTTCTTCGTCTCAGGCTTCGGAGAAGGATACTCCCGGCCAAATACTTTGCAAAGTTCATCTGGTATGGAGATTAACACTGAACCTCTAGTTATGTGCGTAACTGGAGCTTCAACCGTCGCCTTAAGAGAGAGAGAGAGCCCGCTTAGCCATGCTGAAAGTGAGGGATGGCTGCACGGCGAAGTTGAACATGTCTCTCTGGCCTGCTGTGGGGAAGTTACTGCCTCGTTTGGTGATCGGGTCTTTTTCAGGACTGAACTCTGTTCATACACTAACAAAGGCACGCAGCATCCAGATTATCTTAAACAGCTCGCTTCGGAGACTATTCATGAAATTCCCGGTGACGCGTTGCAGATATATACTGATGACACCATCTCCGGTTGCGGGGTGTACTTCAAGCAGGGGAATGGCATTAGGATATGTAGGAGAAACCCCGACTACTGCTCAGTTTTTCGGGCGGAACTCGTAGCTGTTGAGGAGGCTTTGAATTATTGTGTTAATGAGGGAGTAAAACACAGACATCTGGATTCTGAGTGATAGCCGTAGTTCTGTTCAGCACCTGGCTCAATGGTGGAAACATGGTGAGAAGACAATATTTACTGTGACAGAACGACAGTAAATATTGTCCGGCATTTGGGCTGCTTGAGTGCCCATAATAGGATATTTTTTCAATGGGTACCGTCACACGTGAATATTTACGGTAATGAGATTGCGGATGGTCTGGCCAAGGAGGGCAGCCATAAGGGTTATTTTGATGGCGGCTGTCTTTCTTCCTCGGTGGAAGGAGTTTGACCCCAACTTGCGTCTGAGGTCAAACTTGAAATCAACTCCTCTTTGAGAAAGGCACCCGTTCATGAGTGGTATGATTGCAGCCGGCCTGGTGCAGCTCTGAATGGGGCAAGCAGTAGGGGAGATCTGACAGGTCTAGCCAGGCTCTGCGGCGGTCATCTGCGTGCTCTACGGTTTGTTGTCGGGCTTTAAAGTTTGCCCCATTTGCCCGAGGTGCAGTTTAGCTCAGGCCACTCTTGCCCATATCTTGACATGTATTGGTTGCCAGAGGAGCCAGCTGTACTCCAATCCTGGCACAGTTCTTCATCTTTTGAAAACTAACTCACGAGTTCATGGACCTGATCTGATGTTGCTGTCGATTGAGAGGGAAAAGCAACAACAACAGATCCGCGAAGTCTTGCTGACTACTACGGGAGCACCATTTGGACTAAAATTTATCGATAACTTGTTTTAGAAGGGTAAGTTAAATGAAAGTGAGCCAAGATAATTATGTTAGAAAGTATTACATTAATGACAAAAATATCCCCATTAGCTCCCAGTCATTAGTACCAACGATTTATGAGTAAGGTAATTCCAAGTAGTAGATGTTATATGAATAGCTCTTTTACAATTTGTATGACTATTTTCTATACATCAGCGTCCTACAGTTGTCAAAAACCGAACTACGCCACGCTGATCTAATTCAGGAGGCAGGCCAATATTCAAACATACTTAGCTGAGATCCCACCGTGACTCGAAGGCATCGAGTATTGAATATTGACAGACTGCATAAAGCATGACATAGTGGTGATTAAAGTGGTGGTTTAAGAGATGGTTCAGCGGAGCTAAAAGATTGTCAAGCTTTTAGCTCCACCGAATTGGTACCGAATTGGTACGTTTTATGAATATTTTCATCATCTTGCTCTGTAAATCTTATATTACAATTCGTGATAGACGATGGTTCTTTCCGAAGAGGTCTGGTTGACTGCACTTTGTCAATCACCAGTAAACATTTATCGAAATTGCGCATTAGAAATTCTTTTCCCTCCAGCGTACTCAACAGTTATGCTTTCCCAAGGAGTCCGTAACAAGGGTGGAACCTAGGCCCAAGGCTATCTGTATGCTAGAGATATAAATTTTTGCTTCTATTGAATATTGATCGGTATATATTGAATGTACTTGTTTGAATAACCAAACGTCGACTATAAGCTTTCGGATTCGGAAGTTACGGGCTCGAATCCAGCGGTGGGCATACGGATTCGTAAGTGTTCAAATTCTGGTAGAAGCAGTATATTCCAAATGTTAAGCATAAAAAAAATGTCCGTAGCACTTCAAACTAATCAACCTACAATTGAAAACCAAACAATTCAACCAAACAATTCTGTGGCCGGGAGAAAGGTAGCTTACAGTTATTTGAGTCGGATTAGTCTTTTAAAAGCTTACTTTTGGATGTTGTCCGTTACTACATAGAAATCAATTCCTTTAGATTTCAGTTCCCTTTGCAGACTTCCAGCAACTTCTGGTGGTACTCGGATGTTCACCTTTTCATTGACCGCTTTTGGAAAATTCCAGGTGTCCACCTAATTAAACACAAGAATACTGCAATGGAGGGTTTGCTTTGATAACGTTTTACCACAACGGAATTTTTCTTTAATTTATGACACCTATTACTTATTTTGGTTATTAAAAGTATGGACAAAGAAATCTTTATCAATGATTAGATGGGACATATTTAATAAGAAGTGAAATATCGTTTAAAAGCAAGATTTATACCTAGTTTATTTTGTTCACGGAAATTGGCGTTTTATTTGGTTCGTTTTACTTTGATTATCTATACTAATAAAGAGACAAGTGGAAGTCGAGAGATCACGTGACCGTAACTCATCCGGGCGGGCCAATCCTCGAAAAAAAAATGGCCGACAAATATACAGGAAACGGTGTAATTTTTTTTCTCATGAAAGTACATAAATGTTATATATTTGGAAAGAGCTTCGAAAACTGATAATTTTTTCTGCGTACACTTATTCTGTTAATTCAATAGTTTTAGAGATATTTTCATTCTAAAATCACTCACTGCTGAGAAACCAAATCATCTGGTGCAGTGGTGCTGCCATCTGTCGGCAGCGACGGGAATGAAAATTGAAAGGAATTTATTCACTTGAATTTAATACATTTGTAGGCTTTTTTTTTCTTTTGTGGGGCCCGAAGTACATAAATATGTTACACGGATGGCTTGAGCGTAGCTAGGCGAAGCCCGGCTAGTCAAGTATAAAAGGAAATTTGCCTTATATAATTTGTCAAAAACAAACAGTTTAAGTCCTAAGTATTCTTTTGAAATACGGTTTAAGCAAGCTATCTATTCATCTGTAGGAAAGATATTGATTGCTGTTATTTTTTCTATCGTTTGGTTAATTTAATCTCTCATCACCAAATTTAAATTACAGCTTTTTAAGTCTCTATATATTGTACTTTTTTTTGTTAATTAAGTGTTTATGAATAATATTTTCTTTCGTTATATTAGTTCAGTGACTTAGCTTGAAAATTCTTTTGGGGAGGTTTTAAGTTAACAGGTCTATTTTTGGTTGATACAATAAGATTAGAAAGACCCAAATTTTTGGGAAGTGGGGGGGGGGAGGAGGGTCTTTGACTCTGTCCATTCACTGTCAACAATCCTGATTTAGTTTCTATATGAAAAAAATTCTTTTGTTAATTTAGTCACTATAAAGGAGAAATTTCAGTAGTACTTTAATATGGCAAAATATGATAGAATACGGTAAAATTATACACTGGTAAATCTGCTATTTGTTTTAAACCATTTAACAAAACTTAAGTTATTGAACGTTGATAAAGTGTGTCTAAATAACAAAATTTACCTTTCAATATTTATTACATTAATAATACTATATTTACCCTTCCTAATGCATGATTTGAGCTATGCAAACTAACACTAATTGTTTGCAGCCAGTTCACTTCAGCAAGCAAACCCTTCAGCAAGCGCGCCAATTTTTGGAACACCAGCAGGCGCGCGTTGCATAAAGTGCAACGTCTCTTTCAACCTTGATTATTTCTTTTGTAATAAACATTCTTTTTTCAAATTGAAAAAATTAATTCTGCGTTTTATTACAAGATATAAAATGTTGATAATATTGAGATATATTTAAAGTTAAAGGCCAAAGAATGCAGATACAGTCGCCTTATTTCAAAACTGTTTGGTTTAATGCATCTATGGACAACTCGCGAATCAATTCCTATTATGTCCAAAAACCTAAAAAACAACGAGATTGTCCATCTTCGTGATATGCGGGATACCGTGTAATAACTGCACATTTGATTTACTACATCAACTCATAATTTTGTCGTATTGCAATCCAGTATAATCGCTGGTTTACCACGGTTAAATCACGACCAACAATGAATGGAAAGGAATACAAGGGTTAGAAAAATCAGACCTGCATTAGAACACTAATTGTGTAGCTATAAATAGAAACTGCTTAGAACATTCAAACCTTACTTGTAAAAACAAACCATTCAAAATTACGAAAATGTTGCACTTTATACACGGGCGCGCCCGCTGAAGGGTTAAAGGGAATCATGAACTATACTTTTGCCCAATATTAATATTTAACCCATTTTTAATGAAACCTTGTTTCTCAATGGGAAAGAATTAACATTGTAAAATAATTTATAACTACATTGTTGAGGCAGTTAATGTATATAATTTTGCATTAATTCCGAGTATATCTATATAACGAACATATGTCTATATAACGACCACTTAGCTCTATATGCTTTTCCTTTAACTATTATACAATTGTTTTAACAATCTTCTTGCTCAACAGCTTTTGTTCTGTATTTTTACATTAACTCGTACAGCTTTGTTCACTTATAGCAACGTGGTCCAACCTTTAGTTACCCGAGGGCCAATCAAAGTTTAGTATAGTAATGTGAGGGCCACTATACTAAACTTATAACTCCATTTTTGAGGCAGTTAATGTATATAATTTTGCATTAATTGCGAGAATATCTATATAACGAACATATGTCTATATAACGACCACTTAGCTCTATATGCTTTTCCTTTAACTATTATACAATTGTTTTAACAATCTTCTTGTTCAAGAGCTTTTGTTCTGTATTTTTGCATTAACTCGTACAGTTTTGTTCACTTACAGCAACGTGGTCCAACCTTTAGTTACCCGAGGGCCAATCAAATTTGTCAAAATGTCATTGTGAGGGCCAGAGACATTCCAGAAAGAAAAGGAATTACATATTGTATTCAAAAACTTTTGTTAAAATTTATATTAAAAGAAGTTTAATATACTAGTTTAATATACCACTTCATTTTACAGTCGAGAAATCAATGTGATGATTTTCACTGCTTTCTTGATACAAGTTTATCAATGTCCACTGTAAGTTCAGTAAGGCAAAGTCTCAGGCTCGATTCCAGTGAAGAACTTTCAATTCAATTTCTCGTTTTCGATTTAATATGTTTGAGAGCAGAAAAAGCACTTTCGTAACTAAACTTTTCGTACTAAAATATTTTTCCAGTAAGAAGGGCAAGGGCCAACAAAAATTAATTGGCGGGCCGCGGGTTGGACCACGCTGACTTATAGTATAAACACACCCTTACATGCTATGGTCATCCTTAGATATCATTGTGATTGTGAATATAAAGAAAAATTAAAAGCTTACATATGTATTCTCTAAAAGATTTCTCAAAAATTCTAATTCGCCCACATTGCTTGGAAACAGTGCCAGTAGTTTGTGCCTGAAAATATAAAGCATTCATTAGAAATTAAAGAATTTGATATTCACTAGAGCTGCACTCCTGAAAATAAATATTCGATTACATTTGCTCACAGTTTAACCTTTGATAAAAAGTTTATTTTTGTTTTAATTTATTGCTGACTTTGAGTTCGAGGAAGTCCATGCAGAAAATTATAATCTGAAAGATTAAAATCAAAGCTATACGTAACTGATTTTAGAAAAAAAAAATCCGAGTTGCAATAACGTAAATGTTAGATCTCTGCTTACCAAAAATTTCGTTTTAGGGGGTCCAGGACACAAAATTGTTCGAATTTTCAAAAAAAAATTATTGCATTAAAATTTTTTGTGTTCTTTTGCGCTCAAAATGACGTTTAAATCATATTTCTATCTTAATTAGAACAGGAGAAATTATTATTTTTTTTTGCAACATTCTATTAGTAGCCAATCGTAGTTTAAACCTGCAAGTGCGTTTTTCGGCATGAAGGGTTTTTTCCCCATTTCTCGTCTTTAAATTGTTATAAGTCAAGAACCATTAAAGATAAATGGTTGAAACTTGTAACATGTCTTTTTCAACTATTTTACTTTAATTTTAATTCAGCAAATTTGAAAAAAATATTTAGTTTTCAAAATATGATTTTTTAAAAATAAATTACATAGTTTATTTCGTAATTTTTAATCTAAATATTTTTAATTTTTTTAAAAATTAATATTTTAAAAAATGGTGAATCAGAATTAAAACTTAAATATTTCTGTTTAATTAAATGAAAAAATTTTGAAATTCGACAATTAATATTTCGAGTTATAACGATTTTAAATTACCCCACTTTTATTAAAATTTTTAAATTTTAAAATTTTTTAAAAACTTTTTGAGAAGTTTTATGATGTGATTTTGTTTACAAATTATATGGTTAACCATCACAAAAAAATTCAAAATTTTAACTCAATAAATAAAAAAATTTTCAAAATGTGTCCCGGACCCCCTTTATCTCTTTTCTGATGAGAAAAAACCATGGATCAAACAGTTATAACATAGATTATACATATTAAGCATTAACACCTAAACAAGTCTCTTTATTAACACAAAATTTGATACGAGAACTGCTTTCGTTGGAAAAATCCAGTAGTTTTCTGGAGCTTTGTTTTAGTTTTGTACACCCCTGAAAGTTTTGTAAGACCGCCCCGAACGTTTTCTGCAAAGGTAGGATATAAATATGCATATATACATATCGGCAAGACAGCAAGAACCTCTCATTTGGGCTATTTTTACCATAATTTTATTAAATCGCTTTCTTGTGTGTTTGTGTGTTTGTGTGTTTGTCCGGTACAAATCTTGCAATCGATTTTTAACTAACTTCCCGACTAGCTAGACATTTGAAACTTTTAGAATAACAAACACAAACACACAAACTTTTAGACAAACAAACAAACACACACACACACACACACACACAAACAAACAAGAATTATAAAACATGTTAATAAAAGAGTTGATATAAACATGTTAATGAAAGAATTAATAAAAACATGGTAATAAAAATCATCATGACTAACGGGCTGGAGGTAGCCTTGTGGTAGCGTGTTGGTTTTCGGTACTGGGGGTGCTCTGATTCGAATCCCGACACGAGTCATTAAATACCCCCTTTTCTAGGCCGGATATGGGAACGTTAAATCCGTAGATCGGAAAGTCCCTCTATGAGGTCACATAGGGTGAGAGAGGGTACGATCCACCCCTTGTGTCGTCCCTGGCGGTGCTCGGTCAAAACTGAGGTGATAACTAGCTAAGACGGACTCCGACCCTTGTGTTGCTATACAAACTGTGTCCGCACACATGATCCCGAGGCCTATACGGACCTGGTCTGGAACTGCCGGCCGAGGGACTTTAAGAACAACAACATCATGGCTAACAAAAGAGGAACTTATGCATTTTGAATTTTAGAATCAAAATGGAAGCGGGAAGTCTGCTAATGTATTAGAAGTACTAGAAAAGGAAAGGTAATATGATGTTGGAATCCAATAGTTTCGATAGAGCTGTTTGCTCATAGAAGCGTGGTTAGCGTCACGACCTTCTGTTAGGTGGGTTCTAGTTCGAATCCCGACAAAAGCCTGGGTATATTTGTTTCATTGGGAGTTATGTTGGCTTGCCTATATTTTGCTCCTGCAATACAGAGACTAACAGAATTGCAGTGTGGAATGAACGATAGTCAGAAGAAACAAAATGTCTGCTGATATAGGATTAAAAAAAAAAAAAACAGAAACATTGGCTTAAAATTTTTAGGACCCAGAAGGAAAAAAATATTTTTACATCCTATTTCATTGCTGATATTTAGCCTATTTCATTGCTGATCTTTAGCTAAATAGGAATCCTTTGTTAGTGGCAAAAATGATTTTGTTTTTTCAAGAAATGTGCTAGTTGAGTAATGTAGACCTGTGTGGTTCTAAAGCATGAAAAAATGAAATTTTTTAATAATTTTGTGAGACAGAAAATCAGACAAAAATAGTCTCTTCAAAGGCCTTCTTTGCTGAGCACAGAGAAGTAATTTCGCAAAATATTGAGAAATGACAGATAGCGATTTTTGTATATGAGTAGCAAAATTGTGAGCAGCAGGAAAGAATTGAAATGTTTAATTAAAATTACTTCGTTATCTCACAGAATATTTTCCTTTTGTTGATCTAGTGATCATATAAAATTATATTTATACACATTAGAATGCCTACGAAAGTGTTAGTTGCCCGTTTGGGTTTTTGAGTGGATTGAAATACAGTTCTTTCCGCTATTTTTAACCACAGAATGTTTCGTAATCTGTGACTAAAGACACTGATGAGGGTTTGCCTATCTTATGTAATTTTTATGTAATTCAGTATAAAAAGAAATGATTGAATAGAATGGCTCTGAAATTTATTCGTCTATATAAGGCAATATAGTTCATTGCAATACATTTCAACTAAATTCTGTTACAAAACTATATTATGAAGACAGAAATTTGGAAATAAGCAAAGTCCATTGGTTTATGATAAGAACTGTTTACATTATGCTCCATTCTCTTTTAGAATACACACACACACGCACACACATATCTACATATATAAAACAGTTCCGTAACTGACTGACTGACATACAACGCACAGACCAAACCGCTGGACCTAAAGGGCTGAAATTTTGCATGGCGATTCTTCTTATAGTGTAGGGGTGCACTAAGAAAGATATTTGAAAAATTCATCTTAGATTTTTTAAAATTAAATTTTTAAGCTGTTTTAGTAACTTTTTTTAAGTTTGTATTTAAAATAATAATTTTGAGGTTTATAAAATTTATATCACGAGATAGATCATAAAAACTACTTTAAAATGAAATCATTTTTTAATCCTTACCTCCATTTTCTGATTTTTGGTGAATTTTTAAAGATTAATTATTAGAATTTAATTTATTAAATGCTGATCACGTGATTTCTTTTTCTGGTACTTTAAATAAATTTATCGTCAGATGCATAACAGCAAACTAGACAAAAAAAATTTTTTTCCTCGCTAATGCGGCAGATGATTGGACATTATCCAAAAAAAATTAAAATACAGTAAAAGATATGTTCCTCAAACTGTACTATATTAACTGTACTATATTCTTTAGTATGTCCTATTAGATTTAATTTGAATATTTTCTTCTACATTATTTTGTCTATAAAAATATCCTTTACGATTTTTTTATAAATATATATATATATATATATATATATATATATATATATATATATATATATATATATTTACACTAATTGTACACATTGATCGTCTTATTTATTATAAATATATATATATATATATATATATATATATATATATATATATATATATATAAAACAAAGTTGAAAGTGAAAAACCAGTATATGCTCAGAACCACAAGATATATATATATATATATTAATGAGAAACATTTTTACTTACCCTGTGAAATTCATCTGACTCAAAGACTCTGTCACTGTATAGAGTAATAGTATCAGGAGCAGCATGTTTATCTTTGAATAAAACTTATTTGTTTCTTTTTCTCTGCTTTTATATGTTTTGTATTTTTATTGCTTCACTGTAAAGATACAAACATGAAGAGTTGTTAAGAAATTGAAAAGTTAAGTAAAATATGAATTTTCCTAATAAAATAAACATAAGAAAAAAATCTTAGAACATACCATTCACAATCGTGAATAACAAAGGAAGGGCATTTGCATCATGTTAATAAAAAGGGTGAAAAAATACTCAAGTAATTACAAGATAAAAAAAACTTTTTATATACCATGTTTTTAAATTTTTTGTTGAATCATATACACTTAACAATTCTATGTATTAATAAGTACTTTAAAAAAATTTTTTTTGATGAATTATCCTATCAACTTGAAAGAAAATGAAGTTAATTGGAAGTTAACTTGCGTTTAACTTTTTGTTCCCGTCCCGTCCGGTAGATGGCTGCACCAGTCTACAAAACAAAATTAACTGAAAATGAATTCAACACTACTTAAAGATGGCGAAAAGTATTAAAATATTGCATTTTCATCATGTTCTGAGCTATTCTAAAAGTTTCAAATGTCTAGCTAGTCGGGAAATTAGTTAAAAATCGATTGCAACATTTGTACTGGACAAACACACACACAAACAAGAAAGCGAGTTAATAAAAACATGGTAAAAATACACAAGCAAAATACACAATAAAATATGTGTATATGATGTATTTGAGGATAGAAAGATGTAGTAAAGGGAACATTAAAAAAAAAGTTCTTAACTATAACAAATAATTTAAGGGCGTTCAAAGTGTCGGTATGAATTGCCCTCGCTGCAAATTATTACCAGTTTAATAACTCCAGTATTAAACCCAAATTACGTAGTGTAAGAACAAAAAAGTGCTTTTTACATTGAAAAATCGATTGCAAGATTTGTACCGGACACACACACAAACAAACAAGAAATTAAGTTAATAAAAACATGGTAATAAACGTTAGCATCTGAACAATGTTGACATTCGCTCAAATACAGAAGGTCTTTCACACTTTATGGAAACGATTTTGTGATATATTTTTGGCGTTTGCATTTTGAGATAAAAATTTGGCAACTTCAAAATAATCGTCTGATATTGTTTTGTTTTGATTGGAATATAAAATAAAAGATTTATTTTAAAAATGGCTCCTAAGATTGAGAGATGGCTCGAAGGTTACGTAACTGCGCTTTCAGGGGAGAAATATTCGTATCAATAGATTATAAAGCGGTGTAAAAATCGCGGTTATGGCATTTCAATAAAAGGTATTTATAATAGATTAAATTTGAAAGGACAAAAGTCTAACTGAAGGTAAAAATGAAAACATGACCACTAAACTTCATACTAAGACTGCTCGAACGCAGGAAAATATCAAGAAAGTGAAGTCTCTCATCCTAAAAGAAAATCCACCGACTCAAAGATCCATTGCATCGAAACTAGGAACGTATTCTGGCACTGTAGGTAAAATCATTCAGACAGATTTGAAGTTAAAAAAGATATTTCAAACTAAAGTTCGTCTGCTTTTGCCAAAGCATATTGCTGAAAGAAAAACAAATTGTAGAAAATTATATGAAAAACACCTAACTGCTGAAAAATGGAAATTTGTGGTAACACTCGATGAGGCATGAGTGTATTTAAGTGACTGTAATACAAAAACACACATCAATTTTCTATTGCTTAACTGACGGGAATGACCGTACGCAATGGCTTCGTCAGTGTACAGAAAAGTTCCCAGAGGGATTCACGATGGTTGCACGATTTTGTTACAACGGCAAATTAAAAATCAAAGAAGTCTCAAATAAAGTCAAAGTTAATTCACTCTACTATCAGCAGAATATTTTAGAACCAATTTTCGAAGAAGAACTTCCAGCCGTATATGGAAAGGACATTGATAAATTTCAGCTTCATATGCACAAAGCCATACGTCTAAATCAACTGCCGCTTATGTAGCAAAGAAGGAATCAGAAACAGGAATAAAGTGCTTGCCATTTAATGAAATACCTGTAAAATCACCTGACGCTTCTCCAATGGACATTCGCGCTTTTGGCTTATTGAAACGTGCCTTAGGAAATAACAGCATCCAAGAACACTGAATTGACATTGGAAAATGGTTCCAGAGGAATGGGGTAAAATTGACATCACAGTACTAAGAAAAAGTTTACTTTCATGGAAAACTCGAGCTAGAGCTATTGTGAAGAACCATGGCTATCAGATAGAAGCAAATCGCCGCAAAAATACGGCATTCATACATAAAACTTAACTATTAAAATCCTTCCCATAAAGTGCGAACGACCTTCTGTACTTCCTAATCTAAGACAGAAAAACTCTAAAAAAATCTTTACCTTTTGCCACAATTTCTGTCTGGTGATGACAAAGACGTCGGATAAATTGGCACTCCCGCTGTTAGGCTCTGTCGGCAACACTGGTCACTCAGACTCACCTCGTATTTACGATTACTATTTATTGAATGAGAGAGGGTTCATTCACATCTTTCGCACATCAGGGCAGCGGTCGTAAATCGACTGCGTTTTTATTCTCCAGAAAGATTTCCGACCATTTCTGATCAACCCTTACTACCACCATGCGAAACAGGGGCGGAATCGTAAATAATCGAATGTCTGCACTTCCTCGCGCGTGCATGACACCGATAATGAATGAGATGTTAATTGCGTTGTGCGCCTATTGCCCTAATAAATTTTGATGCTTGCAAGTGATAAGGGAAGGGCTAAATTGGTTTATTCTATTGGATAGCGGGAAAAAGATTGGAGGGAAAAAATGGGAAAAATCCAGTTATTTCTCAAAATGGCGTTTCTATAGGTATAAAATACAGTCGAAACTCGATATAACAACTCCCCCCCCCCCCCCCCCCGCAACCCATAGAAAAAAAATATTTCAGGTCCTCTAAGGAGGCTACCGTGGGTTATTAACAAAGGATTACGTTTGCTTACCTCTTTTTCTTTGGGGGGGGGGGGCGCATTTTGATACTTTTCTGTTTAACTGTTTACTGCTACTGGGTTTGGGGCGCTGCCAAAATTATAACTCGCGACGCAGGACAATTTTTTTCTCTTCGAAGGACCGTTATTGAGGAACGTAATCCCACGTTAAAAAGTTGTTATAATAAGTGGTCGCTTTAGCGAAAACGGATTTAAAAAATGAAATTTCAGGTAGTTTCTTCTAATGAAACTACCGCGGGTTATTAACGTAAGATTTCTTATCGCTGCCTACTTATTTTGTGTATATATATATATATATATATATATATATATATATATATATATACAGTGGACGCTCGTTAATTCGAACTCGGTTAATTCGAACTTTCGGTTAATTCGAACTTTCGGTTAATTCGAACTAATCCGAAGGCCCCAAAAAACTTGTATTGGAGTTAATGTCAAAAATATCACATTAATTCGAACTAAATTTTATCACTTCGGTTAATTCGAACTAAAAATTTGACAAAAAAATTCTTTTTTCCTCGTTTAATGGAGAAAATACACACTGTATTTATTATTTTGTGTGTCAAAATTTCTTTTCTGTGTAAAGAGGCACATGCCTGCATTCCTAGACTATTGCATGTCCGCTAAACGTTAGTAGCTATTGTCCTTCTTATTAGTGCTAAACGGAAAAAGCAATTTTCCTTTATTTGGATCGATTTTCTTAGAATTTCAGAAAAACTAGCCTTTACTACAGATTCTAGGGAGCTGCGTCAGTTATAACTGCAGTGCAGACAATTTAATGTGGTCTAGTTTTTCTTTCTCACTGTGTGGTGTGAAAGTGTAAAAATTCAGGAATTCTACACGTGGAAAGTACAAAACCTTAACTTTGGAGACAAAGGTAGAAATTTTAAAGAAAGTAGAGAATGGCGAATGTAAAACAAAGTCAGCAGCTGACTATGGAATTAAAAAAAATGCCTTGTCAACTAATTTGAAAAACAAGGCGTCAATTTTAGATTCATGGGAAAAATCAAAATTTGCTAGAGGAAGGAAACGCATGGGAAATGCGTCCCAAGAAGTTCTAGAAAAAGCTCTACTGCTATGGTTCCAGGATGTTAGATCTCGAAATTTTCCGATAAATGGACCCCTAGTGCTGACGAAGGCTGATGAATTGGCAAGTCGAATGGGTATTGAAGATTTTAAATGCAGTGATGGATGGCTTTCTCGATTTAAGTCAAGGCAAAATATTTCTTATCAAACTGTATGTGGCCAAATCTCTGATGCAAACGAAGACGAATGCCCTAATATTGGTAGGAAACTGCCAGGGCTTTTCTCTACTTACCTGCCGAAAGATATTTTTAATGCGGCCATAATGGTCAAAGCCATAATGGACTCTATTTATTAAAACTCTGAAGGCATTTATTCAGATGGAACCTTCCTCTGAAAATGAATTGAAATGTTTACTTCAAATCGAGAAGCTGGCTGAACAATGTAGGCATCATAAACAGAACCAAACATCCATTTTACAGTTTTTCCCCAAAGTGTAATTCATATTTTTAATAAAAGTTTACTTTATACTGCATATCTTCTGCTTCATTTTATGATTAATGTAAGTCTGTATTGCTTTTTAATATGTTTAACTTTAGATAACATAGTATAATATATTTTCTGGGGTTATACATACTAGAAGAGTTTCTTCTTCAGTGATAAAAATTTAAAATTATATATTTTCTCTTAACATCGGATAATTCGACCTTTTTTCTGAGAATCTTTGAGTTGGAATTAACGAGCGTCCACTGTATATACATACAGTCGAACCCCGTTATATAACGAACTCACGGATTCAGCGAACGAAAATTTTGGTCCCGCCATTTTCCTATTGTACGTAATTTAATTAGTATTGTGTCAGTTTAATGTAATTGATTTTAGTCGATTTAATTCCTTAATTATCATTTCTAATAGATTTTATCATTTTTTTATTACATCATTATTTAATACACATCAAAAATGATGTGTGATGGAATGATCTGATAATGCTGCAACTAATGAGTTATACATTTTGTGAACTCTAGCATTATCATACATATATATATATATATATATATATATATATATATATATATATATATATATATATATATATGTATGTATGTCAAAATTTCGACGCATTTTGGTACATTTCTGTTTACTGTTTGCCGAAGCGATAAAGACTGGGTTTGGCACGCTGCTAAGATTATAACTCGCGACGCAGGACATCTGAAATTTTGCTTTCTTAAGGACCGTTATGGAGGAACGTAATCCCACGTTGAAACTTTTATCATTTATGTGAGAATTAAGATGTCAAAATAAATTCCATATCAGCACACATGATTATGTACATAATATTGTTCATTTTATTATCAAATAAGCACTGGCAATGAAAATTCATTAAATTGTATACAATTTAAGGGAACGATAGTCCCTAAAATTAAAATTTAAGATAAAAATTAATGAAATCACGAAAAAAATTTTTCTGTACCAAAATTTATTTCTTAGAAAAATAATCAGAAATCGTTGTTTGTTTTTTTAGAGAATTTGAGATGCTTTTAAAACACAGTTTTTCATCTCGGTTAAGACTGCTGTGTACTAGCCCTATTGGATTCGCTAACCTCAGTGTTAACCTATAGAGAAAATTTGTCTACTAATTACGACTACATAAATGCCGATAATCCAAAAAATAGGTGTTTTTTAGATAGTCCGAACTTTTCTGAACCTTGCAACAAGATTCATTTTATAAATTTCGTCCACCAAAGGAATTTATCAGCGTTTAAAACGCATTAGACCAGAATTTTTCCTCGAATCATTTAAATTAAAAAATATTATTTGTATTTTTTTTAAACGAAATATGCCACAAGATTGTGTAAGGTATACACAAGATTCGATTCACAAGAATCGAACTCTTGAGTGAATGAATTAAAGAATCTGCTTGAGTCATGCTAATTTCGGCATACGCGCTTAGTATAAATACCATGCAGCGTCATTATTAAAAAAGGTTGTTAGGGTTGAAGAAGGTTGTTAAAGTTGATAGATAAGAGATAGGGAGCTACGAGTTAAGCAGCTCCTGGTGTTATCCTGCGCTGGTGCTTAGGGGGCGCAAAGTTTACGTGGCGGTACTGCTGGTTTGACTCTCTGCTGGTTTGTGAGTATTGGCAATGTGTATTTCTATTGAATGTTAATATATATATCCCGTACAAGCAGTACGTATGCTTATTGCTGTAAAAGCAAATTCTATATGTGCAACGAATTCAATAAAAATTGTTTCATGTATAAACTGTGTTTGTATCAAATTCATTTAGAGTGCCACTTCAAATTATATACACCCAAGTCTGGGTAGAAGTGAGCTATTTACTCTATAATTGTAAAATTTCTTTCTCTATTATGAAGTACCATTTTTTGAAAAACAAATTTCAGGTAGTCTCTTCTAACGAAACTACCGCGGGTTATTAACGTAGTATTACTTTGAATAAATTTAACTACTATGTCCTACTAGAAACTAAACTAAGGAGTGAGAAAAACTTCAAAACCAAAGTGATGCAAAGTTTAAATCATTTTTGCATGTTTTTTAATGAATTTAATATTTACATATTTACAAGAAGATGATAATAGGCTGGAAAGCCTCTAAAGTTAACTAAATTCAAAAGAATAGACATATTATGGGATCTTAATCCCCTTCAAGGAAAACTACATTTTAAAACTGATTCAACACTCTAGCAACAAGAAGAGAAAAGCGAATCCTAAATTCCAAACATTTCTGAGAATAAAATCAAAAACGATGGGCTTGTAGCGCCATCTCTTAACATAATATTTCTCTACAATGTATCGTTGCTTATCTCTTTTGTATGTGTATATGTATGTGTGTGTTATGTATATATCTATATATATATAAAACAGTTCCTTAACTGACAGACTCACTGACATACAACGCACAGACCAAACCGCTGGACCTAAAGGGCTGAAATTTTGCATGGCGATTCTTCTTATGGTGTAGGGGTGCACTAAGAAAGATTTTTGAAAATTCTTCTTAGATTTTTTTAAATTAAAATTTTATGCTGTTTTAGTGACTTTTTTAAGTTTGCATTTAAAATAATAATTTGAGGGTTATAAAAAGTATATCACGAGAAAGATCATAAAAACTCCTTTAAAATGACATTTTTTTAATCTTTATCTACATTTTCTGATGTTTGGTGAATTTTTAAAAATTTATTTTTAGAATTTAATTTATTAAATGCTGATCATGTTTATCGTCACGTGATAACTACGAAATAGACAAAATAAATATTTTTTTTTCTTTCTAATGCAGCAGACGATTGGACATTATCCAAAAAAATATTAAAATACAGTAAAAGATATGTTCCTCAAACTGTACTATATTAACTGTACTATATTCTTTAGTATGTCCTATTAGATTTGATTTGAATATTTTCATCTACATTATTTTGTCTTTAAAAATATTCCTTACGATTTTTTATATATATATATTTACATCATTTGTATACATTGATCGTCATATTTATTATAAATATATATATTTACTTTTTTTTTTGCATTAATTGCATACATTGACCATTGTATTTAATTTGAATGTACTCCGTAGCGAACTACGGGTTTTCAGCTAGTGTATCTATATATATGAACGTATATATGTACGTCTGCTCACTAGGAAACATACTTTGTTTACCATCAGCTGTTAATCTATATATATAAAACAGTTCCGTAACTGACTCACTGACTGACATACAACACACAGACCAAACCGCTGGACCTAAAGGGCTGAAATTTTGCATGGCGATTCTTCTTATAGTGTAGGGGTGCACTAAGAGAGATTTTTGAAAAATTCTTAAATTTTTAAGCTGTTTTAGTAACTTTTTTAAAGTTTTCATTTAAAATAATAATTTGAGTGTTATAAAATTCATATCTCGAGAAAGATCCTAAAAATTCCTTTAAAATGAAATCTTTTTCGAATCGTTACCTCGATTTTCTGATTTTTGGTGAATTTTTAAAGATTAATTCTTAGAATTTAATTTATTAAATGCTGATCACGTGATTTCTTTTTCTGCTACTTTAAATAAATTTATCGGCAAGTGCATAACAACTAAATAGATAAAAAAAAAATTTTTTTTCTAATGCAGCAGACGATTGGATATTATCCAAAAAAAATAAATATCCCTTACGATTATTTTATAAATATATATATATATATATATATATATATATATATATATATATATATATATATATATATATATATATATATATATATATATATATATATATATTTCTTTTACATCAATTGTATACATTGATCGTCGCATTTATTATAAATGTATATATTTATTTTTTTTTTTGGTATTAATTGCATACATTGACCGTTGTATTCAATCTGAATGTACTCCGTAGCGAAGTGCGGGTTTTCAGCTAGCAGTAAGATAAGATAGAATACCCTTGGAGTCATCGTTATAATTATTAAAATTTGTGCATGACTAAGGGGGATAATCGATTTGACAAATGAAAAAAAAGGAATAACATCCAATTCAGTCTTTAAATTATTTTTTTTTACTACGGAAGAAAACATGGAAATAATGGTTTAATAATCCTCGATTACTTACTTCTGCAGCAGTTAGACTGTCACTGACTCATTTATTTTATATTTTCTGTGTTGAAACAACACTAAACGATTTAACGTTGTCATCAAGTACTCGCATCTGCGTTTGAATGGCATAATGCCTGGTGATGTTTACAGAGGAAGAAAAAACTAGTCATATAGCAATGACTTGGTGACATTTAACAGAGGAAGAAAAAAAAACTAGTCATATAGCAATGCCTTGGTGACGTTTAACAGAGAAAAACAATTTATATAGCCTTAGCGATGTATAACAGAGGAAGAAGAAATAACAAAAATAAAAAACGACTTGGTGCGTATTTAAAATCTAGAACCGAATATTTTTTATATAGATTTTTGTTTCAAAATTAATAAAAAGAAACTCGCAAATTTTAATCATTCAACTTTCATTTTGATTGCGTTTGCTTCTATGTTTAGTCCCTATTTTTTTAAAGACTGTTTTACCTGTTTCGAAATTCGTTACATATCTGGTAAATTTTGTTTTACTCTCCGGACACTTTGTTTCTCTACTTGAAAACAAAAGAGCGATAGAATAAATACATCCGTGTTTTTACAATTTTTCGGATGGTCCTGTGGAAAACGTGTAATTGGGGTTTTACACTAAATGTAGGTGAAAACATAATCATGGCACAATCATGGACACTTCTAAAAAGCATGGTTATCTCAAAACGATCATCAGAAAGAAATAACAGAGAAAGGCAATTTTAAGAGGGTCGAAAAAGAAGACGATTCGAGACTTCATGGTCAAAAGACAAAATAAAGTAATAACTAATTTTTAAAAATAATAAAAGGATGTTCAAATAATTATAAATAAACTGTGGCAATAATAATAATAATGAATAATAATAAGGTAAAACGTAGTACAAAGAACACAAACAGAATCGGACACTAGTCACATGGTTCAATAGGAAATGAACGCAGAGTGTAAAATGAGGTAATTGAAATGATCGGATCCCGAGGGCTGGTTTCAAAAACCAAATAAAGACCATAATTTCGACCAATGAGATAATGATTGAACAAGAGACCGTAGAATACAAGGCGGGGGAAAAAAGACTGAGTTAACGGAATATAATAGCCAGGCAAAAAACAAATTAATTTTTATCATTATTAATTGGATTCCTTCATAGCTTTTAAAGTACCCTCACACGCAGAGGAAATCCTTGAGGTTTTGACTGCGCAGTCCAAACTTTGAGGATTTCCCCGTCGTGTGTTGGGGAAGCCTTGAAACCGGTAGCGGATTGTACATCTCCGAAATTTCGATTGGAAAACATTTCACGTGTGTGCGCGTGTGTTGCACGTGTGTACTCGGGGGTTCAGTTGAGGAAATTCTCAAGGAAATCCTGCAGACTTTTTCCTTGGGGATTTCCTGCACGTGCATGGCCACCTTAAGATAATTAACAAAGGCTAGATTTTGAATTTAGCCCTATCGACCAACGAGCCCTGCACACTTTAGCAGTGAAAGCTTTGCAAGCGCTTATGTATTTATTTAATATTATTTCTTTTGTAAATCTACTTTTTTTCCTAATGTATATGAAGCTTGAAACATTTTGAAATTTATCATGGTATAATACATCTGGAAATAAAAGGTAGTCTCAGCTTGAAAATAAACCTTTGTATCATGTCTCCAGATCTTTTCCTTTCTCTTAGAACATTGGTTCTTAACCGTTGGTCCAGCTGAACAGAAGAAGTGATCAGCAAAGTCCGTAGTGATTAAAAAAAAAAAATAAATAAAAATGTTTTATAGTTTCGAAACCACCAAAAATTCAACATTATAATAAAATTGGTAACAAAAAAATTTATTTCGCTCCCAATTTTTGGTTCAGATTCTAATTGTTCATGTATTTCTTCCATTTCCTGCCTTTTCAAGTACGAAAAAAATCCTGTTCTGCTTTAAAGTCCCCAATATATTTTCTGTGACGGTGAGTCGACGCGGCACAACAATTTCTCAGTGTCTCAGAAATTTTACATTCAGGAAAGCAAATGCAAGCTAAAAAACCTCATGCATTTTTGAGCTTTCATACGCTTTTACGTTACCTATTAAGTTTACTTTTACATTAAATTCGTTATTGTTATTAAGATGTGGGTCAAAACTTTCCATAACACAACAAAAATTTAAAAAATTCATTCACTTCAGAAACCTATTACAAACGGACAAAAACTTTTATTTTGGCAATTTCTGACAAGAATACACAGTGCATACAATGTTTTCCAAAAGCAAAAGGAAAAAAAAAAGAATGATTTGCAGTTAGTAAAAGCTTTTTCAAAGAGTCTTTCGTGAAAAGAAACTGGTCTTCGAGCGATCATCGATAATTCATCGAGGTAGTCCTTTGTGAAAGGTTTCACTCAGTTCAACAGATTAAGTTCCTTTTCGATTTGGCGTGCCTGTGAAATATTACTTCAGCCCTTTAGCCGTTTCTTTTTTCAGGAAGGAACGTTGCCCGGGGAGTACCACTTGGAGGCAGGCTGTTTAACACTCCCCTTTACAGCGAGACCATCCGCGCAGCACGGTGGTGGTGTGCTGGCGTGTTTCTCGCCTTTTTGATGGTGTGGAGAGGCACGATGTTAAGGTGGTTGTAGTTTAGAGCCCGATGTTGTTGGCTCTGGGAGAGGCAAGCATGTATGAGCCTGATGTTGTTGGCTTTGATGGAGAGGAGAAGCAAATGAGCCTGATGTTGTCGGCTCTTGTAGATAAGAAGATGATTTCAGCCAGGTGTTGTCGGCTGTGGTGGAGAGAAAGATTTGAGCCTGATGGTGACGGCTCTTTTGGAGAAGAGGATAGCTTCAGCCTGGTGTTGTCGGCTGTGGTGGAGAGAAAGATTTGAGCCTGATGGTGACGGCTCTTGTGGAGAAGAGGATGGCTTCAGAGTGGTGCCGGAGAAATAGATTGCCAGTGAAAGACATGTGAAATTGATGATTTCGAATTGCTGGATGATGAAACTGACCGAAGGGAGCGATGAGAAAAAAAATCATAAACCAGAAATTGTACTGAGATGAAAAGTTTTGTAAACGGACAGTGATTTATTACACGCTATAAAAAAAGTTTGTTTCAAAAATCTTTTTTTTTTTTCTAAAAAAATATAAATGTCTTCAGAAATTTTGTCTATTTACGTAAATTTTGTTAGTCCTTAATTACAGACGAAATACAGCCGAAAATGAGACGCTTGATTCGTCTCTTAAACCGAAGTCGGAATCTTAGTTCTTTTTCAGATTTCATTTCTTTTTCCTCGGTTTGGAGGTTGCTACAAAGATCCGAGGTCCCCGCAACGTCTTCGGTCTGGATATAGTCAAGACAGTCAGTTAAGAACCGGTTCATGAGCTTGTACCGACGCTTAGGAAGTTTAAGAGGCTTTTTTGGAGGTTTTCGTGGAGGTTTCGGAGGTCTGGCCATGAAATATTCGTCGTTAGAACTTTGTGTGGCAGTTTCGTAACAAAGATCGGACTCATCTTCAGCAAGATGCTGGCCAGCCTCCTTTACAATATTCTCTTTCCTTTTCTTTTCTGCGATAAAAACGTATAGACGGAAGATTGCAATTCCTGCAAGCAAAAACCAGTATGCGTCCCACATAGCATACAAGAACACAGCCGTCATAAGAAATAGCATGGCGAATGATGTATTTGTGAACAATTGAGAATAAATCAAAATAAACGCCAAAAATATAGTAAAAATTGATAGCACTGTCGTATAAAACAGCAGAAAATTCAACGAGGTTTTAGACGCTTAAACCGTCACAAATGAGCGCTCGGTTTAAAATGGCGGCGTTAGAAAACGTCTGTTGCGTAGCAGTTCGGTTGTAACAATGTGAAATACTGTTGATGATTAACAAAGCTAAGAAATGCTTAGTGTTAACCCAACAATGGGAAAACACAGTATCTGCTACAGTGCTTTCGGTACTCTGTTTATTTTAGGCTATTAATAAAATTTTGTTTTTGAATATGGTGGCAGCATGGTCATTCTTAAATCCTTACTGCTTTAAGGGTCTGATCACATAGAATCTGTCAGCGTCAAGGCGATGAAATAATTTTAACCAATCGCATATCTTATCAACTTCGCGGCTAATCGTTTGGAGGTTTGCGATTGGTTAAAAATATTTCAACGCGAGTAACGCTGACGCTGACGGATTCTATGTGAACAGGCCCTTAGAGAGAATGCGTCTATAAATTATGTTTGACAACTAAAACTACTTGGTTGGATTTTTTCCCGCGTAAAGCTTCCACGTAGAGTTTGAGTCGCACATGATGGGTAATGTACAGAAAACCCTATTAGAACTCCCCCCCCCCCCACCACAACCACAACTCTAACTTTTACTGAGATAGTTATCTTGTTTATCAGCTTTTGCAAAGCGTATTGGATAGAAAGTGCATTTAAAATGGAAAGTTACGAGAAATCGTCGTTTGCTTTTCCACATTGGCATTTTAAAACAAAATCCAATGAAAGCATACTTGCAGAAACATTTAAACGATCTGTTCTCTTTAAATGACACCCCATCCTGCTTTTTTTTCCGGATTTTAAAGAAAACTGGTTTTTATTCGTTGATCTAATCTTTCCTTTTTTTACCCGTGTTTCTATTGATTTCTAGTGCTTGACTGGAATCTGGATGGAGAAACTTCATCCAGAGGTTTTTGTTTTTTATCTTCAGCACCTTTTCACGAGTCATTCCATGTCAAATCAACACAGTGATCCGGAATGACCCCCTCAGAATTTGATGATTTTTGGCACACTTGCAGGTTTCATAGACATATGAAAAAATGTCAATTCTTAGTGGTCTTACTTTATCGGTTCACAAGTTATTAAATATTAAAATTTCAAATTTTTGCAAAAAAACACCACATATGTCAGTCTTAAAATGGCTGTAAAACAGTAACCATTTGAGGTACAGACCTGAACTTAGGCTCATTTTAAAGCTCTTTTCCAGGGCTTTCACATGATATGCAACATGATAGCATTTATAAAAAAGTAATTTTTAAAAATCAATTTGAAATTTTAAAATTTAAATTTCTCAAAAAGCGACAATTTTAAAATTTTGAAAAAATTCTCAAAATAAGTTTATATCATCATCTAACAGCACCCAAAATCTTATTTTGGGATCTCTATGGGATCCTGAGATATAGGAGGTATAAAGTATGTATGGTTAGAGGAAAAATGCCAAATCTACCATATTATAGAGTTATATACAAAGAAATATAATTATAATATATAATTATACAATCATATGTAATTGCATAGTAATATATGATTAAAAATATATATAAATATAATAATTACATTTATAATCATGTATAATTTTATTATTTAATTCTTAATTTCATCTCCTTTACACTACTAAAAAGTGAAAAAATATCAAACAGATTTTAAAAAATCTTTCCCTAAATTATAAGATACAATATATAACAATCTGAGAATGGAGGAAGCTGATTAGTGATTGACCTCTGATGTATTTCAGTGAAAGACATCACAGGTGCTGGAAAGAAATATCTCTTTAATTGTATCGCCCCTACTGGCAACTATCTGTAATATGGGAGTCGAGCAGCGGCACGCGCAGTAGAAACATGAGCTCACTCGTTCTAAAAATAAAATTAAAATAACAGTCCACTGCTTACGATTGATCCTTTCAATCAAACTTCTTACGTAATTAAGACCATAAATAAGTGGTCCGTGCTAGCCCAAGTGTGGAATAAACCAGCTCTAGAATGGATAAATCACTAAAAACTCTAAATAGAACACGCGGGCGAGTTAAATCGAAACTTGTGAAGATCGAAAAATTCGTTTCTCAATTTACCGAGAAGAAAGAGAGTTTAATAGAAATCTCTCAAAAACTGGAATCTCTACTTGAGATCAAAGGTGATATTAAGAACTTATACGAGGAATTTTATGCTTTAAATCTATCAGATACAGAAATCGAAAGTAGCGAAACTGCATTATCCGAACTCGAGGATCTGCACGACAGTTTGGAGGTAAGCCTAAAATATCTTCTTTCGTCTGGAACTTTATCTAAAAATGCATTTAAAGATGAACTTAAATCATCATGTAATCCGAAACTACCTGACATTCCACTGCCACAGTTTTCGGGCAGTTATGACGAGTGGCCATTATTTGAAAAACAATTTAATGATCTAGTGGCGTCAAACGATTCTTTGAATGATATACAAAAGCTTCATTATCTCCAATCATGTTTAAAAGGAGAAGTGAAAGCCATTCAAACGCCCGACGATACATTTACGTCGTTGTTCAAAACTTTAAAAGAGCGATATGAGAACAAAAAGCTTATCTCTGATTCTTACATAAACTCTATTCTAAACATCGAAAAGATTCATCATGAATCTGGTAAAGAACTAAGAAGACTTATTGATGCTGTATTAAAGCATGTACGAGGACTGAAATTGTTAGATTTAAGTACTAACAAACTTTCTGAATTAATTCTGATCAACATTATCAGTTCAAAATTAGACAAAGAAACGAGGAAGGTGTACGAAATGACCCAGGTGACTGGCAAACTTCCTGACTGGGAAGAATTTGTAAACTTCCTAAATAAACGCTGCCAAATATTGGAAAACATGCAGCGTAGTTACTATGTTCCCAAATCGAAACCAGAAACGCAATTTAAATCTAAAAGTTTAATTCTGGAAAGGGATCAGAAAATTTCGTGCTATATGTGTGGAAAAACAAACCACGTAATCTACAAATGCAAAATATTTCATGATTTGACAGTTAATGAACGGATTAATGAAATTAGAAAAAGACAGCTATATTATAACTGCTTGGAACCCCATAAATTTAATCAATGTAAAAGTCTTAAAAACTGTAAAATCTGTAACAAGCGCCATCATTCTCTAATTCACCGACATGATTTAATGTCGAAACCCACTTTCGTAGAGGCGCCAAATGGCATGAACAACAATTCTACTAGCATAAACAACTATCCATGCACGGAACTTACTCAAGGTCAAACAGGCACTAGTGTTCCCCCTCTAAATGAAGTTGCAGGCGCTGCGGAATCAAACTGTTTCTCATCTCTAACCGATAGCAATAAATTTGTGCTTTTACAAACAGCCATAGTTTACGTTCGAGATTCAAGGGGAATATCTAAACCACTACGTGCGTTACTTGATTCTGCCAGCCAATCTTGTTTCATAACAACTGAGTGCGCGGATTTATTGGGTTTGAAAAATAAAAAAGTTAATGCACCTATCTTGGGTTTGAATGGTTCATCCTTAACAGTAAAAAAATAAGGTCTCTACTGTAATTTCTAACGCTAGCGGATATTTTAAAAGGAATATAGAATTTCTTGTAGTGAATAAGATTACGAACTTGACGCCTTCTAAACCTCTTGAGATATCAAAAATTAAATTTCCATGTAACATAAAATATGCTGACCCACATTTTTCATCTCCAAATAAAATTGACTTGTTAATAGGTTCAGAGTTCTTCTATGAACTTATGGGAGCTAATAAGATAAAATTAAATAATGAGAATATTATTCTTCAAGAGTCTGTGTTTGGTTGGCTTACAACGGGAACAATAGGGTTAACTAGAGAAACCTAGCCTGTTAATACCCTTCACTGCTATCATGCCTCAGAGGAAATGCCAGAAATCAGTCTGAAGCAGTTCTGGGATCTTGAAACTATAGGCATTAGAGACGAATCTAATCATGACGAAACTGACAAAGCTTTAGAGATTCACAATAAAAGTACCGTTTTCAAAAATGGACGGTATGAAATACATCTACCATGGAAAAAAGACTTTAAAGAGTTAAAAGATAATTTCTCTGTAGCTAAGAAGCGACTACAAAGTTTGATACGTAGACTTAGCCAAAATCGACAGATGTATTTACAATACAAGGACATTATTAGTGATTACTTAAAAAATGGAATAATTGAACGGGTTGAAAACTCAATAGAACCCGCAAACCAAGCATTATATTACATGCCGCATCAGGCGGTATGCAAACAAGATCGTCTGACGACGAAGCTCAGAATTGTGTTTGATGCCAGTGCACATGAGTACGGTCATTTATCATTGAATGATTGTTTATACACAGGTCCTAATTTAAATCCTAATCTCCTAGAGTTACTGATAAATTTCAGATTACATAAAGTTGCCTTTACGTCAGATGTGGAAAAGGCATTTCTTCAGATATCTTTAACCGAGAAACATCAAGATGCAGTTCGATTTCTTTGGATAAATGAAAATCACTTTAATGAAGGAAAATTTTGTGTGGAAACATACAGATTTCGACGTGTACTATTTGGTGTAAATGCAAGTCCCTTTCTACTGTCAGCAACCATAAAGAAACATGTAGAAAATTTCCAAAATGAATTCCCGATCACTGCGAGAATACTAGACTCATGTTTTTATGTCGATGACCTAATCACAGGAAGAGATACTGTTGACGAAGCTTTTCAGGTATCTTACGAAGCGAAGAAGATCATGCCGAGTGCTGGAATGCAGTTGAGAAAGTGGTCGACAAATGATCGAGTTTTGATGAAAAAATGGAAGGAGAAAGATTTTAGTACACATCCGATTGAAAACTCGGATAATTCAAAATCAAGCATCAAAGTGTTAGGACTAAGTTGGAATACTGATGAAGATACTTTCACTGTAGACGTACGGGGCTTAATGGACTTCGTACAAGCCCAAAAGAACACAAAACGCTTCCTATTACAAGCGGCTGGGAAAATTGTTGATCCTCTAGGCCTAATACAACCATTCACTATCCGTATCAAGTGCCTTTTTCAAGAGCTATGGGTTAGAAAAGTAGCATGGGATGAAGAACTTCCTTCTGATGTTAAAAATCAGTGGGATCAATGGTGTTCTGAACTTTCTCAACTTGCTGAGCTGAAAGTCCCAAGACTGTGTTTGAATGATCCTGATTCTGAAATCGAATTACATTGCTACAGTGATGCCAGAAAAAAGGCCTACGGAACAGCCATTTACTTACGCGTCATAAATAAAGACTACATTGATGTGAAACTAGTCACATCCAAGAGTAGAGTCGCACCCTTGAAAAAAATTACGCTTCCGAGGATGGAGCTTCTCGGCGCACTGCTTGCTGCACGTTTAGCCAACGAAGTGAAAAGAATTGTTAATTTAAAGAAAGAAACTAAAATGTTCTTCTACACTGATTCAAAGATTACATTGTATTGGATAAAAGGTTCCAGCAAACGGTGGAAATCCTTCGTAAGCAATCGTGTGTCCGAAATCCAGACTTTGACAGATCCATCAGCCTGGATGCACTGTCCAGGTATAGACAATCCTTCTGACTTGGTGACAAGAGGAACCAGTGCCCAGTCTCTTACCAAAAGTGCATTATGGTGGAACGGTCCCTCTCTCTTGAGCCAAGAAGTGAACCCTGCAAATGATGTGGACCTAATTGTGTAAAGAAGAAGAGTATGCCAACGAACTTAGAAAAAACATTGACTCTCCTGTTATTGACTCTAAAATATCATTAATTTCCTCTAATGACAAACCTTTCTGTTACAGCATTTTAAACATTAGTAATAATTATATGATGATTGTTCATATTATAGGTTATATTTACAGATTTATCTTCAATTCCAAAAATCCGAAATCTAAGAGAAAAGGTACGCTAACAAACACTGAGTTAAAATACGCCATTTATAAACTAGTTAAAATGGTCCAGAGTGAGGATTTTCCAGAGGACTTAAAGGCATTAAAAAGTAACAAGCCAATTCCTCCAAAGAGTAAGTTAAAAAATTTGTGCCCGATACTCGATAATAATGGAGTTATTCGTGTCGGAGGTAGACTTCAAAATTCCGATTTATCCTATGATAAAAAACATCCAATGATTATTCCAAAAAATCACAAATTAATTGAGTTGATATTTACATTTTTCCATAAAAGATTTTTTCATGTAGGACCCCAAACTTTGATTCATTTTATTAGAATGTCATTTTGGCCTATTCAAGGTAAGTCTTTAGCAAAGAAGGTTGCACGCAATTGTATGCAATGTTTTAAACACAATCCAATTGTTAGTGAACAATTAATGGGTAATTTACCATCAGTTAGGATACAACCAAGCCCACCTTTCACTAATACTGGTGTTGACTTTACGGGCCCCTTTGAAGTAAAATATAAGGGACAGCGCAAAGGAAATTATTCCAAAATATACGTGTCAATATTCATATGTTTAGCCACAAAGGCCATTCATCTTGAAAGTGTCTCAGACTTAACAACAGAAGCATTCATCGCGGCATTAAAAAGGTTTTTTGCTAGAAGAGGCAAAAGCTCTTCTATATTTTCAGATAACGCAACTAACTTCCGAGGAACCCAAACAGAGTTGAACAGACTTCAAAAAATGGTATGCAGTCCTGATGAAAAGGTAGGAAATTATTTGGCTTCTGAGGGTGTAAGTTGGAACTTTATACCTCCTAGATCTCCGAACTTCGGCGGTCTATGGGAAAATGGTGTTAAGTCCTTTAAAAATCATTTTAAAAAAACTGTGGGAAATTCAAGGCTCACAATTGAAGAATTTTTAACTCTTATAATTCAAATCGACGGCATATTAAATTCTCGACCCTTAGTCCCATTATCCTCAGAGATAAATAACTATGAAGTCCTAACCCCTGGACATTTTCTCATCGGCAGACCGATCGAAGCCATTCCAGAACCAAACGTTACTGATATAGCTGAAAATAAGTTGTCGAAATGGCAATGTATCACTAGATCAGTGCAATTAATTTGGAAAAATTGGAGTAGAGATTACCTAAACCACTTACAAAATCGAAACAAATGGCAATTTGAGAAAAGTAATGTAAATAAAGGAAATTTGGTCTTATTAAAGGAGGACAACTTACCACCATGTAATTGGCATATGGGTCGGATAATAGAAGCAATACCAGGTCCTGATACGAAGGTCAGAGTAGTCAAGGTGCAAACTATAAAAGGTGTATTTACTCGAGCTATTTCTAAAATTTGCATTTTGCCTACTTCAAATACAATTGAGTAAAATGACAAGTCATAAAAGGTTATGTTTTAGTTTATGTATTGTGTACTAAGAATTGTGTATTATTGATATTATAATTCAAATTTTGTATTAAGTTCTCTAATTGCAGAAAATACTCAATGTACATCACTGTGTTACCTAAATGTTAGACTTTGCGTTTCAAATGTTGTGATTATTCTAATGTAACTTCATTCTTTCCTGTTGAAATTTCCATTTCAACGGGGGGGAGTATGGAAAGAAATATCTCTTTAATTGTATCGCCCCTAGTGGCAACTATCTGTAATATGGGAGTCGAGCAGCGGCACGCGCCGTAGAAACATGAGCTCACTCGTTCTAAAAATAAAATTAAAATAACAGTCCACTGCTTACGATTGATCCTTTCAATCAAACTTCTTACGTAATTAAGACCAGGTGCTAAAGTAAGTTTCCAAGAGACTGATGCTGAGTAATTTAAAGGAAGTATACAAATGCTTCCAGGAAAAGTTTCCGTGTATAAAAGTTGGGTTCTCTAAATTTGCAAAATTACGGCCCAAACACTGTATTCTGCCTGGTCAGAGTAGCACCCACTCAGTTTGTGTATGTACTACTCACCAAAATGTGAAACTTATGGTTGAAAACAGCAAAATGAAATTAATCACAGACAACCAGATAAAAACATACCAGGACTGTTTGCAAATGATGGTCTGTAACCCACCATCAATTAACTGTTTCTTCTCTAATTGCGTGTCATGTCCAGGAACAGAAGGAATCCGGATGATTCTGGGAAGAGGCTTTGAAGAAAATGCAATTGAGACTATTACTTTTCGACAGTGGATCTCTGTTGATCGCTGTAACTTGGAAACAATCCAAAAATCAATAGATGACTTCGTTGAAATTTTTTGTGAGAAACTCTCTGTTTTGCTTCGTCATGACTTCATAGCAAAAAAGCAAAATTCTTTTATGAGTGAGACTAAGGAAAATCTCTTAGATTCTGAGGTGGTGGTCCTTTGTGATTTTTCTGAGAATTATTCCTTTGTATTACAGGACGAAGCACAATCTTACCATTGGACACGTAACCAGGCAACAGTGCATTCGTTTGTAGTGTATTTTAAAAAAGAAGATAAAAAAAGAGCATTTCAGTTTCGTAATAATATCAGACTGCCTTGAGTACAACACTACTGCAGTCTATCTGTTTCAAACAAACAGATAGACTGCAGATTCCATAAATAAAATTATGATTTTAAGATAGACTGGATTTTCTAGAAAAGTGTTATATATATATATACGAGGGTTATTCGGAAACTAAGGTCCGAATCGTCGTAGCTAATCGAATGTCGCGCAAACATTGAAACGCGCATGCGTACCAACTCCCGGCATGCCTTGCTCGTCAAATGACGCCATTTGCATTGGTATTGTTGCAGTGTGCTAAGTACAGTGCTACTTCAAAATGTTTAAAAAAATCGATCAGCCCGCCGACTGTGAAATACGGTCAGTGATTCGGTTTTTGACAGCAAAGAACGTTTCAGCAGCGGAAATTCATAGACAGATAAGCGACGTGTATGGCCCAAATGCGATGAGTAGCAGCAAAGTGCGTAAGTGGGTGAGAGCTTTCAAGGACGGACGGGAAAATGTTCATGATGAACCGCGTTCAGGTCGACCACCAGTGATCACAGATGATTTGGTCAATGCCGTGGAAGAAAATATTCGTGAAGACCGGCGATTCACTATTTCAACTTTAGCATTGGAATTTCCGAATGTGGGTAGAACAACTTTGCACAAAATCGGTTCCGAAAAGTTGAAATTTCGCAAATTGTGCGCACGTTGGGGCACCAGGCTGCTTACTGAGGAACACAAACTGAAAAGAATGGCTTGTGCTCTTGATTTTTTGGACCGATATCATAAAGAAGGTGATCAATTTTTAGAGGAGATTGTCAAAAGGGACGAGACGTGGGTTTCTCACAGAACCCCAGAGTCTAAACGTCACTCAATGGAATGGCGTCACACAACATCACCAGTCAGAGTCAAGACAGAGCTGACAATCTTAACACGAAGGTCATGGCAACCGTGTTTTGGGATAGACATGGGGTCTTGTTAGTCGAGTTTATGCAGCAAGGGACAATAATAAATGCAGCCGCTTACTGCGCTACCCTAACTAAACTTAGACGTGCAATACAGAATAAGCGACGTGGTCTTCTGACGTCTGTAGTTTTGTTGCTGCATGACAATGCCAGACCCCATTCTGCTATTCACACCCAAAATCTGTTCAGATCTTTTGGATGGGAACAGATTGACCACCCACCGTACAGTCCAGACTTGGCGCCGAGTGATTTTCACTTATTCCGCTACCTAAAAGAGTTTCTCGGGGGCAAGAGATTCGCCACAGATGACGAGGTGAAAGAAGCAGTTGAAGACTGGTTATCCTCACAGGCGGCAGACGTCTACGACTTAGGCATACAGAAGCTTGTAGAACGTTATTGCAAATGTTTAAACAAATATGGAAACTATGTAGAAAAATAAAGACACATGTAAGGAATTTTAAAAATAAAGTTTTTAAAAAAAATCTGTAATGTTTTCTGTTTTATAAGTAAACGGACCTTAATTTCCGAATAACCCTCGTATATTATATATGTATATAATATATATACTTATATAATTATAAATGTAGTTATAATTATATATGATTGTATAATTATACATTATAATTATATTTATTTGTATATGTATATGGAAGATTTGGCATTCAAAGTTTGAAACATTTCCAAAAAAATATACTATTTTTCAGATGGGTCAGCAGCCCAATACAAGAATAAAAGGAACTTTTTAAACCTGTGCCTTCACTACAAAGATTTTGGGGTTGAAGCTGAATGGCATTTTTCAGCCACTGCACATGGAAAAGGCCCATGTGATGGAGTGAGGGCACAGTAAAAAGATTGGCAGCCAGGGCTAGCCTGTAGACCTTATGAAGACCAAATACAGACTCCAAGACAACTCTTTGAATGGGCAAATCAGAATATTTCTAACAGATTTCACATATGTAAACCATGAAGAGTATATTCAAACAGAAGAACAATTGGCACACCAGTACAGCAAAACTGTAGCTATCCCAGGGACACAAAAGCTCCATGCCTTTGGACCCTCAAAGTGTACAACAAAAGTAACTGTAAAATCCTTTTCTTCTCCATCTACATCAACCATCTTTCCTGTAGCAAGTTATTGGGCTTCAGTGACATGGGTGGATATGTGGTTGCAGTCTATGATGGCAAATGGTACCTAAGCTATGTTTTAGCTAAAAATGAAGATGTAAATGAAGTAAAGGCAACATTTCTCCATCCCCAAGGACCATCTCCTTCATTTTCATACCCTTCAAGACCTGATGTACTGTGGATTCCCTCTTCAAATGTGATCTGCAAGGTGAACCCCATCACACTAACTGGTTGAACATATAGTTTACAAGGCAACGAGGTGAGAAAGATTGAGGATATTGTGCAAGAGTTCATGGCCTCCCAGAAATGAAGATGTGATCGCTGTACATATGCTACTTCCATGTCTCTAAACTGGTAAACTTTATGCATGATTCCATAAATAAATTATGATTTTAAGATAGACTGGATTTTCTAGAAAAGTGTTATATATATATATATATATATATATATATATATATATATATATATATTATATATATCGCACCCCGGCGAGGAAAGTGACACAGCTAAAAAATGCAGCATTTGAGAAAAATCCACTTAAATACTACACAGCTTGATATAGCATTCCAATAAAACTGATACAACTGCCCTCAGGTGGACAAATTGCGAGATAGAGATGTGTCGCTTTTCGGGCACGATGGGGCACTTCATACATATATTTCAATGACATAACGTCAAAATTGCCATTTTTTGACTTGTGTCACTTGCCGTGGTGCGATATGTATTTTAAAGTCTAATTCGGAGGTACTTGTCGTTAGACATTCACATTTTGCTATTCACCGCAATTTACTGGCTACTTTATCAAGGGAGCACCAGATGCGGGCTTGAACTTTATGCGGGCCAGCATTGTTCCCTATGAGGGTGACGCCACGGAAACGACCAAGCGTTATCCGGGATTTGAACCCAAGGCACTGCGTGGAAGCTCAGAACGCTAACCACTGCACCATGTATGCGAATTCATGTTTGATATTAAGGAAAGAACAAACATCCAAACCAAAGTACGTCCCGAATAAATGAATAAAAAATATAATATGTTACATCCATATGTTACACAATTTTTTAAAACTGAGAGCAAAAAAATTTTGAGTTCTCAATTTTTCTCTCAGATTTATTTTTTTTTTGTATTTCTTCCGCTTTCTGTTTTGTTAGTACTAGAAAAAAATCCTTGTTCTGCTTAAATAATATAAATTGTATATTATTTAATATATATATATATATATAAATAAATATATTTATATATATATTAATATATATATATATATATATATATATATATATGTGTATGTATTATATATATATATATATATATTTATATATATATATATTTATTTATTTAAAACAAACACACACACACACACACACATATATATATATATATATACACTGCTGGCCACTGTAAATGCAACACCCTGAAGGAAACATGCAAATAACATGAAATTTACAACATGCATTAGCGGAGGTGAGATATGCAAATGATTAGAATTTCAGCGCAGACGCACATCACGCGCGCCTGTGGCGCCACTTCAAAGCGCTATTTAAGGCTTGGAGATTTTGACGATTTCAAGTTCGGCAATTGTGTTTTTCTTGTGGTTTTTTCAAAAAAAAAAAAACGATCAATTATGCCTCGTCGAAAACAGCGATCATCTTTTGATCAAGTATCCGAGTTCGACAGAGGAAGGATAGTGGCCTACCGAAATTGTGGATTATCTTTCAAGGAAAGGGGTAGTCGTGTTGGACGAAACCAAACAACTGTAATGCGGATATGTGATCGTTGGATGCAGGAGGGTACGACGGACCGGCGTGTTCGATCGCATCCACCTCAGCGCACCACTTCACGTGATGACAGGCAAATTGTGCGCATGGCAGTGACGGATCGCTCAGTCACATCACGAACCATAGCACAGCACATGCAGTCTGTAACGCATCATCCAGTGTCTGCGCGTACCATTCGACGCCGTTTACAGCAGAGTGGTCTGTCCGCAAGACGTCCATTGCTTTGTCTACCCTTGACGCAGAACCACAGACGTCTCCGCCGCCAATGGTGCGATGACAGAAGGATGTGGACGGCAGAATGGAATGAAATTGTCTTTACTGACGAGTCACGCTTCTGTCTGCAACACCATGATGGTCGCATTCGAGTCTGGAGACACCGTGAAGAGAGGATGCTGAACAGCTGCATTATGCACCGCCACACTGGTCCTGCACCGGGTATTATGGTATGGGGCGGTATTGGATATCACTCTCGCACACCTCTAGTACGCATTGCCGGTACTTTAAACAGCCAGCGCTACATCTCCGAGGTGTTGGAGCCAGTTGTCCTTCCTTACCTTCAGGGCTTGCCCAAAGCCATAATTCAACAGGATAATGCGCGACCACACGTGGCACGCATTGTCCAACGGTTCTTCCTCAATCGCCAGATTGAATTGTTTCCCTGGCCGCCTCGCTCTCCGGATCTTTCGCCGATAGAAAACATGTGGTCCATGGTTGCTCTACGATTGACCCAGATTCCATCCCCAGCTGCCACAGCAGATCAACTTTGGCAACGTGTGGAAGCTGCTTGGTCTGCTGTACCCCAAGAACTCATCCAAAGTCTCTTTGAATCAATGCCGAGGCGTGTGGCAGCGGTGATCTCCAACAATGGCGGCTACTCTGGCTACTGATTTTGGCAGGAACCACACTTCATAGAAGTCTATAAATTTTATTATTTGATACTTGGTCAACATGTTATCTACAAAATAAATTTTGTTGTGATATCTCTTGTCTTTCTTGGTGTTGCAATTTGGGTGGCCAGCAGTGTAAATATATTTATATATATATATTAATATATATATATATATATATATATATATATATATATATATATATATATATATATATATATATATATATATATATATATATATATAATATATTTATATATATATATATATATAATATATTTATAATATATTTATATAAATATATATGTGTGTGTGTAAATATTATACATACACACACACACACACACACACACACATATATATATATATATATATGTATGTATATCTATATGTATGTTTATACATATATATATATATATATATATATATATATATATATATATATATATATATATATATATATATATTCATTCTTAGGCCCGTATTCTGGGGATACATGCTATCCCCCCCTGTAAGCAAAGGGGAGGGGGGATAGCATGTTTTATTTTACTTCAAATTTGTTATTGTTATTAAGTTTATTTGTAACTTTTTGTTAAAGTTGTTGATCACAAATAGTTTGTAAATTCGGAAAATAAAACCCATTCTTTTCTCTAAAACGTTCGGTTGGTATATGGTCCCCGACGAATTTGTTTCCTCGACAAACGGTCCCTGATGAACAAAAGGCTAGAATCCACTCCTGTAACACAATAGACATTACTGAAACTACACATGGAGTAAATTACAATTTACCCCCTACAGCTCAGATTTTTTATCCTCGGAGTACCATTTTTTTTTCAGCTGTGAAAGAGGTAGAAGAATTTTCCGCAACTGGCTTCTTTCATATCGTCATCTTTTTATAACTAAGGAATAAAAAATAAACTGCCAACGCTTTGGCGGAAGTGTGTATGTGTTGAAGGAAGGTATGTAGATAAAAAATGACATTGGTATGTTTTCATTGTATTATGATAAAAACGACGAATCATAGGTAAAGCCTTATTTTATATTTGCACCCTCGTACACCCTCGTACATCGTAAGTAAGGATACATAATTTTTGTATTTACGAAATAGATGCGAATAAATGCGAAATTTGCCGATATGACCGAATAAATGCAAAAATTCTTCTTCTTTTACTACTTTTCGGCGAAAAATCGGTGATAAACGGCTTTTTAAGCGAAATTAGCTGATTATAGTAATAATTTTTTAACATAATTTCTTATCTCAGACCATCCATGGTCTTTTACCGACATATCGCACTATCGAAATTTGCTTATTACTGATTGCTAAAGACTTAAGGAAGACAATGGGGAGACTGCTACAATGTCAGCTTTAAACTGAGAATTTTGATACTTACCTAACCAAGAGAGTAAAATTGTAATTTTTTAAAAAAATAAATGCGAAATTTTAGAATTTTTATATACAGTGGAACTTCGATTGATCGTTCCCCGAATCATCGTTTTCCCGTATGTGTCGTTTACTTCATCTAGTCCAGACGATAATATTTCTTGGTTATGTTCCCGCATCTATAATTTCCCGCGTTTATCGTTCAGTGCAATAGGTATCTTTAAAAACGATAGATCGAGATTCCACTGTATGTATATATATACAGTGGAATCTCGATCTATCGTTTTTCAAGGGACCGATTGAAATAAACGATAAATGCGGGAAAGCGATAGATGCGGTAACATAACAAAGCAATATGATCGTTGGGACTGGATAAAATGAACGACACATACGGAAAAACGATGGATCCTAAAACGATCGATCGAGATTCCACTGTATATATATATATATATATATATATATATATATATATATATATATATATATATATATATATATATATATACACACAGTGGAATCTCGATCTATCGTTTTTCAAGGGACCGATTGAAATAAACGATAAATGCGGGAAAGCGATAGATGCGGTAACATAACAAAGCAATATGATCGTTGGGACTGGATAAAATGAACGACACATACGGAAAAACGATGGATCCTAAAACGATCGATCGAGATTCCACTGTATATATATATGTGAGAGTGAGTTTGGCAACACAACTGAACTATTACTACAACTTCCACTCCTACTACTTCGGCGCGAAGGACTTGGCACGCAAACAGTGTGATGGACTAGTGACATTACGAAGCGGATGTGTCGCTCCGCAGGCTTGCCGTTTTGAGTCAAATAGCTATGTTGATGTTTTCTTTTTTTTAATTTCATACTAAGTGTTAGTCCTGTCTTGTAAACATCGTCTAGTTTAATTAAATGTTCAAAATAATTAAGTCTAATGATTCACTTCTAAAGGAAGGAGTACTAACTCCTTCCTACATGGGTGCTCGGCCCTCGGACTCGAAAAATACCCCTAGCATGCTGAACTTAAAAAAAAAACTTTATTTTCTTTCGATGATACGACTTGATTTCGACTTGATTTCGACTGGATTACTGTTGTCTGTCATTTTGGATTTGGATATCGAAAGCGAAAGCCAAAGTGATGTGCCACGGACTCTGATGATACTCTGATGGGATGATGAGAACCAAAACCAGAATTGTAAGTAACTTGGATCATATTAAAATTATTTGATGCATACGTTGACGCTTGTTCAAGAAAATTTTGATGGTTAAGGGAATTCTCAACTTATTGATGATTTAAGAAAACTGAAAGATATTTCAACGTTCTTTTGATGCAGGAATTTAATTGATGCTAAATTCACTTTTGATGGTCTTTGACGTTGAATTTATCACTTCTGTTTTCTTGAAGAGAATTCTATTTCGATGAAATTATTTGATGATTTGATGAAAATTTCGACATTTAACTTGAAGAATCTTGTTTCCTTGAACAAACCACAACATAACATATATTTTGAAAGATCGCGAATTGAATACTTTTGAAGATTATTATATTATTATTTTGATGCATAATTTTGACGAAGCGAATGTTTATTTGATGACAACTTTGCTTATTTGATGCGCTTTGATGTTGAACTTAATTCTGCTGTTTTCTTGCGAGAATATTTTTTATTTTGCAGAATGTTTTGATGCTTTCGATTTCACAATTTTGATACTTTCGATTTCCCAATTTTGATGCTTTTAACATTAGAACTTTAACTATTATTTTGATGCTGCATTTACATCCTCTATTTTCTTCAACAGTGATTTATTTTGAAGATTAATTTGATGAATATTTTGCTGAAGTAATATCTAACTTGATACATATCTAAATTTACGTCATCTGTTTTCTTCAACCAGAGAAATTATTTTGAAGAACTTATTATTTGATATTTGATGCTTATTTTAGTTCATAATTTTGTTTTCTTGAACAAAACCTGTTTTAAAGATTACTTATTTTGATGCATATTTTGAGAATCAATATTTTATTATTGAATTGGTATTTGAAAAAATTTCGATTTGAAATATTATTTTCTACTTTTGAATTTGAGTAACTACGTATTATAATTAGTGATTTTGGTTTTGAATATTTGTATATTTGTGTACTATAATTGTTTGAACCTAGTATATAGTTATGGCTACTCTCAACGATTACCCCAATATTGCAAAATCATTAAAAATTGGTGGTACGAATCAAATAAAGGTTCTACATCGTTTAATTTTTGGTACTGACGGCGACAGACAAAATCGTACCAGATTACGTAAATTTACAGGTTTTAAACAGCCATTCGTGTTGGAAGCAACGAAACAGAAAGTACTTAAAGAGTTTTCACTTAAAGACTTGATTTCTATTTGTAATCTACTTCATTTAGAATTTTCAACTGACCCAGACAAATGTGCCAATACCATTCTTATGAGTCTTAGTGATTTATCGTTATTAAAAGCAGAATTTTCTGATCTTTCGGAATGCGAAGTGAATGATGACTCACTTCCGGATGCACGTTCATCCCAAACTAACAGCGTTATAGAGGAAAATAGATCTCCCTTTTCCCCCACCATTGACGCAAAAGAATCTTCGAATAAGCAAAATACACACATTTCCGTTGGTGAATCAGATCAAAATTCATTGCCTTCAGTTGAAACTGCGAATCTCTCTTTCCAGTTGTTTAGTCTGAAAGACGTTGTTGATTTAATAAAACCTTTCTCGTCTCGTGATAATTACAGTGTTGAGAATTTTATATCTGACGTTGAAGAACTTTTTTGTTTATATCAGATAAACAATCCAATTCACCAAATTACTTTTGTTAGAAAATGTTTAACTGGTCCCGCTCAAACTTTAATTAGGTCTATTCGTGGAATTACAAATTGGGAACAATTGAAGCACCATTTATTAGACGAATTTTCGGACAAAATTAACGGTATTCAGTTACATAAATTAATGGAATCTCGACGTATGAAATCGTTTGAAACCCTACAAGAATATTTCTTAGCTATGAGAGATTTGGCACACAAAGGTTCTCTCGATGACTCCTCTCTGTTTGAGTATGTCATAAACGGAATTCCTGATTCAACAAACAATAAAGTTATTCTTTACGGTTGTAAATCCGTCCCTGAATTTAAGGAAAAGTTGAAAATTTATGAACAAATCTTTAACAGATCACAAAATTTCAGACAAAATAATCAGAAAAAAATTGATGCTTCCTACCTCAATGTGAAAGTCGATAATACACGTAGCCCAAATACACAGCCAGTATGTTTTTCCTGTGGCTTGAGAGGTCACAAAAGCAACCAATGTTTGAATAAGTCACATGGTAAACAATGCTACGGATGTAAAAGTTTTGGTCATGTTCATGCTAATTGCCCTAAAAGTTATCGAAATTCTAAACCAAAACCTGATTCTCAAAAACCTATTTCTGATAAAACTGTAAATGCACTTTCTCCTGAAACTTCATCGAAAAATCCCATGCATGTTGACATTCAACTTGCAGGAATTCAATTGACAGCACTCTGTGACACTGGGTCACAGGCAACCCTCATCAATGAGAAAACCTATCGAAGAATTGGTTCGCCACCATTGCAGCCCACCAACATTCCCTTTTCAGGAATTGGCAAAAACCAAGTTCACAGCATCGGATTCTTTCAGGATTCCATCGAAATTCAAACCATTACTTTACCTGCTAAAATACATGTTCTAGAGGATGACTTGATTCCTTTTGATGTGATTATCGGAATCGACTTTTTGCAGCAAACCCAATTTACATTTGATGAAGACGGTATTCGTTTTACTCTTGATAATAACATCTTCGTTAATATTGCTAATATTCCTGATGACGAAGCTTTCCCATTTGATCTTTCACACATTTTGAATTCTGAAATTCGTGAGGAAGTTCAAAATATCGTTACTTCCTACAAACCCCATAAAGTTCAAGACACTGAAATTAAAAGGACTATTTTATTACAAGATGAAATCCCCGTAAATCAACGTTCTCGACGACTCCCTTTTGCGGAACAGAAAATTGTAGAAAAACAAATTCAAGATCAGGGCCAAATATGCATGTCTGAAAAACCTCTAACATCTACTCAAGATAAGATTTCTAGGGTAGAGAAAATGGATAATCCAATTGATTTTGAACGTGATGATGATGATGATGATGCCAATGATTTAGATTTGTTTCATGATAATGATGATGGAAAATATTTAGATGATGCTGATGCCAGTGATTTAGATTTGCTTCATGATAACGATGATGATAATGCTTTTGATATTGGAACTATCAAAGCAACTCTTGAACCAAAAATATTTGATGCCGATGATGATGCCCTTGAGAATGAATCCGTCAAAAGTGAAAAGGTTGAACCAAAATTTCAAGTTATTGAAGCTCCCAAACCCCCTGAACAAATAGCAGCTTTTCAACAACAGAAAAACATTCTTTCACAAAACCCAGTTCTTCATGTTTTTCAACAGGGATACCCATTAGAACTCCACACTGATGCCAGCTCCTTAGGTTTTGGCGCTGTGCTCTTGCAACAATCCGATGATGGACAGTTTCATCCTATTCATTATTTTAGCCGTAAAACTACAGTTCAACAAGAAAAATATCATAGTTATGAACTGGAAGTTCTTGCCGTTATTGAAGCGCTAAAAAAATTTCGAAACTACTTGTTGGGAACAAAATTTAAAATTATCACCGATTGTGATGCTTTCCAAAAAACGATGCACAAAAAAGACCTACCAGCTAAAATTGCTCGATGGGCATTGATGTTAGAAGACTTTGATTATGAAGTTTGTCATCGACCCGGTAGACAGATGAAACATGTTGATGCTTTAAGTCGTAACCCCATTCTTGTAATTACCTCAAATGATATCACTCAAAAGGTGAAAAATGCCCAAGACCAGGATGAATTTATATCTCAAATTAAATCTATGCTTGAATCTACACCTTCTGATGAATTTTTTGTTAAAAACGGAATTCTTTATAAACTTCATCAGGATGCCGAACTTTTAGTAGTACCACAAATGATGCAGAAAGAAATAGTGCTAAACGCCCATTCACAAGGTCATTTTGCTTCACAAAAAACCGAATTAATTGTTTCTCGTGAATTTTTCATTCCTCAACTTAAGAAATTAGTTCAAGAAATTATTTCGAACTGTATTCCTTGCATTTTGTCCTCGCGAAAATCTGGAAAACAAGAAGGATACCTTCACCCCATTCCAAAAGGTGATGCACCCCTTGAATGTTACCATTGCGACTTTTTAGGACCTTTACCATCGACAAAAAAATGTTATAAGTATCTTTTTACAGTAGTTGATGCCTTTTCCAAATTTGTATGGATCTATCCCGTGAAGTCCACCTCTACGAAAGATGCCTTAGACAAATTATCCTTGCAACAAACTACATTTGGCAACCCTTCAAAAATCATTACTGACAAAGGTAGCGCATTCACATCTTCAGAATTTCAAAGTTACTGCCAGGAACAGTCAATTGAACACATTTCAATAGCAACAGGTGTGCCACGTGGCAACGGTCAGGTTGAGCGTGTTCATGGCACAATTATTCCCGTTTTAACTAAGTTAGCTCTAGATGAACCTGACAAATGGTTTAAATATGTCCCAAGATTGCAACGTATCTTAAATAGTACCACCACACGCAGTACAAAATTCACACCCTTTCAACTTTTAATTGGTGTTAAAATGAAACAACAAGAGGATCTACAGATTAAAAATCTTCTTGACGAGGAACACCACCAAAGAATTCTTGATGACAAAGAAGCGTTACGTATCGAAGCTAAACGAAATATCCTCCGTTTACAGGAAGAAAACATACGACAATATAACAAACGGCGTAAACCGGCTTGTAAATACAAGATCGGTGACAAAGTGGCAATACAACGAACTCAATTTGGAACCGGATTAAAGCTCCGACCAAAGTTCTTCGGACCATATGAGATCACGAACATCAACCCCAACGATCGTTACGAAGTTCGAAAGTTAGGACATCACGATGGTCCAACCATAACATCAACTGCAGCGGACAAAATGAAACAGTGGTGCAGAAACTGAACACCAATACCACTGTGTTGAACACTGCTTGATTTTTTGAAATATTTTTCCTTTTTCTGCTCTTTTTTTTTTATCTTTTCAGAATTATTGTTGACAACCCAGCCGCGGACGTCTGGAAAGTCAGAACGGCCGTGTGAGAGTGAGTTTGGCAACACAACTGAACTATTACTACAACTTCCACTCCTACTACTTCGGCGCGAAGGACTTGGCACGCAAACAGTGTGATGGACTAGTGACATTACGAAGCGGATGTGTCGCTCCGCAGGCTTGCCGTTTTGAGTCAAATAGCTATGTTGATGTTTTCTTTTTTTTAATTTCATACTAAGTGTTAGTCCTGTCTTGTAAACATCGTCTAGTTTAATTAAATGTTCAAAATAATTAAGTCTAATGATTCACTTCTAAAGGAAGGAGTACTAACTCCTTCCTACATATATATATATATATATATATATATATATATATATATACACACGGTGGAATCTCGATCTACCGCTTTTCAAGGGACCGATTGAAATAAACGATAAATGCGGGAAAGCGATAGATGCGGAAACATAACAAAGCAATATGATCGTTGGGACTGGATAAAAGGAACGACACATACGGAAAAACGATGGATCCTAAAACGATCGATCGAGATTCCACTGTATATATATATATATATACAGTGGAATCTCGATCTATCGTTTTTCAAGGGACCGATTGAAATGAACGATAAATGCGGGAAAACGATAGATGCGGAAACATAACAAAGCAATATGATCGTTGGGACTGGATAAAAGGAACGACACATACGGAAAAACGATGGATCCTAAAACGATCGATCGAGATTCCACTGTATATATATATATATATATATATATATATATATATATATATATATGTTTTGCGAATAAATGTGAAATTCTGATATTTTTAGGGGAAATTTATGTACCCCTAATCATAAGCAATGAGACATATTAATCTATCTATACTAATATATAAAGTGAGAGAGCGGATTTTGTATGTGGAGGGTAATCTCCGGAACCACTGCACCAATTTGAAAAATTCTTTCACTATTTGAAAGGTACATTATTCCAGATGGACATAGGCTATATATTATGTATATCTGATCAGTAGAAAGAAAGTTAGGGGCCTAAATGTTGAGCTGATGTTTCATCCTTCTTTACTACTTTTCCTCTGTCAACCGTTCTCAAGTAACCATAGCAACACATCAAACGATATTTTCATTTATTATCAGTAAAACATTTAACATTTGAATTTTCTTTGTCAACCGTAGTCAAGTAACCATAGCAACACATCAAACTACATTTTCATTTATTATCAGTAAAACATTTAATATTTTAAAGATTCAACGGGAGGAGGTATTGATAAATACAAAAAGGATTTTTGAAATTGGCAACGTTTAAGGGTTTATTGAAGAAAATTACATTTGGAACTATTCTTTTTATTGGACACTAGCTGAAGTACCCGGCGTTGTCCGATTTTCAAAAAATAGTATGCCTATGATTTAATCTGAACTATCAGCTATATCTATACAAAATTTCAGCTCAATTGAAGCAATACTTTTTCACTTATAAAGGAACAAACACAGACCTATTCGAAATAATTAATAAATTTCACAGTTTCAAAGAAACACACTGATTTTTGAATAAAGTTCAATAATTCAAGTTCAGTTTACGCAAATTATGCTTAAAATTATTCATAAATTAAAAAACATAAAGTTTATAAGTTAAATAGTTTAATAAAGTTCTGTAATATTATACCAATAAATTTCCAGTTGATAGCCAATAAATTGTAAATCTTTTTTTACCTTAAATGTCCAATAAAAAGCTTGGTTCCAAATGTAACTTTCCTCAATAAACCCTTACACGTTGCCAATTTAAAAAATCTTTTTTTTATTTATCAATACCTCCTCCACTTGAATCTTTAAAATATTAAAAGTTTCACTGATAATAAATGAAAATGTAGTTTGATGTGTTGCTATGGTTACTTAACTATGGTTGACAAAGAAAATTAAAATGTTAAATGTTTTACTGATAATAAATGAAAATATCGTTTGATGTGTTGCTTTAGTTACTTGACTATGGTTGACAAAGGAAAAATTGTAAAGGTGAAGCATCAGCTCAACATTTAGGCCCCTAACTTTCTTTCTACTGATCAGATATCCATAATATATAGCCTATGTCCATCTGGAATAATGTAACTTTCAAATAGCGAAAGAATTTTTCAAATAGGAGCAGTGGTTCCGGAGATTCCCTGCACATACAAAATCCGCTCTCTCTCTTTATATATTAGTATAGATTTAAGGTAAAAAAAGATTTATAATTTATTGGCTATCATCAGGAAATTTATTGGTATAATATTACAGATCTTTATTTAACCTATGAACTTTATGTTTTTGAATTTATGTACAATTTCATGCACAATTTGCATAAATCGAACTTGGATTATTGAACTTTACTCAAAAATCAGTGTGTTTCATCGAAACTGAAATTTATTGATTATTTTGAATAGGCCTATGTTTGTTCCTTTATAAGTGAAAAAGTATTGCTTCAATTGAGCTGAAATTTTGTATAGACATAGTTGATAGTTGAAATTAAAACATAGGCATATTGTTTTTTGAAAATCGGGCCCTGGAATTATTTTAAATTAATGTTTTAATGATTTTGCCCCTAAAAGTTGCTTATTTCGACAGCTTCCGCGGCTGTCCTTGTTGACAGCGAGACTATGGGGCCAAATCGTATCAAAATATAAGTTATTACATTTTTGTGCCATTTTTGGTGCTTTTTCGTGTTTTTTGCGGGTGTGGACTCTGTAGCGGATAGGCTATAGGGCCGAATCGTATCAAAATTGGCCCGCGGGTGGCCCCGGACACGATTCAGTGCCTGGCGTAGCCGAATATTTGAATTTTTAATTTTAATAAAAGTTATTACATTTTTTGTGCCATTTTTGGTGCTTTTTAGTGTTTTTTTTGTGTCTGGACTCTGTAGCGGATACGCTATGGGACCGAATCGTATCAAAGTCGGCATGCGGGTGGCCCGGACACAATTCAGTGCCTGACGTTACAATTTTCAATAAAAAATTCTTTTGCCATCACCATCAACAAATCCCAAGGTCAAACATACAAATATATTGGACTTGACTAACGGGAAGATTGCTTTACTCATGGACAATTATACGTTGGTCTCTCTAGTTCAGGAAATGCGGAGAATCAATTTATTTTAAAACCTCAGAAATACGAAACAAAAAATGTGGTATACCATAAAGTTTTAAAATAAATTATACCTACCAAATATCTACTTAAGATAGATAATTGTTCAACCTGGACAAAGTCGGGACGGGCAACTAGTTATTAATAATATGATCTACGTTCATTTTGGACGGGAGGAAAGTAGATTAAAAAAAATGTGTATGTGTCATCACGAAAGTCAAAAGGTTATACTTCCAAAATGTCTTATTAAAAATATCAGGTTTCCACATTCCTTTTTCTCGGAAACTTAGCATTTAGAAACTTAGCAAGCCGTAACCTTAAAATGTTATAAATATTTTCTAAAAATCTACTTAACGTTGTGCTTTTGTAGAATCGTTTATTGATAATTGCACAGAGTTTAGTTCACAGCTAAATAAAAAAAAGACCTTTCAATTACCGTATTTTTTGGACCATAAGACGTACCTTTTGACATAAAAAATGGACTTAAAATCGGGTTGCGTTTTATGGTGCGAAGGTAATATTAAAATAAAATTAATATTTTATTATATGTATATGTATATATATATATATATATATATATATATATATATATATATATATATATATATATATATATATATATATATATATACAGTGGAATCTCGATCTATCGTTTTTCAAGGGACCGATTGAAATGAACGATAAATGCGGGAAAACGATAGATGCGGAAACATAACAAAGCAATATGATCGTTGGGACTGGATAAAATGAACTACACATACGGAAAAACGATAGATCCGAAAACGATCGATCGAGATTCCACTGTATATATATATATATATATATATATATATATACAGGGTGATTTCTTTTAAACTGACACTTCTCAGAGACATCTATAGTACGATATATCAGCTGGAATTCCACCAAAATTGATAAAGGGACTAAGGACGACATGGGAAAGAGTTTCCGTGAAAAAAAAATTAGTTCCAAAAGTCGCCGATAGGGGAATATATGGCGCTTTCGTTGTCGGCGCACACGAGAAATTGCACAAAAGGCAAGTAAAACATCAAAATACAAATTCATGACTATGTAGCCGACAGCACTGCCGGTATTTCAGGCTATAAATATAAGGGATAAATGCCGAAAAAAATGTAAGCAGACAAATGAATAACAAAGAAATTTCACTGCAGCACCACTTTATGCAACAAATTCACTTCTCCCTGCTTCAACGTGACCACAGTCCTGGTGCACGACACATTGCATCCTGAACACTACGTTCTCAACGGCCAAACGTAACATGTCACCAGGAATGTTCATCAAAGTCCGGGATAAATTGTCCTTCAGGATCGCCAAGTTCGAGGCTCCACCAAGATACACCTTAGACTTTAAATAACCCCACAGAAAGATGTCACACATGGGTTAGGTCCGGGGAGCGAAGTGGCCATGCAAGTGGAAAAAAGCGACTGATGACCCTTTCTTCTGTAAAGCGAAGGTGCAACAGGTTCTGCACCGATCTTTATATCCCAAAATACTGGAGCTACTGTCGAATACATAGTCGTGAATTTGGATTTTGATGTTTATCTTGCCTTTAATGCAAATTCTCGGTTGCGCCGACAACAAAAGCGCCATATATTCCCCCACCGGCGACTTTTGGAACTAATTTTTTTTTTCCCGCGGAAACTCTTTCCCACGTTGTCCTTAGTCCCTCTATCAATTTTGGTGGATTTCTGGCTGATAGACCGCGCTACAGATGGCTCTGAGTAGTGTCAGTTTAAAAAAAATCACCTTGTATATATATATATATATATATATATATATATATATATATATATATATATATATATATATATTATATATATATACAGGGTGTAACGAAACTCTTGGGCAAAACTTTAAGGGGTGATAGTACACATCAAGACAAACAATATTATATAGGAAACTTAGGGTCCCAAACGTCTTCCAAAGGAGATAGACGCCATTAAAGTTTAGGGTCCGAAATTTCAAATGATCATAAAAAACGGGAAAATTTGTCGATTCGTTTGCTGTTTTCGCTTAAATTATTCTTTATGTCAAGATTTTCTGGAAAATAAATTTTAAAGAGAAAGTTAAAAAAATGCCGATAGTGGGCGCTTTAGACTTTGGAGTAACAAACAACTATTTTTTACTGTTATTTTTTGTATCAGATTAAATGCTTTCAAAAGCTTAGACTTAAACTTAAATTTTGAGCTCAAAATCTGAATCGTTGGGGGTGGTTATGTCGCGAAAACTCAACAGTGTTCAGGAGGTTAAATTTGAACCCCCCTCCTCCCCTGTACGCAGTTCAGTTATTCACGATTTTGGATGCTCGGTCGTAGACCAGGCAGCAACTATTACCCGGTAAACGTAAAATAAACGAGAGAGGGATGACAAAAATGTGTGGGCCGGAATTATCCACGATCATTTTATCGGGCCATATCTTCTGCCAAGGCGCCTGGACGGCGGAACGTATCTGGTATTCCTACAAGAGGTGCTTCCAGTTCTGCTGCAAAGTGTTCCAGCCAACATAAAGGCTCGTATGTGGTTCCAACATGATGGAGCGCCTGCACATTTCAGCGCAAATGTGAGAAGTGCATTGAATACAGCATATCCAGGGCGATGGATTGGACGGGGTGGTCCGGTAAATTGGCCGGCACGCTCGCCTGACCTCTCCTGTCTAGACTTCTTCCTCTGGGGCCATATGAAGAGTCTTGTTTACGCAAGTCCTGTCGACTCCAACGAGGAACTGGTTGCGAGAATTGCCGTCGTAGCAGGCGATATCCGGGAGATGCCCGGGGTATTTGCTAATGTTCGAAAGTCCCTCCGCCGGCGGTGTGAGGCCTGCATCCTTGCTGGTGGGCGCTCTTTCGAGCAGTTTTTGTGATTCCACAAGAAAATCATGCGTGTACCATTTTCTACGTGTCATCATTCATTCAACCTTCATTCATGCGCACGACGTGCGTACATCAAATTGTTTTTTTTTTATTTCGAGAGGAGAAATTGCTCATGTCTAGTATTATGAATAATTTTTTTAATTTTGTCATCCCTCTCTAGTTTATTTTACGTCTAGGAGGTAGTAGTTGCTGCCTGGTCTACGACACAAAGTCCTACGACACCAAGATCGGGAATAACTAAACTCTGTTCAGGAGGGAGGGAGTTTCAAATTTCAACTCCTGAACACAATTCCGTTTGCTCTACTTAACCACCTCCAACGAATCAGATTTTGAGCTCAAAATTTAAGTTTAAGGCTAAGCTTTTGAAAGCATTTAATGTGATAAAAAAAATAACGGTAAAAAATAGTTGTTCGTTACTCCAAAGTCTAAAGCGCCCTCTATCGACATTTTGTTTAACTTTATCTTTACATTTATTTTTCAAGAAAAAACTGACAAAAAGAATAATTTTAGCTAAAACCGCTAACGAATTGACCCATTTTTCCGTTTTTTATAATCATTTGAAATTTCGGACCCTAAACTGTAATGGCGTCTATCTCCTTTGGAAGACGTTTGGGACCCTAAGTTTCTTATATAATATTGTTTGTCTTGATGTGTACTATCACCCCTTAAAGTTTTGCCCAAGAGTTTCGTTACACCCTGTATATATATATATATATATATATATTAATTATATATATATATATATATATATATATATATATATATATATTTATATATATATATATATATATATATATATATATATATATATATATATATATATATATATATATATATATACAGGTAGCCCTTCTACAGCACGGCATCTTACAACACGGTTTCGCTCTAACATGACAAAAAAATTGCGAAACCCTTTGTTCAACTCTATACTTCTACAGCACTACATAACACGATTTTTGTTTAACACATTTAAAAACTAAATTACCTTAAAAAATGACGGGAAGGAACAATGAACTATCAATGCCTTTACATGAAAATTTATAAACAAGCTATAACTTATTCATTTATAACTCTATAAAATTACAAGAAAGGTCTAAGCTTAGCCGAAAATCTTGAATCATTTTTCTTGAATGCAGACCCTTCCGCCGAAAGAAGCCGAAATTTCAAAAGGGAGCTGCAAAATTGTCTACGTCTGTACCGTGAAATCTACAATGCCTTGTTAGAACCAGCAAACTAACCAAAATTACAGATTTTTTAAATAGGATAGAAGGAGCAAAAAATCTAAATGAAGAAAAAGGTTCTGAAAGTGGAGGTGATATCGTTCAACCGAAAAAACGTTCTCGTTTGATTGTACTGAGCAGTGATGAGGAAAAAATTTATTAAGTTGTTTATATGGAATTTTTTTTAAAAAGCTAATTTTTTTAACAAGTTTTCGGAACGTAACCCCCCTTTTTGTACTGGCTCTGGGTCTCATATAACACGGTTTCACAGAACATGGCATTTTCTCGGAGCCTATCTACCGTGTTATAAGACGGTTACCTGTACCGTCTAAGACCTGTATCTATACATATACAGGTCTAATACCGAGATAACATACAGGTCTAACACCGATTCTAATACCTGTATATATACATATACCATATGTATATGTATATATACACAGAATTCTGTATATTTATATACGTAATATTCTGTATATTTATAACGTATCTTTAGATACGTAACAAAGCGGATAATATACAGGTCTAACACCGATTCTGATACCTGTATATATACATATGCCATATTTATATGTATATATACACAGAATTCTGTATATTTATATACGTAATATTCTGTATATTTATAACGTGTCTTTATATACGTAACAAAACACAAAATATTTCTTTCTAAAAAGTACTCCCACAAATTTGAGGTGCGTCTTAAGGCCAGGTGGTAACTGGCAACTTTTAATTTGGGCAACTAAACGGTTTAGTCACTTGAAAGTTGCCGGATACCTCCGACAAGCGCCCACTGGCAACTAAATAGTTGCTTTGCACTCAGTTTGAAAATGGATTTCGTGGAAGCTGCATGTGTTTGTGCCCTCGCTCTACGGCGAAAACGTAAGCAAAGCCACAGAAGATTTTGGGTTCATCCAATAATTCTATATATAATAGCCGTTGTCTCTGTATAACACTTCCGGGCTGTACTCATCTTTCAATTGAAGCCCTCGGTAAACAAACAGCCAGTTAGGCTTAATTTCAATTTCAGATGTGGATCAGAATTTTTTCTTACCTAAAAACTAATATCTTCTCCATCAAATCACGTTTGTTCAGCCTATTTTTCTATAAAACATTCAGAACTACAAAAAATTGGATGCTTTTAGCTGTATATTTAACAGTTTTTAAAAATCTGTTTACTTTTGCGATGAATTCTGAAAGTAAACAAACTTGAATGTGAATGAATCAAGTAGCTCAAGTATTCATATCGCGTAGTGAGCTGTAAAAAACTGGATGGCAGTCTACTACTCCAATCGCATGAAAAACTAAATAAATAAAAAATAATGAAAGGGTTTGCTTTTACAAGGTGTGGATTAAATGCAATATTGTTAGATAATTCGGGATATTTTTTAACTTTCATATACTTTCTCCATTATGACGTCATTATTAGTATTATGACGTCAAAATGACGGGTTGGATGGCAGTATACTACTCCAATCGCATGAAAAACTAAATAAATAAAAAATAATGAAAGGGTTTGCTTTTACAAGGTGCAATATTGCACCCCATAATTATCTAACAATAAATGCAATATTGTTAGATAATTCGGGATATTTTTTAACTTTCATATACTTTTTCCATTATTACGTCATTATTAGTATTATGACGTCAAAATGACGGGTTACCTTCAAGTAAGTAGGAGATTATTTGAAGGGCAGTTTTATAAATTATTTGAAGATTTAAGAGTACACCCAACAAAATTTGTCAACTACTTTCGGAATAGCGTTGAAAGTTTCGAGAACCTGTTGTTATTAGTGGGGCCCAGTATTTCTTACCAAAATACAAGATTACGTTTGGCTATACCACCGCAGGAAAAATTAGCTGTGACTTTAAGGTAAGAAAAAATATTTTCTTAAAAATTTGTAAGTTTGTTGAAATAAAATACATATTACAAACTTTTTTTGTAAAAAAATTTTTCGACTGTGCTTCTAGCAATAGTGGATTGCGATTACAAGTTCATTTATGTAGAAGTTGGAGCATACGGTTCCTCAAGTGATTCTAATATTTTTAAACAGTCAACATTTTCAAGGTTGCTTGAAAGTTCCAGATTTCAAGGTTGCTTAAAAATTCCAGAACAAAGTTGTCTCCCTAATGACGACAATGGAACGAAAATGCCATTTACTCTAGTGGGGGATGAGGCATTTGCTCTTTCACAGTTTGTATTACGACCATATCCCAGAAGAAATCTTTCCGTAAAACAAGGTATCTTTAATTACAGATTAACAAGAGTCCGCAGACTGGTAGAATGTACATTTTGAAATTTCAGCAAACAAATGGAGAATATTTCACAGGCCTATCGATACCAGTATTGAATTCAGTGAATCTGTTATTAAAGCATTCTGCATTCTACACAATTTTGTTAGGAAACATGATGGAATACGTTTTGAAGACACTCTCTTTGACTGCTCATTGGAAAGAATCTCTACAGTTGGAGTAAGAAGTAACAATCAAGGTTTTGCGATAAGAGATTATTTTACATATTACTTCAGTTCTCCTCAAAGAAGTGTTCCTTGGCTAGTTTTAAGCTAGTACAGTATATCCAAGCTTAAAGAGCCTGTAAAAATCTAACTTCATCGATTTCTAATTTAACCGGTTTCTGTTTTCCGATTTCTTTAGTTAACCTTCATCAATTTAACTTCTGTAATAAGTGTCCACGAAAGAAATGATTCACAAAACAATGTTTTTCATACAGCTTTATTTATGTTATAGCACAAGTAGAGAATATTTGTCTCGTTCCCGAAATGTACTATGAGAAAAATAAATAAGTAATAAATAAGCTATCGAACAACACACAACAGCAGAGTTAGAGTTCAGACTCAATGGTTTTCGCAATAGACTTGATTCCAGCAAAGTTCTCTTCTGCAGTGGGGATGATTTGGGTGTTGGACAGCAAGAATCCTTGTCTTCCGGTGTCTCTCAACTCGACTGCAAAGCTGTACTTCACGTTCGCCCCTGCGTAAGCCCAATCGACAGACGATCCAGCGGCAGGATCTACGTATAAAATATAAAATGTTAAGACAAAAAAAAAACTTTAAATTTGTAAGTAATGAGACTTTACAAATATGGGTCTCTTCACATAGAATCCCTCAGCGTCAGCGTTACTCGTATTGAAATATATTTAACCAATTACGAACCTCCAAACGATTAGCCACGAAATTGCTATGGTCTGTGATTGGTTTTAAATATGTCAATACGAGTAATGCTGATACTGACGGATTGTGAACAGGCCTCAAGAGTGCCTCGCATCATTGAGTTGGTTGAATACCGATCTCGAAGTAGACAGATTCGGGTTCGAATCCAAGTTTCGGATGTCGGACCGTCTTTAAAGTAATATAGGAATTTTTGGCGGATATTTGGCAGAAAGTTGAGGGAGACCTGTATAATTCTGACGCAAGAGCAGCAACAGTTACGAAAAGACCAGATGAAACTTTATTTCTTAATTCACTCCGAAAGAAATATTTACAAGATAAAAAGAACTTTTTATATACCATGCTTTTATGTACCACCTTTTTATATACCATGTGGGTATTCTAGTTTTCTACCATTGCTTTAAGACTTCTTCCACTACTACATAGGTAATCACTCCACTTCCACTACCGTGCTTCGAAACTTTAAATTCATTTTCTTTCAAAAAAAACAAAAATATCTTAATACATCACCATTTGTCGCAATTCGAGACAAAGGCAATCCGTCCACTAAAGTTCCAAGAATCCAATAACTTGTTTCAGATCGCAGTTTATGGGTATCACTCATTTCACTCATACTCAAAATTTAGTTGCGAACTAGCAAACTAAATGAGATATAGTAATAATTACAAGATAAAAAGAACTTTTTATATACTATGCTTTTAAATTCTATGTTGAATCATATAAACTTGACAATTCTATGTATTAATAAATACTTTTAAAAAATTTTTTGATGAATTATCCCCTCAACTTGAAAGAAAATGAAGTTAATTGGAAGTTAACTTGCGTTTAACTTTTCGTTCCCGTCCCGGTTGATAGATGGCTGCACCAGTCTACAAAGCAAAATTAACTGAAAAGGAAATTCAATTCTGCTAAAAGATGGCTAAAAGTATTAAAATAATGCATTGTCATCGCGTTTTGAGCTATTCTAAAAGTTTCAAATGTCTAGCTTGTCGGGAAGTTAGTTAAAAATTGATTGCAAGATTTGTACGGGACAAGCACACAAACAAACAAGAAAGAGAGTTAATAAAAACATGGGAAAAACTGTAATCACTCTTATATAATATGTCCTTTTTGTGTCTATGTTTCAAAAAATTTCGTTACTTACATATCGTATTTGCTATTGTTCCGTATCTATAGTATTGTCCATGTACATTCTGTATTGCGGAGCAGGCTGCTGTTAAGGACTTCATCTATAGGGAAAAAAACAGAAATTTGTTTGCTATAAATAATAATAGTTATGTATAATCAATAAACGTTTATGAAAGCTACTTAGGTATTTACACAAGCGTTAAATATTCATAAGAAATACTCAATTTTTAAAAAAAAATCTACAAGGCAATGATTGACTACTGTAATTCCGGAGTTGCAAAATATAAAAGCAGATTGATTTTGCCGTTCAGCAAAAACCGCTTGCGTTATAGTTATAGACAATAGATAGTGCTATATAAGATGATATTCAAGTTTTTTCCTTCCTTTTTATTGCTATTCTATGCTGAATCGTTATCTATATATATAAAACAGTTCCGTGACTGACTGACAAATAACGCACAGACCAAACCGACTGACAAATAACGCACAGACCAAACCGACTGTGTGTTACCTTAGCCGGTTTGGTCGGTTAACCCAAAACCTAAAGGGCTGAAATTTTGCATGGCGATTCTTCTTACAGTGTAGGGGTGCACTAAGAAAGATTTAAAAAAAATTCTTAGATTTTTTTAAATTTAAATTTTGAAGCTGTTTTTGTAACTTTTTTAAAGTTTGCATTTTAAATAATAATCTGAGGGTTATAAAATTTATATCGCGAGAAAGATCACAAAAACTACTTTAAAATGAAATCTTTTTCGAATCTTTACCTCCATTTTCTGATTTTTGGTGAATTTTTAAAGATTAATGTTTAGAATTTAATTTATTAAATACTGATTGAGTTAACACACATTTATATTATGCAAAAGAAATATGGAAACAAAGTTGCAGTCAAGTCGTAGTCAAGGCTTAGTCATGCTAATAATAAATTTAATATCAGCCACGTCACAAGTGGGATGTTATTTGAACACGTTGAAATGTCAGTGCCGTACATTCTCCATATAGTGACCATAAATGCTGACGCATAACCATGCGACCATTCTAAAATGTTAATTCACTAATCTATATGTATATATAAAACAGTTCCATGACTGACTGACTGATCAGATAACGCACAGACCAAACCACGGGACCTAAAGGGCTGAAATTTTGCATGGTGATTCTTCTTATAGTGTAGGGGGGGGGGGCACTAAGAAAGATTTTTGAAAAATTCTTCTTAGATTTTTTAAAATTAAGATGTTAAGCTGTTTTTGTAACATTTTTAAGTTTACATTTAAAATAATAATCTGAGGGTTATAAAATTTATATCACGAAAAAGATTATAAAAATTCCTTTAAAATGAAATCTCTTTCGAATCTTTACCTCCATTTTCTGATTTTTGATGAATTTTTAAAGATTAATGTTTAGAATTTAATTTATTAAATTCTGATCACGAGATTTCTTTTCTTTTTGTGATACTTCAAATTAATTTTGCGTCACGTGCATAACAACGATATAAATTGACAAAAAAATATTAAAATACGGTAAAAGATAAAACTTAACCACTAGACAAATTGAGATGGAAGTTATTTAAGAATTTAATTCAAATTAGTATGTTTTATGGATATTAAATTAAGCCTATATATAAAACTGCAATTTCCCCACAAAGTATGCTTCGCCATGACGATAAATAAGTCTCAAGGCCAAACTTTAAAATACGCTGGCGTAGATGTAAGAGAAAATTGTTTCTCCCACGGTCAGTTTTACGTAGCTTGCTCACGCATAAGTTTGCGGACGAGCCTGGTAATATTAGTTCCGCCCAATGAAGAAACAAAAAAAAATATTTATAAGGAAATCGTCTAAAAAGCAATTTCATTATTTTTTCATAGTAATTATCCTAAAGTGTACTCCGTTGCGAAGCATGGGTATCCAGCCAGTCACTAATTAAGCATTACATTCATTGTTAGTTGTATTTCACATCAACTTGATCATTTCACAGCAACTTGAATTTACATTTTGAAATAAGAAACTAACGAAAGAAAATAATAATATTTTTTTTTTCTGTTTTGAGATTCGTTTACAAGCCAATCTGGGAGTCAGTGTTTTATGCTAGAGGCATACTATTTTGACCAATCTTTTGCCGAATTCAACTATGCACATACTATCTACACCGGATGTTTGTTAACAGTTCACTCTCCGCATTATGGACCTATTTCCTACTGCGATTTGAAAGCATTCCTACTGCGGTAGGAATGCTTTCAAATGGTTGCGGCAAAATTTAGAGATAACTAAGTGATAACCGATCACCTATACTTTGTGATAAGTGGTGTCACGCCTGGAAAAAACGAAATGAATTTATTGTTTTGTTCCGATTTAGCCAGGTGCCACCTTCATTTTGACCAAGAACCCCCCAGGGGTGACATCTGGGGGGGGAGGGGGGTCGTATCCTCTCCCATCCTTTCTAACATCATATAGGACCTTTCTGGTCTACGGTTTTAAAGTGCCCATATCCGGCCTAGATGCGGAAGTATTTGATGGTGCTTGTCGGGATTCGATCCGAGCACCCTCAGCACCAAAAGCCGACTCGTTACCACTCGGCTACCTCGGGCACCCTACAAAACTTGAATTAAACAACAAATATTCAACAACTGTTGTATGGAAATATTTCACTTACGTGGTCATTGTAATCTGGAGGATTATCTCTCGAAGTACCGTATGGCGTCATCCATAGCTGAGAGTAGGCGTGGAGGGTGATGTACGCTTTGAGATTGCTTCCAAGTCTCACAACGCCGTCCCTGACCGCACGGCTCTCGGCCTCTGAAAATGCGGAGGGTCCGCGAAAGATCTCGGAGCATGGGTCACCGCTGGTTCCTGGACCTATGGAAGTATAATTGCAAGATAAAAAGAACTTTTTATATACCATGTTTTTAAATTTTCTGTTCAATCATATAAACTTGACAATTCTATGTATTAATAAATATTAAAAAAATTTTTTTGATGAATTGTCCCATCAACTTGAAAGAAAATGAAGTTAATTGGAAGTTAACTTGCGTTTAACTTTTCATTCCCGTCCCAGCGGATAGATGGCTGCACCAGTCTACAAAACAAAATTAACTGAAAATGAATTCAATACTGCTTAAAGATTGCTAAAAGTATTAAAATAATGCATTGTCATCGTGTTCTGAGCTATTCTAAAAGTTTCAAATGTCTAGCTTGTAGTCGGGAAGTTAGTTAAAAATCGATTGCAAGATTTGCACTGGACAAACACACAAACACACAAACAAACAAGAAAGCGAGTTAATAAAAACATGTAAAAAAAAGGAACATATCACTTAATTCCTCAGGACAAAGTGGGTTTGGGTTAAAACGTTTCCAGATCCCAAAAAGGGTTGATTCCCTGTATCTGAGTTTGTTTCAGGAGGTTTTCCCACCATCTTGATCGCTCCTTATCGGCGTCAACAAGATGGCGTGCCTAAACCTTGGTCTGATATGAAACGAAATTCCTTAAATTCCAAAGCTACTTACCACTGAAATTCTAAGCTGGGACTTTTGAAATTCGTTTACGTAATTCTCGCAAAAGGTACGGGCGTAACTTGAAAAACAAAATCAGTGAGTCCGTCTAATTCAGGGATTCCCAACGGGGTCCAGGTGGATCCCTTGGGGGTCGATGGAAGTTTAAAAAGGGTCTATTGTATTCCAGGGTATCTATTGGAAGTCTATGATAAATCTTTCTGTTTTAAAATTTAATTTAATTTTTTAGGAATGTAATTATTGGAAAATAATAACGGTTTAATATGCATAAATACAGACTTGCATAAGGCGAAGTGATCGATGCATCTAAAGTCGAATGTCATGACGCTTTTGTGTATGCCTCAAATGCCGCCGTCGGCTCTTATTTGTGCACCATCACCAGGCAGAACTGGGGAAATCCACCGGACATTAAATAGCACATGGGTCTTCCTTATTCAACCATGAGAAGCAGTGTCGTTTTTTCTCTTGGCGATGTTTGTGCAATTACGATCTGTGTTTGTGAAATTTTGTTTATACTTCTAAAATTAAAAATGAAAATTGTACAAAAATAATCTATCTCTATATATAAAACAGTTCCGTAACTGACTCACTGACTGACATACAACGCACAGACCAAACCGCTGGACCTAAAGGGCTGAAATTTTGCATGGCGATTCTTCTTATGGTGTAGGGGTGCACTAAGAGAGATTTTTGAAAAACTTTTCATAGATTATTTTAAATTAAATTTTTTAAGCTGTTTTAGTAACTTTTTTTAAGTTTGCATTTAAAATAATAATTTGAGGGTTATAAAATTTATATCACGAGAAAGATCTTAAAAATTCCTTTAAACTGAAATCTTTTTCTTATCTTTACCTCTATTTTCTGATTTTTGGTGAATTTTTAAAGATGAACTTTTAGAATTTAATTTATTAAATGCTGATCAGGTGATTTCTTTTTCTGGTACTTTCAATAAATTTATCGTCACGTGCGTAACAACTAAATAGACAAAAAAAAATTTTCTTGCTAATGCTGCAAACGATTGGACATTATTTTGTCTATAAAAATATCCCTTACGATTTTTTTATAAATATATATATATTTTTCTACATCAATTGTGTATATTGATCCGTCGTATTTACAATAAATATATATATATATATATATATATATATATATATATATATATATATATATATATATATATATTTGGCATTAATTGCATACATTTACCGTTGTATTTAATTTGAATGTACTCCGTAGCGAAGTGCGGGTTTTCAGCTAGTAAAACATAAACCTAATGAACCACTTTTTCTAATTTTTTGTTCATATTCTTAGTCAAATTGTCATCGTTAAGTGTTTCATGTGCAATTTTTAGTATTATAATTATGTTGTATGCTGTATATTATAGAGAAGAGTGTGAGGGGGTCGATGGAGGAAATCCTTCTTTTAAAAGGCGTCGATGTAGGAAAAAGGTTAGGAACCCCTGGTCTAATTCATATGATTTCTTCGAATAAACGCCAACAAATCTCGAAAATGGTCAATCCCCGTTTTATAAAATGAGCATCAACGAGAAAATTAGGTGACGGAAAGGAGTTAGCTGCAACATGCTGGGCGTTAGGTCCTATCGTAGGTATTTCATGGGCAATCGATAACTGACAATTCGGGTATTCATACCGTTTAACAATCCCATTTATTTTCAAACTAAAGTCCTTTGCGCTCTTCTTATCCCGTAATTCCAACTTCATCAGAATCATTAAGCTTGCTGTGGACTAACCTTATTGGATTCGATCACCTCAATGTTAACCTATGGAGAAAATGTGCCTACTATTGACAGCTGATAATTCAATAATTTATTCTTTGGTAAACAATATACATATGAATGTTTATACAAAAAAATTTAGTGGGCTGACTTAATACAGTATAATTACAAGATAAAAAGAACTTTTTATATACCATGTTTTTAAATTTTCTGTTGAATCATATAAACTTGACAATTCTATGTATTAATAAATACTTGAAAAAATTTTTTTTGATGAATTATCCCATCAAATTGAAAGGAAATGAAGTTAATTGGAAGTTAACTTGCGTTTAACTTTTCGTTCCAGTCTCGGCCGATAGAGGGCTGCACCAGTCTACAAAACAAAATTAACTGAAAATGAATTCAAATCCTGCTTAAATATGGCTAAAAGTATTAAAAAAAGCATTGTCATCGTGTTCTGAGCTATTCTAAAAGTTTCAAATGTCTAGCTTGTCGGGAAGTTAGTTTAAAATCGATTGCAAGATTTGTACTGGACAAACCCACACGCAAACAAACACACAAACAAACAAGAAAGCAAGTTAATAAAAGCATGATAATAAAAATTGCATTTTTAGATAGCCTAAACTTTTCTGCACCTTGCAACAGGACTCATTTTATAAATTTCGTCCACCAAAGGAATTAAGGAGCGCTTCAAGTACACTACCTCAGATACCCCCCCCTCCCCCGAATAATTTAAATTTAAAAATAATATTTGCATATTTTTTATAAAAACGAAAAATGCTCCAAAGTGTAACGTTTCTTTCTCTATTACGGAGTACAATTAAAAAAAAACTTTGAATCCAAGTCGGCAATCCTTGGGCAAATTTTCTCCATAGGTTAACATTGAGTTGAGCAAATCCAATAGGGTCAGTTCACAGTAGGCTTAAGATTATGTTTTAATGTAGCAGTGTTAAAGTCATCTACCAGTTTGGCTGGAACGACTTTACTTATTGGACATGTATTTTTCTGAAAACTATTACAATTTTCAGTGTTAAGGTCAACTAGTATGATTTGTCATCCTTACTTACCACCGAAAGATGCATCGAAGTTTCTGTTTGGATCAGTTCCTCTACAAAACGGGTTGAAAACAGTTGGAGTTCTGTTTTTACGCCACATTCGATTCTGCAGACAAACAGAGAGAGAAAGAAAAAAAGATGAGTGAATTTAGCAGTATTCCAGAATCTATTATAATTTATTTTTATTGTAATCTATTATTTAGTGCAATTATAGAGCATTAATTTCGTAGATACACAAAATATTGGTGATATCGTTGTTAATCGTTTGGAGGTTTGTCATTGGTTAAATATATTTCAATACTTTTACGCTAACGGACTGCAATGTGAACAGAGCCTTAAGTACGGATCAAATGGTGGAGATTTATCGAGTAGGTTGTGAGAAAAAACTGAAGCGAAGTCATCGCGCGAGTTAGCCTCGTAACCAGGAGACATTCTTAACGTTATTCTATTCTATGTAAGGTAGTTTTTTGATGTTCGTGATGTAGTAAATAGTATTGTGTAAAATAGATTGATATCTTGAGTTCAAGGATGATTCAGTTCTAACTTTAATAATAGAGCTTATTCGTGAGACATTCCACTCACTGTTTACTTTGGTGAGATTTAGCTCAGTTTTAATAAATCTGCAGAACGATCTAAGCTGTGGGTAATCTGAGGAACAAAGTAAGTAAAATAATTTGGTGGTGGTGAGAATCAGCCTAATAATTGAAAAAAAATAGCATTTAAAGTTTAACTTTGCGCAATCACACACACACATCTAAATAATTTATTATTTTGTAAATTTCATTTAGACAGGAAAATGTTTCGTGGGTCTAAGCCAAAATTCAGTTTTTTAATAATTTAAATATAGATATAGTTTTTGTTATTATGTAAGGGTTAAATTATTTTTATTATTACTTAAGTGTTAAACTATTTTGCATAATTATTTAATCTGATAGTTTTTTTAGATTAAGGTATTAGCTTTTTTGAGATAAAGGTAGTGTGGATTAGATCTTAACTTTATTCTTTACTGTATTAGGTTCGAACTTACCGAAGACAAAAAGCATATCTAATGAATATCTAAGGCATATCTAAGTCATTTTAGGGCCATGTACACATGAGGATGTCATTAAACACAAGTAATCACATTCTTATGTAAATATGAAATAGGGAGGTAAATAGCCAATACTTACGTATGACCATGTGTATATATATCCATCTGGGTTCATAACTGGGAAAATGTACCAGTCAAAAGTGTCCACCAGTTTCCGGATTTCGCTGTCGGTGTCATATCCCGTCAATAGTTGCTCAATGATGTACAGGGCTGTTGCAGGAGCGACCCATTCTCGAGCGTGGATTCCAGCGTCGATCCAAATGGCTGGTTTATTAGAACCAGCAGATCCAATCTGCAAGTGACATTCAACACATTTAAACGAAAGTTAATGAAGAAAGTTACTTCGTGTGCACATGAGAGTTAAATTTGCTTTTGAAGGTTGAGGTTTTGAAATAAAATAAGTGTACTTTTTGGAGCTTACCTTTAATCCTTTTAGAGGATTCCCTTCATACGTTGTTCCTAGATGTTGTATTTGGGCTAATCCAGCATATCGTGATCCCACTGAATCGATGTAAGCGCTAATCTGAGAAAAAAATATATCAACGATTAAACATAGTTTAAAAAAATTAAACAAATATATATTATTTGAAGTACACACAAAAAAAAATTCGATGTAGGTAGAAATCAGTTTGCCGTTGTAAAGGGATTTCAAAAGGGAGGATTCAGTAATGCAAAATAATAAAGAATGACCCAGAATCAGTGAAACAGCTGAGAAGGAGTCCTGATGTAGTGATACACATTAAATTTTTGTCCCTGAAAGCTTTACAAACGATTTTTTTTATTGCAAAGGCCCTTAGATATATGTACTTCGACCCCCTAGACATCAAGAAATGTTGCGTCAAGTCAGGGTACAAAAAGGGACATATACAAAGAAAAATCCAAAAAGGGTCCAGCAGCTGCATTTACGTTCTAGTCTTCCAATATCGAATGAAGACATTTTTTTCTGATAAGACCATGCTCATAGTTTAGTGTTAAGAGTCATTTTCAACAGTCTGCTCACACAGGACACGGCATGGACTTTCACATAAAACTTTCAGATACTCACACGTAAATCTTTCAAGCTGCATTCACTGTTTCAAATGCTAGGTAAATATCAATTCAGCTTTTCAAATAAATTTTCAAACTGCGCAACCCCAAATGTGGGGTGAAATCAATTCAACTCTCTAGATAAACTTTCAATAGGCTCTCACCGCTTCAGATATGGGGTAAAGCCATGGCAGATTTTCTAGATAAAATTTCAAACTGCTCTCACTACTTCACACGTGTGGAAAAAAAACCAATCGATTTTCTAGATAATAAATTACCAAAGAGCACTCACCACTGCAAACATGTGGTAAAATCAACTCACTTTTCTACATAAACTTTGAAACTGCCGTCTCTTGTAAAGTGAAATCGATTTTCTGGATTAATTATCAAATTACACTCACCGCTTCAAACGTGTGATAGACGTCAAGTTGAAAGTTAGTCTGTCTTCCTGCTACAGCATCATCGGGGGGATTTTCTTCCCTTTCTTCATCGATCCATCTACAAGGAAAGGTCAGTCATTATTTTGAAACATGAAAGCACTGGTAGCACAGGTAGAGATCTTTCCTTAGTTCCTCCATAAAACTGGAGTTTAAAACTGCTTTATCACTGTGCACTTCCATTATATGTCTAATGAAACCATACGACGAGACTTCAGAATCCTTTCCTTCAAGGAAACTGCACTTAAACTCGGTAAGAATTTTTTTGATAATATTCCTAACATTCGCAATGAGATTATAGCTGAGTTTCCCGACTATGACTACTCCCACCGTGCTAACCGCAAACGCCCTCGGGCGTGTCTTCTTAATAGCTAACACTGTCTCTTCTATCTTGCTTACTTATTCTTATTCTTATACTCCTCCCTCTTGTTTTTTTACCAACCCCCTAGAACTTTACTATAATCTCAGTGCGAATATCTTCCTCATTTTTCTTAAATAATTGTGGCAACTCTGGCCCAGTGGATGCGCGTGCGCCTTGTAATTTTTTCTCTCAGGTGTGATTCCCGGCGTTTGCTTTTATTTTACTATTATTTATTTTACTTGTATTATGTTTTTACTGATAAGGGCCTATTTATGATATTTAATTACCTGCTGAGCAAATATATTTCTGATGCATAATGTTACAATTGGAGATAAAGTCCTACAGACCTTGGAGCTCCGACAAGTTGAAATACCTGAACCTGAACTGTGCACTTCGTAATATCATAAAGGAAATATTCCACCACTTTGTCATCGAACGGTTCTGTGAAGGGAAAGCTGTATCTTTCGATTCAGTTCTGAAGCCTGAGTTACCCTGAGTGACTAGGAACCGTGTGACTTTATTCTGCCCCTTGATTCCCGATCTGTAGTAGTGACATGAAAATTCGTTCATTTATGAGTTGCTCAAGTGCATACATCTTGAACGAAGAAAATAAAAGACGAAAAGAGTTAGTGTAATGATACGAATATCTGTTAAAAGTAAATAAACCTAGTAATAAGCTAATAATTTATAAGTTCTTTATATACGAGTATATATATATATATATATATGGAAATAGTACTGGAATTTACCTATCCTACTCTTTTTTCTTGGCGTTGACTGTGTCTTCTTCATTATAAAATCGCTACCTATTTTTCAATATCCCTTTGTTCAAGAAATATTTATTTTGCATGAGGTGAAATAAGTTTATAACTAATGATTCGAATTTGATAACATAACAATAACTCCGCTCAAATATCATATTTATTTAAAAATGCAACAGAAACGAAAATAAAAAATCTAAAAGTAAATTACGTGAAGTAAAAGGAAACTTGCAATGATAAAGACGGTTCACTTAGAAAATTCCAACGTAATAAATTGCTAAGATTTATATATTTTTCTCATTCTATATACAATATTTAAATGAAAAACTAAATATCAATCTGATCATGTACAGGTTTTTATATATGTGAAAAAAATTGGTTCACTATTAAAATTCAAAGAATTTTTATGAAAAAAAATTAGGAATTCCATGCACACAGAAAACCCATCTACGGGCCATAAAAGGAAAGAAAAAAAATTAAAAAGTATTATTAAAATTCAAAATTTATTATAAGACAAAAAAACTTTGTTTTAAAGATGCTGTTTTTCGAGAAAATTTTGCTGCATTGAAGTTCAGTATATATAACTGTACTGCATCTATACTATAATATGCTTCTTCAAATCATGATATCAGTCATTTCTCCCGTATCCTACAATATAAACTTTCCTAAGCCTATTTCCACTGCAAAGTGGTTGTCACAGTCGCTTACGTCTGACAACCACGATTAAAAACTCAAGTTACCCATTTGTCGCAACTCGCAAATTGCTCGGAATATCACTGAAAGTCACCTGAACAGCATTACATCGTGCATTTCAAGATGTCGGTGCTATTGAAATGGTTGCGTGGCACGTGGTACGATACGAACAGCGCAAATCGAATCTCCTCGAGCGAGACGTTCAACTGAGAACACAAGTTGTCCACGTGTCACGACTCGTGAGCTGCTAGCAAAGTTACTGAAAGTTGATAGTATAGCGGGACACCGTGCTTTCCAAGCTATCTATGTCGTTAGATAACAATGCAGAGCACGGCGCGTTGCCAGTAGTACAACTCGCGAGCTGCTCGGACAGTCGCTGAAGTTTGGCCGAACCGTGCGACTCAGTGTGTTCCGAGCTATCTATACTGTTGAAATCACTTGTGGCACTTGGTGAGGTACAAGTAGGGCAACTTGAGTCGCTTCAAGTGACATAGGCTTTAAGGGGACAGCGGCTATTTAAAATGCGTAGGTAAGTGTTCGGTGCTAAAAGCAGTATGTGCATAACAAAGCAAAAATTACTCATCAACTTCATCATACTTTTCCTTTTCTTTTTGGGGGATTGTAGCTTTTTTTGATTCTCTACGTTCCATTTTTTGTTGAATGGGACAAATGTTTTCGTCAATAATTTTCGCTCTCACATTTGTGATCGATTTTGATCTTTCTTGACCAACGTCCAAGTTTCATAGACTTAAAAATGTACGGGTTTGAGAAATAATTTTATGAAACTGGATTTTACTTTTCTGAGAGATCAAAGCAGATCTTAGGTATTAATTAAAAAGGCTGGGACTTATTTAAAGACCTCCATTACTAATAAAAAGTCAGAATAATTTATATATATATATATATATATATATATATATATATATATATATAAGAAGAATAAAGATATTTCACAAAGGAGTGATGATTTATTATACCACGATGGTAATTTATAATTTAAGGAAGATGTTGTACGACATATCCTGAAGAATTTTACATCCGAGAATCCTTCATCTAATTTGTTCCGTGATTCCGGCTTACTACATTATCATTCAACAAGCTGTTTTATTCAACCGCATCCAGAAACAAAACCACCAGGAAGTACATCCAGACCGGGAAGTCAAGGTCACGTGGTTCTCTCCCTTCGCTGTCATGAACAAGTAGACAGGTTTATTCGGCTCCGAGAACAACTGTCTCGGGAAGCTAACGCAAAAATATGAAAAAGGTCTCATTATGCGGCTCACGCTTTTCAAGAACACGTTCCTACCCCGAACTTACTTTTGGATATTGTCCGTCATAACATAGAAGTCAATGCCTTTGGACTTGAGCTCGCTTTCCAGGCTATCGGCAACTTCGGGAGGAACGCGGATGCTCATCTTCTCGTACAGGCCGGTTGGGAGGTTCCAAGCGTCGACCTAAACAGAGACAAAACAAACAAAAGATAATCTGTTGGTTGTTTATGTGAAATTTGTGGACGTTTTAAATGCTCTTCCTGGGAAATCTCATTTATTCATAGTTTAATTGTATTATGCTATCTTTGATAAACGCCCCTTTATGATTGCTACATAAAATGCTCGAGGAAACCAATTCATCATCAGTGATATGAATTTCCCCCGAGAAAAATTTCCGCGCTCTCTGCTTTATCCCAGCAGCATAGCGTCTTTTGATCAGGAGTTTTGCCGAATGGAGTGAAAGGCTTTTCAGAGGTCTCTGAAGGACCCTAGCACCCTTTTTTGCCAAAAAGTCAGCAGCTTACCACAGTGTGCTGGAATCTGCTGGAAAGAGACAGAAATTGATTTTGAAAGATCTCTGCACTCTAAAATGCGAATATTACCTGTATATTGTCTATTTGCAAGAGCTTGAAGAGCAGGTAGGGAGTCAGATAAGATAACCGCTCTATGGATTGAAAACGGGCGGATAGTCAGTTGCTTTAACCCTTTCAGGGGCACGGCTTGCACGGTGCAGATTCTTTTCTCGATTTTTTAACCTAAAAAATCTTGAAACATTTTCGAATTAAAGGATGTAAAATCTTTTTACCTCTTTAATCGGATAACAGATGGCAGCATTAGCCATTTTCTTCTGATTTAACTGGAATACATTGAATGCAAGTGAAAAAAAGAAGTGATTTACCGTTTGCAGTGTGCAAACGGCGCCCCTCAAAGGGTTAATGCGATATAAGAAAAATCTGTGAATAGTAGATTAATTTTTTTCTTTGCGATAATCTCAATAAATGTTCTTTCGAAGAAAATCGTTACCACTAATGTCTATGTCCCAAAAATCAATTCACTTTTTGGTCATCATCCGTGGCTAAAGATGATAAAATGCATGGAAACTGTCCTCGTGGGAGGAGCCCCAATAGTGAATATATACAACCCCAGAGTACCCAGCAGACTTGGGCTTAGCTTTCGCCCTTCTTATGGGCTCCATATGCAAGGCATAGCAGATAAGTGCACAAAGGGGTAAAGAATTCCAAATGCGAAAATTTCTCAAAATTTCCCGTTGACTGACAAAGTGCAGTCATCCAGCGCAAAACGGAAAGAACCGCGGTCTATCGTAATATGCGGTGCAAAATTTAGAATACTTGAACACGCAAACAATGCAGGAAAAACGTCCTTGTGTGGTGGGCTACTTACAGTTACAAATGTATGGCTATGGCTTGCTGAGGAAAGCATAAGAAGGAAGACTCGTTTGGTTTGGATCACTACGGTCAATTTTTGCTACACGAGGGCTAATTAGACAGGGACCTACTGCTTAAAGCCGATTCCGAACGGCTACAAACGTCCATGCCAAGAGTGGGATTAATTTGGTACCAAATGCCAGCGCGCTAGCCATTCGGCCATCGACTGGCATATAAGAAGGAAGAAACGTACGTTCAAAGCTAGTGGATACGCGGGAGGTGTATATATCCAGTATTCCTTCATTATGTATAATGTTATGTACGGCTATATCCTCTACGAAATGCATACCTAACTTTCTTTCGAATAAACCGATTCTCCCTCAAGAATAATGTGACTACATCATGTAGTAAAAAAATCCACGAATGGTGAATTAGCCATTATTGTATTCAGATAAGATACTCTCTAAGAATGCTATATCTGTCCTCTGTAATATTCATTTCATATGAGTTGGTGAATAATGGTCATCAGTTTAATGAATAAATATCACAGAGAGAAATCCCCGAATCCTTAATTCGTAGATTGTGCATAAAGTTATGTACGACAGTGCGTTTAGGCGATATCTACATCTCTATGCGAGAAACCAAAACCTTTCCATCTCCAGTTGTTGAAAAATCACCAAACTTAGCACTTTTCGAGTGAAAGGGATAATTGCAAAACATGTGATTTCTGGAAAGAAAAACCATCGGCGATGTAAATATCGTAAAAAGCTATCCGTAAGTCCACATTCACTGATTTCGTTTTATGATGTACATGACTCTGTGATATTCTCTTTAAATACTCTAACAGTGATTCCCGACCTGTGGGTTGCGAGGTGTTTTCTGGGAGGTCGCCATGGTTTTATCAAATTAAAATATTTTTTTAAGGAATTTCACCGAAAAATTTGTCGGTATTTATTAACCATGAAACCGTAAGACAAGGGATGTTTTTTAAAGGTAAAAGGTCTCATTCAAAGCGCAAAAAACCTAGTTTGCTAGAAATCCATCGCCTTTATTGGGTAGTAAAAGAAAATCGTGTTTACTTACTACCTACAGTTCTCAAATTCTAGACGTTAGTTTGTATTCAGTTTGTTCTGTGAATTTTAGCTTTACTATTGTAGTTTCCCCATTGGTATAAATCAATATTATTTAGATAAGAGTTTTTGGGATATAGATAAGAGTTTTTATTGTTAAATAATTCTGAATAAATACAGAGGTGCATTATTATTATTTTTTTTTGAGGTTCTGTTCTGTTCTGTTTTTATTTTTATTTTATTTTTTATTTTTTAAATTTTTTTAACACACTCCTTTGACTGAGGAATGAATGTTTAAAAATGTTCTTCATTTCTTAAAAATTTTATTTTTGTTTAAATTAAACATTTTGTTGGAATTTAAATTCTGAAAAATGCCTTTTAGTCTTTTTCTTTATGTCTTAAATGACCTTTTAATGAATACATGCAGGGGGGGGGGGGGTCTGGGAAACACTGCTTTAAAAGAAACCAGTACCTCGTCACCAGCAACGTTACTATCCCTGAGAACAACCCATGAGAATAATGAAATATTTTTTGTGATATTCACATCTGATGTCCTTTTTAAGTTCCCGACTCTCGCATAATTTATGTTATGAATGAATGAACACCGCTAAGAAATCCCACGAATAGTTGATAAACTTTGAGATGGTGCATATTAAATATTCGGCCGAAGAACGCAATACACAAATCATCTACGATATGAAAGATTACCACAAAGAAAAATCCACAGTTGGTTGATTAGCTTGTCAGATATCCACACTGAATGCTCATTCGGAAAATACGATTCTCTAATCAACTGTATGAATGATTATCCCAAATAAAAATCCACGAATGTCTGTTTCATGGCATTTACAGAGAGTAATCTACTGGATAAACCAGTGCCTTATCTTCTCAAATGAGAATATCGTAGAGGGAAGCCCTTAAAATAAAAAAAGCAAGTGAACTATCGATAAAAAGTCACTAAACGAAGTTGAAATGTTCTACAAATTATAACTATTTTTATCAACTTCTTAATTTTATAATTATTTTTTTATTTCTCTGAGGAACAGTGTAATAATCATATTCTAATCTGATGTTGCCAGACAAAGATTTCAAATATACTCAGTTAAAAAAGTGTAAAAAATCGTTTTGCATCTCAAAGAATCGTTTAGATCGTGAAGACACAGAGTACTATTCCATTGATAAAGATTTTATCACACGGTTGCCATTTAAAATTATTCCAAGCGAATATAGTTTACTTGAAAGCATTGAGGTTGGAAAATGATTTATCTTCCTTTTAATAATTTGGAGAGCATTTTTTTTCTCGAAAATTCTAAAAGCGAACATCTCAAAATCTATTTATTCATCACAAATCGTCGAACAATTTTGCGCCTGTTATATGATTATTGTTTGGGTATACGATCTTAAATCTAAACAAATTGTATCATACTAATGAAATAAAATTTATGGAATTTAACGATTTATGATAAATTTAAAATCGATTATCTAATAATCTTTATCCAATAGTTTTACGTCGTTAAAGTGCCGAACAATTTTTTCGAGATATGTCCACTAGAGGACATTGGATATGTAACATAAAAGTTTTATATAAGTTTAAGCATAAAAGTTTTAAGCAATGTATAATTCTCATTGATTCCTTGCTCTAGACACTCCCACATATAGCTGACCATGGGAAAAACATTCGTCTGTCAGATCCAGCCCAGAGCTCTCTTCTTTTTGGGCTTTTTAAAGCATTAATTTACAGCTAGTCAATAATGCTTGAATGGATTTATTATTACTGAAAAAGAATCAATAATGTTTGAATGGATTGAGAACACATTCAATAATAAAACATAGCAAATCTGATAATTATTATAGAAAAAGTATATACATATATTTCATGCTCGGAATTCTTTCTCAAAACTAAATGGTCTGCTACGTTTCAATGCCACATTCAGACTTTCTTAATTAGAATATACACGTATTTCATGATTGTAATTATTTCTCAAAACTAAATCGTCTGCTATGTTTCAATGTCACTTCAGTTATATGAATCATCGCGTCAAGGCTAAACACATGTGTTTCTAGCTAAGTGAACGCATCCTTCAGTATATTTGAGTTTAAACAGGTAGCTTGGGAGGGTTTTAATGCATGAAATGGATCGAGAACACATTCATTGAAAATGAATGACTTTCCAACTTTTTATTTTCATTTTTAAAAAGAAATATTCCGCCGTTGCCACGTATATGAAAATAATATATCAAATTCACTCTTGCATGCTCCAATATATGAATAAATCACGTTTTTAATTCATGTCTATTTATTTTTACGCAAATGTCATAATTTAATTGGCAATAATGAAATGTTACAATGGCTTTCGGATACTGCGCAAACTTGTGCTAGCATAATTCGGGAATTGAACGTAGTAGCGGGATGAAAATAGTCACATTCATCCTGATTTTCCAAGAACATTAAACCGTGTAAATTTCATCAAGACAGGGCTTACGGTTCTTGAGTTTTTGTGACTCACACACACATACACACACGACCCATTTCCCGTTTCTGCTTTATATATTAGATATATGGAAAAATCCTACATAAGACGCATCTCGAAAAAATTGTTCGACAATTTGGGACAAACAGATTTTGAGATGTTCGATTTTTAAATTTGCGAGAAAAAAAATCATATCCAAAAGAATAAAAGGAAGATGAACTGTTTTCTATATTAATGCTTTTTTTTTTTTTTGGTAGGAATGGTTTTAAGTTTTATGACAAAAAATCTAAGAAGTCCCATAAGGTTCGTCTATGTTTCTGAGAAATTGTAGAAGGTTAAGTATCTTTCCAAACTTAGGAAGAAAATAGCAATTAAACAACTGAGAGTAATACTTTTAAAGGCTTGTGTTTATGTAGTAAGACTTTTTCATTTTTTACCGTCCCGTCTATGTACTATTGAAAAAAAATTTTAAAAATTAATAACATTATACGAGTATACTGACTGAATAAAACATTTATAAAGCTAGCTCTTAAATAGAATGAAATCATGAACAGCTTACTGGTATTAGAATTATTTGTGCGAAGCATAAAACTCGCTTTTAAAAGTATAGATTACTTTACGTACAGCGTAGGAGCAAAGTTATTTGGCTGCTTTGGTAAAGTACATAGTTTTCACATTACTCCTGTCTTAGGTAGGACGAAATGCAAATCAAAAGCACACATAAAGGAAAACTTACATCTTTTTGATCTGAGAGACTTCTTAAAAATTCAAGTTCTTCTTCATCACTTGGGAAGAGACCAAGTAATTTATGCCTGGAAAAGAATAGTATTATTGCACAAATATGCAATATATATATACCAAAAACTTTTCATTGGGTCGCATGATTTTTATAAAAAAGAAACTGGGAAACGGTTGAAAAAATTTTGCGCAACACTGATTTATAGTATATTATATAAGATTATATAGATATTATATAGATTTACCGTATTACACCAGTAGTTCAAGTAAATTCCTTTTGTATTAGTAGATAGGAATTAATAACTAGAGATAAAAAAAACTGCAAAAAACAAGTGTAGATGGAAAGGAAGACTTCTTAAAATTCTTATTATGTAAAGTAAATAAATACCCAAAAACTACAGTTAATTGATTTTTGAAACTGTTTCTCAAAATTTGCTTATTTCGTTTTCTATTAGTTTGTTAAAATTTTCCTGATTAAAAATAAATGTATTGTAGAAGCACTGAATGTTATAATTCCCCGCAGTGTGTGGTCGAGAAACGGTCAATAATAAAACTCCAGAGGCAAAAAATAAATAAAGACTTGAGGAACACTAAGGTGGCGTAAAAAGAAAAGCTGCCTGTGGGACTATTGATAGCGATCAAAAGACTATAAATGTTGCAAGATATATGGTCACGTTATTTTATGGCCCACAATAGAACTTTCAGATAATGGTCAAAGGGGTATCCCAAACGAAAATTATGGTGGGTAGGTACTTGGTATCGAAATTTGTGATAGCACACAGAGTTCACGGAAAAACATCCTCTGCGAAACAGAATAGTGGACAAAAGGGAGAGCTGAGTGAAAGAGACGGACGAGGTATTGAAGCGCATTGTAACACGAAGAAAGAAAACAACTGCAACCAAAATGACCGAAGAGCTCAATCTGCATCTGCATGTTCCAGAATCAACCATTAGAGGTAGATGGGAACTTCACAAACAAAGCATTTACGGAAGAGTAGCTATTCCCAAGCCACTTGTAATAGATGCCAATACAAAATATTGTCCACAATGGTGCCACGAGCACAAATCCTGGTCGAGTAATATGTCGAAAAACGGCATTTGGTCGACGAATCATTGATCACATTGTTTGGGACGGCATCTCATGGTTTTCTTCCGGCCCTATTGTAACCCTAAAAGGGAGATTGAATGAAAAGGACTATGTCGAAATTTAGCTCACCAGGTCCATCCTATGGTGCAAACATTGTTTCTTGCCGGAAATGGTGTTCTCCAGGATGATAATCCCCCTATACATACAGCTAAATACATCAAGTACTGGTTTGAAGAGCATGTAAAAGAAATATCTTATCTTGCCCTGTACAATTCCCCCTACTATATCATCTATCCACCGTGATCTGTATAAGCGGATAGAGCCAGGTATCGATATCTACCACAGCATCTCTACAGGAACTTTCATTATTTTCCCCTGAAGAATGGTATAATAGATTCTTAACCACTATTCATGACTTTTATAATCCAATTCCAAGGTGAATCAGACGGTATTACATGTCAAAAGTGATCCTGCACCGCATTAATAAAGGTTTTCATGAAGTTTCTTAGCGTTTCCATTATTTTGATAAACACATGTATATATATATATATATATATATATATATATATATATATATATATATATATATATATATATATATATATATATATATATATACAGTTGGCTCTCTGTTTAACGACTTTCAAGGGACCGTGAAAAATCGTCCTTAAGTAGAGATCGCCCTTAAACAGAATTTGTGAATAAATAACATTTCCCATAACGTCGGAGGGGCCGGGACTGGGAAATATCGTCGTTAAGTAGAGCGTTGTTAAACAGAGAGCCAACTGTATATATATATATATATATATATATATATATATGTGTGTGTGTGTGTGTATGTATATATATATATATATATATATATACATATATATATATATATATATATATATATATATATATATATATATATATATATATATATATATATATATATATATATATATATATAAGTAAAATTCTGAATACCCTTTAAAAAGTGTTGTCCCTGAAAATATAGAAAAATTACCCTGTATATCGAATAGGATTGGGAGGAAATCTATAAGAAATCCACGGCTAATCGAACGATAAAATGATATCAATTATCATAAAAAAGATACAAGTTTATAACTTTTCCTTCTGTTTTCCTTATATCATTATGATTTTTCTTCAGGCTCCGTTGGCCCTATCTGAATGCCATTGAACTGCCAGAAGTGATTGAAAAAGTGAACGAGCAACTATATTTTTTATATCCTCTGTGCGAATTCGGATTATCTGGAAACTTTAATAAACTAATAATATATTATATTCATGATTACTGGAATAAGTTTTGTAAATATTTCAATGCTAGTAAACCAGCTAATGCCTTTAATTTCTTCGTTATGTCCGCTTAAGAAATATTAAAAAAAATAGTAAATCTACAAGATAAGATGCACAGATATTATCCAATAATGAAATTTTAAAATGTGCTCTAGAAAATTTGGAATATTGACTTAAGATAACAAACTATTTTGGGGAGATTTAAAACAATAAATTTAAAATCTTTTTAAACATTATTTTACTTAAGTTATGCAAAATATTTTATATATATTTCAATCTAGATGATTACAGAACTATTTTGTTAAGTCTTTAGAGGGAAATTGATTGATGTAATAAATGAAATATAAAAAAAAAAATTATAAATTTGAAACACATGGAAAATAAAAATGGAATACGTTGAATCAGGGGTAACTAGGTTTTGAATTTTTTTCCTAATTTTTTGCAGGGCAAATGAGTTTTCATATAACTCCTCGAAATTCCTCTAAACGTTGTTCTCAGTTATTATTTTTTGTCTTTGGCCTTTAACAACAACTTATAAATTACGCTCCACGGTATAAAATCTTCATTTATTAAAAGATGTATTATTCCTTAAATAGCTTCATTTAGTTAAAAAAAATTCTTTGCGATATGTAGAAAAAGAGAAAAAATATTGTCACCAAGTTGGAATGATAATATACTCACCCTGTAAAATTCTGTTGACATAGTGATGGTACTATCACACCCAGTAGCAAAGTTAGAAACAGCATCTTAAGTTTGCTTTTCTTGAGAGGACTTTTTCCAACCTAGGAAAGAATATTTTTTTAATTTCTAGGCAGTGGTTACAGACATTATCAATATAAAATTCCATCTTGCATTGTAATATTCATGATGAGGTACTAAAACATAATTCCTTGGAAATATTCGGCAAACAGCAGAACAAGGTTCGATTACCATTCCAGCCCAGTTATTTTAAGATGTAAAATAAAATAATTACAAGATAAAAAGAACTTTTTATATACCATGTTTTAAAATTTTCTGTTGAATCATATAAACTTGACAATTCTATGTATTAATAAATACTTTCTTAAAAAATTTTTGATGAATTATCCCATCAACTTGAAAGAAAATGAAAATAATTGGAAGTTAACTTGCGTTAAACTTTTCGTTCCCGTCCCGGCCGATAGATGGCTGCACCAGTCTACAAAACAAAATTAACTGAAAATGGATTCCATTCTGCTTAAAGATGGCCAAAAGTATTAAAATAATGCATTGTCATCGTGTTCTGAGCTATTCTAAATGTTTCAAATGTCTAGCTAGTCGGGAAGTTAGTTAAAAACCGATTGCAAGATTTGTACGGGACAAATACACACAAACAAACAAACAAACAAGAAAGCGAGTTAATAAAAACATGGTAATAATGAGGCGTTCCCGTTGAAAAGCGGGTAAGTGCCAAAATTTAAAAAAAGTATTTTTTTCACTGATACTAGGGTTTGTCCCAAGGCTAATGGCGTGGAACAAACCCTTGTATCAGTGAAAAAATACTCTTCGGAAATTTTAGCACTTACCCGCTTTTCAACGGGAACGCCCCAAATGTCAAAATTTTTAGCAGTGGAGTGAACGTTGTACAGTTATTATTAAGACATATAAATTTCGGCTGATAACTTATGAATGACTAGCTTGGAAACCCGCACTTCACTACGGACTACATTCAAATTATATACAACGGTCAATGTATGCAATTAATGCCGAAAAAAATAAATATATATATTTATAATAAATGCGACGATCAATGTATACAATTGATGTAAATATATATATATATATATATATTTATAAAAAAATTGTAAGGGATATTTTTATAGACAAAATAATGTAGAAGAAAATATTCAAATTAAATCTATTAAGACATACTAAAGAATATAGTACAGTTTTAGGAACAGATCTTTTACTGTATTTTAATATTTTTTTGGATAATGTCCAATCGTCTGCCGCATTAGCAAGAAAAAAAAAATATTTTTTGTCAATTTCGTCGTTATGCACGTGACGATAAATTTATTTAAAGTACCAGAAAAAGAAATCACGCGATCGGCACTTAATACATTAAATTCTAAAAATGAATCTTTAAAAATTTCCCAAAAATAAAAAATCAGAACAATCTTTCTCGTGGTATAAATTTCATTACCCTCAAATTATTATTTTAAATGCAAACTTAAAAAAAGTTACTAAAACAGCTTAAAAATTTAATTTAAAAAATCTAAGAAGAATTTTTGAAAAATCTCTCTTAGTGCACCCCTGCACCATAAGAAGAATCGCCATGCAAAATTTCAGCCCTTTAGGTCCAGCGGTTTGGTCTGTGCGTTGTATGTCAGTCAGTGAGTCAGTTACGGAACTGTTTTATATATATAGATTATTTTATATTATTGGCATTTTCTTATTAACTAATCTCATAACGCAAAATGAGTTTCAGTTATGGGTTTTAATAAAACACAAAAATGTAAATATTTACGATAAAGGGAGGTGAGGGGGTGGAGATTCCTTGAGGCCATGATCTTTAAAAGCCCATGTGAATTGTAGGAGCTGAGTAAGAAATTTTTCGAACATGGGCGTTGGCTCATGACGCCCATGTACGTACATACATGTAAATGCTAATGAACACTTTTAAAATGCAAAATTTCAAAGCATGCGAAAAACAATATATAATTAGAACATACTCTTGACATCTGTCTAATTTTTTTTAAAAATATTACTTTATAACGTTAAAAGTGTGTTATTATATCTATGGTGCCCGGTATAAAGGGCTTCAAAAACAGTGATTTAAATATACCAAGTTATTGGCTTTATATCAATCGCAGTACAATAATTTCGACTTGAGTCTTTTGTACAAAGAAATGTACTTGTGTATACAAAAGTGGGAAACTTAAACCTTTTATACCAGTCAAAAAAAATTTTTTTTTATCATTACTAACAAATATCTCAAAATCACCTTTTTTGACTTAACCCCTTCATACCTGGCACCATAGATTACGGCGTGGTCACGTTTAAATGACTGAAAATTATCCGAATCACGCTATGTATCATTCGAGCTAGTGAGGTCGATGCTCTGCATCTTATTAGTGTATGAAAATTTGACAATACGTCCCGATACGGCTATGGTCCGTGAGGAATAGGTCTTCCCCGACCCAAACCATAGAAATGATTCGGGAAATACACGAATGACACCTGGAACTTTTCCCGCAGAGTCACAACAAGTGGAAACGTAGATCAGATGCAGATGTGCTGTGACGGAGAACAAAATTATTAGGGGGGAAAGATGCAGATAGGACAAAAATAACAATAAGTGAAATTAATGACCAGGAAAACGATGCGAAGGATTAATTTGAAGGAAGGTTGATATCAATGCTTCGTATCGACATCTGATACAATGCCGATACGGATAGGTTGAATAGTACAAGCGCGGATGCATCCTTATAGTGCAAGCACTGATCCTCCAGGCATTAATGAGAGTTCGTAGGATTATGCGTACATTCATAAGGAAGAACATAACCACAAGAGAATGGTGCCTCTATGTTTAACCCTCAAACAGTACCGTGGTTTAAAACGAAATAGATGGTTACGGTCGGGTCGGATCCGACCCGATCTCTTTTTTGATGAGGTTTTTGGTAGAAATAAATACACAATAAGCATTTTTGTTGTATAATAACATTTATTGATAATATTCTAAATGAAATAAAACCTTTTTTATAGAAAAAATGACCAACGAATTGTAATTTTGCTAAACAAAGAAAATCTCTTCGGCATTTACATAAAATGCGGTATATATTAGGTCTAATATGTAATTTAGTCTACCTAGTTTTAGAAGTTAGTGAAACCAACTTTCCGATCACAAAAATGTAAAAAATAATATATGCTGACATTTTTGGACTTCAAAATCGAAATAAAAAATTAAAAATCTAAAATAAAAAAATTTTAAAACTGACTAGTGATCATGAATAGTGTTTTTCAACAAAGACACTCGTATTTACTTATTCCTATATCTAGTAGGGTGGTCTAGTAGGTCTATGTGGTAGGGTTCCTTGTCGACTCGATCTCTTGCAATGAGAGGGGAGAGTACGGGAGGGGGAAGACACACCCTTGGGTCGGATCCGACCCCCACTGTACCGTTTGAGGGTTAATTAGAAATCCTGGGTAATTTTCACCCTGCTTTATCAATGGAATATTCCATTTAAACAGAAGGTTTTCCATCATCTGTTGATTGGGGATTGCTGTGTATACTAAGATATTATCTAAGACTAGTTGGTATCCGTCAAAACATGACGGCTAGATAGTAAATAAATGTACTAATACACAGATTAATGCGTTTAAGCGTCCTCGTGCTTAGTGAGTATCTAAAGCCAGATTAAAAAATGTCCCTGAGCATGCGCAGAAAGCAATTTTTCTTAATTGCAAATTATCGCTCATTAAACAGCGTGAAATAAACAATTTCCATGAGGTTTAATCTTATATTTGACAAACATAATTATCATAAAAATAAAAATGGCAGAGAGAGAGAGAGAGAGAGACTAATCGGTATAAGCGTGTTTATCATTAAAACATGTCACTGAGCATGTGCAGAAACAGTGAGTTTCTAAAGACAGATTGAAACATGCCACTGAGCATGCGCAGAAATCAATTTTTAATTGTAAATTATATCTCATTAATAGAAATTGCGGTTTCAAAAACCAAATTCGACAAATCTGCAGATTACAATCTTTCGTTTAAGACCAAAATGAAGTCAATGGTTGCTGTAGTTTTCTCTCACGGATTGCCCAAAAAGTCGGCTTAGCAACTTAAATATATAGATATGCATGTAAAATAATGAAAAAAAGTCTGAGATAAAGTTTTATCACTTTAGATTCATTAATAGTACCTAATCAGCTGTGATTCATTAGTAGCACCTGATCAGTTGCTTGTATCATTCAAACGACTGCAAATATTAATCAAATACTGATCCTTTACCGAGACGCATTCACTGAACCCCACTGTCTACGTATGGTATTTAAAAAACTCCAAATTTAAAAAAATGGATAGACTAAAATATATTTAATTGAGAAAAATGTGATGTATTTATTTACGCTGACATCTATTTGATCTCAATACATATAAATAAATCCCATTTTCCCTAATTCAAAGGTTTACAATCTATCCATTTAGTTAAGAGAGAGAAATTTTACACCAATTTGAAACTACACGCCCACGGCGAGGTTCGCTGAACGTGAGTCGGTGGAGTAACGGATCAGCACGCTTGTTCGGTCAACACAGGTTCCAAATTTCGAGTTCCGGGTTGAAAAACTTCACAAAGGAACCGAAAAATGATGATAACACTAAATTAAAAAACAAATACATATGAAGTACTTGTTTTCCATTCGGAATGCCATAACAGATTAACACACGATGTCGACAATTAATCACATTAAAACCCCGCTAAGTTCTCAGAAGTACTCGACTATCAGGTAGTTACCATACGTTTTCACTCCTGCCTATACAGGGTGTCCGGGCTAAAGGTATCCAAAAATTATGGTTTATTTTTACGGAACTATCCATTAGAATTTTTTTTAAATATTTAAATAGAAAGAACATCTCACCAAGTTTTGATATCAATCATAGATTTCGATCATAGTATCACAGAGTTCGATGTGTGCACCTTTTGCAGCAGGACAAACGTCTAAATGCTAATCCAGTTCTCTCCAAATGTTTCGTAACGTATCAGGAGTTATTACACGAATTGCTTGAATGATATGCTTCTTCAACTCATCCACAGTTTCAAATTTTTGTTTATACACGACGGATATAATGAATCCCCAAGCAAAATAGTCTAATAACTCCTGACATGCCACGAAACACTTGGAGAGAACTGGATTACCATTTAGACGTTAGTCGTGCTACAAAAGGTGCACACATCGAAATATATGATACTATGATCGAAATCTATGATTGATATTAAAGCTTGGTGAGATGTTCTTTCTATTTAAATAAATATTTTTAAATTCTAATGGGTAGTTCTGTAAAAATAAGTCATAACTTTTGAATACCTTTAGCTCGGACAACCTGTATTATCCCCAGTCCCGTCTAAATGACGGGAGACTAACAAATCTCTGTTCACTAGTCACTAATGCCAATCCCACTCCGAAAAATGCGTCAGTGATGCAAGGGGATGGGAGGTTTTTTTTTAATAATTAGTTTTCTAAGCTCAGTTTTCTATCTGCCGGATTCTATACGTACTGGATTTTCAATAACCCCGAGCTCTATACTCTCGAAACGCGAAGAAGTTGCACACTATATGCCAATTTGGCAAAATGGCAATTTCAGGGCAAGAGATTGTAGAACGGGAGACAGTGATCCGAAGTGCAGTAAAACCTCGTTTATCCGGACTAACTGGGACCATAGGCAATCCGGACAATCGAAAATCCGGATAATACGGGTAATACGGGTAATAAGCAAAACAAAATCCTTAACTAAGCAGACTTACCGTTTATTACGATAAAAAAAAACTATGTTTTGTAACAAAATTACATAGTATTGTTTACAAGACATTAAAAAATATAAAAGTAACTTTTCTGGGTCAATCCAAGTCAACGCCTTGTGGCACTCTATTAAAGCTTTCTTAAACTCAACAAAAAGAATTTTATTACCATAATTTACTGTATAATCTATGCAGGAACTGTACATTGCATCAAACTAAAAAGTGAATATTTGGCTTACTTATAGTTACGTTCTTGCTATCGTAGTTAAAAATTATTATCTAATGTGAACATTAAATAAAAATGTCTACAAATCTGATTCGGATTATCCGGAGATCCGGATCAACGAGGGCCGGATAAACGAGGTTTTACTGTATATTAGTTTTTTTTCCCCATACAGCTTATGACGCAGCCAAAATCAAGACAAGGATTCATGATTGCTGTTAAGGAATTGATTTTTTTTTAATGAGAATTCCTCACAATGAAGGAATACCGTAATATCTTGACTATAATACTCACATGTGTATAATACGCATGCTTGATTTTGCGCGAAACTTTCGGAAAGAATTAAAATTCGACTGTAATACGCACCCATAATTTTTCAAAATTTTATTTAAAAATTGCACAAATATTTATTAACATAGAAAAAATTGTAATAAAAAGAAACGAAAACGTCAAATTCGGTAGCCAAAAAGAAAACTTAAATTTTTAATTCAAAACAAAGAATACTGTCAAATTATCAGTCTTAATACATTAGCACGACTTTCAATAGAATACAGCTCATCTATTGTTTGTCAGTTTTGCAACGTTTAAAACTATGTTTTTTTATTCCATGTTTTTATTTACTCGCTTTCTTGTTTGTGTGTGTGGTTTGTCCAGTACAAATCTTGCAATCGATTTTAAACTAACTTTCCGACTAGCTAGACATTTGAAACTTTTAGAATAGCTCAGAACACGATGACAATGCATTTTTTAAATACTTTTAGCCATCTTTAAGCAGTATTGAATTCATTTTCAGTTAATTTTGCTTTGTAGAATGGTGCAACCATCTACCGGCCGGGACGGGAACGAAAAGTTAAACGCAAGTTAACATCCAATTAACTTCATTTTTTTTCAAGTTGATGGGATAATTCATCAAAAAAATTTTTAAAAATATTTATTAATACATAGAATTGTCGAGTTTATATGATTCAACAGAAAATTTAAAAACATGGTATATAAAAAGTTCTTTTTATCTTCTTATTATTTTTTTTTGTACACGAGTATAATACGCACCCTCATTTCTGTGAACTAAAATGTGAAAAAAGAAGTGCGTATTATACTCAAGATTTTACGGTAGTTAAGCTTGTGAAATACCCGGCTGAAGGTAGTGAGAGGCGGTTTGGATGAGTAGTCCTGGGCAGATGGTCGTTACGGCGGCGCCTGATCATTCGAAAGAACAATAATGAAACGTTGAAAAATGCATGGCATATAATCACGGGAAAATATTCAACATCCCGGAAGAAACAATAAATTAATGAAATAAATAAAAGATGTAGAACTATATTACAAGATACAATTTTGAACCGTTTGTCTTAAAAGAATGGGGGAAGGGGGCAGCATGCAATAAATGAAACCCGAAAAATAAGATTTCCTCACATCGTCAGTTTAACCTTTAACTTACGGGTCCCATTTCTCCGATTCACTCTTTAAAACAAAAAATTTCATACTCCTTTTCTTAGAACAGCCATATATATATATATATATATATATATATATATATATATATATATATATATATATATATATATATATATATATATATATATATATATATATAGATAGATAGATAGATACACATACATACATACATATACATATATATATATATATATATACATACATACATAATATATATATATATATATATATATATATATATATATATATATATATATATATATATATATATATATATATATACATACATACATACATATGCATACATATATACATACATATACATATATATATATATATATATATATATATATTTATATATATATATATATATGTATATTCATTCTTGCCTATATTTTTGGGATACAGGTTATCCCACCCCGTAAGGAAAAGGTTAAGTTCGTTAATCAGATACCTAGAAGGCAGCCGTTTCAAGATTTGGTTTCAAAAGGTATTTGAAGAGTGAAAAAAAAAATTACAACTAAAAATGGGTTAGTCAGCGTTAGTGAGAAAAATGAAATTATAATTTTACAAAATAAAGGAGTCAATTTGAATGTCAATTTGAAGGAGAGAGGAATAACGCTTTGAATCCTAACTTAGTGGTTTGACATAGCACATTGTGCCGTCACATATATGTTACCCATTAAAAAAAATAAATTCAGGCAGCGACTGTTCAAAACTAAATGAAAAATGATAACCTTACCTTTCCAACAGTTTACACAGGTTTAAAGCATAAAACTTTGCATTTAAAAGCTGATAAAAATTTAGCTACGTTCGGTAGGTTTTATTTATTTATTTATTTTTATTTATTTATTTATTTTTTTAATGATTGTACTTCCTGCAAAATCTTTCCGTCTTTAAAGAAGAAAAAAAAAGAAAACCCTAATGTGGGACTTCAGTCACACTTGACTCAAAACCTATACTTATCGAAACGTTTATAATGGATTTGGGAAGGCAAATAGGTATAACAGAAGAGCTGCATAAAAAGCATAAAAGGCAATTGTTAATCGCTTAAGGAGGTTTCATTGAAGAAACTTTCGTTTTCTTTATTTACCGTCATCTTGCAATGATTTTTCCTTCTCGTGTGGTTTACTTTAAGATCATTATACATACAAAAAATACTTGATCAACGTGAAAGGATGTTAAAAAGTTTTTTTTTCAGGTAGTCTCTTCTAACGAAACTACCGCGGGTTATTTTAACGTAGAATTACTTATCGTTGCTTACCTCTTTTGCATGTATATATGTATGTATGTTTTATGTATATATGTATCTCTATATATTTACGTATGTATATATATACATATATATGTATGTCAAAATTCTGACGCATTTTGATACTTTTCTGTTTAACTGTTTACTGCTTGCCCAAGCGATACAGACTGGGTTTGGCGGGCTGCCAAAATTATACCTCGCGACAAAGGGCATCTGAAATTTTGCTTTCCGGAGTACCGGTATGGAGGAACGTAACCCTACGTTAAGATCTAAATTTAAAATTCAAAGCATATTTAGTATGTACAAAAACCAACAGTTATATCTGTATAATTCCATCACTAGGGGCTTCAAATGTTTCTAAATTATTCCTCTTCAGGTTTTATAAAAATTTTATTCATAAAATCTGTAATCGTTTTAAAGGGCAAAAACAATAATTCTTTTTTTGCAACAGTAAGTTTTGACTGGGAGAAAATATTTTCATAATTTTTACTCTAAATTAAAAATCTTGACGACAGTTTGTTGAACACAGGAAAAAAGAAAGCTATTCTGAACGATAATGAGATACGAAGCAAGGAATTTCAGCTATATCACTTTAAAATGGGGAAACCCTGAAAAATGTCATCTCATGATAAACAGGCTTAAAAAAGAAATTAGGTACGCGTAGATAAATGCAGCATCAAAGTTCTGCATCGGGAAATGTAATCAGCGTTAAAAATACGGTTTGTGTAAATTTAATGAGCCTAATATGTTTGCATATCAACGATCGACACAACTCGGTTAGCGGACTGTATAATATTTTTAAATCGATTTTTTCAACATCACAAAACTCACGCTTTAAAAAGCCACGTTGTACACACACATCGGGGATACACCTCAACCCCTTGACTATCCTGGCATTTCTCCTCGTTTCTTACTTTCACAACTCCCGCTACCCCCTCGTCACGTGATCAGCACGAAGCTTTGGGGGGGGGGGGGGGGGGGCTTGCGGCATTGTTTATTACATACTAGCTGAAAACCCTCACTTCGCTACGGAGTACATTGAAATTAAATACAACGGTCAATCTATGCAATTAATACCAAAAAAAAAAAATATATATTTATAATAAATACGACGATCAATGTATACAATTGATGTAAAAAAAAATATGTATATTTATAAAACCACCGTATACTGTTTGAGGAACATAATATCTTTTATTGTATTTTAATAAATTTTGGATAATGTCCAATCGTCTGCCACATTAGCAAGAAAAAAAAAAATTATTTTGTCTATTTAGTTCTTATGCACGGGACGATAAATTTATTAAAATACCAGAAAAAGAAATCACGGGATCAGCATTCAATTAATTAAATTCTAAAATTCTTTAAAAATTCACCAAAAATCAGAAAATGGAGGTAAAGACTCGAAAAAGATTTTATTTTAAAGGAATTTTTATGATCTTTCTCGTGATATAAATTTTATAACCTTCACATTATTATTTTAAATGCAAACTTTAAAAAAGTTACTGAAACAGCTTAAAAATTTAATTTGGAAAAATCTAAGAAGAATTTTTCAAAAATCTTTCTTAGTGCACCCCTACACTATAAGAAGAATCGCCATGCAAAATTTCAGCCCTTTAGGTCCTGCGGTTTGGTCTGTGCGTTGTATGTCAGTTAGTCAGTCAGTGAGTCAGTTACGGAACTGTTTTATATACCGGGTGCGTCATAAATTCATCCAAAGTTCAAAAATTCGTAATAAAAGAAGTAATGCTCGGAAAATTTTTCTGTTTGCGCCAATAGGATCAGAGGGACATTAGATTTTTTTCCATGTAAAAAAAAAAAAAAAAAAAAAAAAGTTTCCAAAAGTAATCGAAAGAGAGCGCTCACACGTCATACTGAGACGTTTTATTCAAATCAGGATATCAATAAATCACCTGGCTGGAAATGGATCCGTCATTCGAAGCCGGCAGCATGCTTTCTTTACCAGATCGAGCGTTGGTGGTTAAACTTTTTTACATGAATGGTGAAACCACAACTGTTGCATTGCGAAAGTTTCGCACGGCGATAGGACTGTGGCCCTCACGATCACCAGACTTGATCCCACAGATTTTTGATTGTGGGGTTACTTAAAGTCTGTACCGGGACTCCCCAACCACTTTGGTGGATCTGAAAAATGCCATTCGACAGACAGTCGCTGCCATCGATGGCCACATGCTACATTCCCTTGTAATGGCGTAGTGACGCTCCTCACTTGCCTATTACCTTGTGCTGCTGGTAAAGTTGAACATCTGTTACTTTAAGATAAATGCACAGACTCATGTTATTGTGATCTGCTTCATTTTCTGTTTGTGTTTGCCTAATTTGCATAAAACGTCTCAGTATGACGTGTAAGCGCCCTCTTTCGGTTTTTTTTTTTTTTTTTTTTTTTTTTTTTTTTTTTAACGTGGAAAAAAAATCCAATGTCCCTCTGATCCTATTGACGCAAACAGAAAATTTTTCCTAGAATTACTTCTTTTATTACGAATTTTTGAACTTTGCACAAATGTATTACGCACCCGGTATATAGATAACATTTCTTAATATGTTTTGAATCAAGAAAATATATATATATGCTATATTTTTATTTATTTAATTTTCCCCTTATTTAATAACTTTAAGTCTCGTTCCCTTATTTCTTAACTTTAAGTAAGATCCTCGCCGTTAAAACTTCTCAAAAGCCTTCTCTAAAGCCTTATAAAAGAGAAAAATTATTTGGTGTCTCTAAATGGCCCAAACATAAAATGGTGGCCGAGTTTAGACTAGCCACTGGCCATGACTGTCTCCTGGAACATTTACACCGCTTCAATATTGTTTCTAGTCCTTTCTGCAGACTCTGTGACTTGGGACGTGTCATGAACTGTGAACATTTGTTTCATTGACCTGCATTGACTAAACGTTCTTTTGTGAACCGTAAGGGCCTGTTGACATAGGAGTCTGTTGCGTTGCGTTAAGGAAAAGATGACGTTGAGACGAAAATAAACCAATCATAGGCCTCCAAACGATTAGCAATGAAAGATTTAACGCCTATGATTGGTTTATTTTCGTCTCAACGTCATCTTTTTCTTAACGCTACGCAACGGACTCCTATGTGAACAGGCCCTTACTGGGAGGCCAGGGGACTTCTGGATTCATAGACTATTTACTGCAGTTTTTTCGTTTTTTATGTTTCTTGTGTTGTGCTTTTTTTCTGGCTATAGTTGTCTTTTAATCTGTGCCATTGGAAATAAAAAAAATTAACTTTAAAGCCATTGTCCTTAAAAATCAGTCATGAAAGTGCGAAAAATTGTGGTTCCATTTCAATGGATTACGTTCAGGTGACGTCATACGACACAACACCTATTATTTGAGGAAAGTTCCAAGCCCAAACTTTGCTTTTAAATCATTTCAAATAATGCAACAGAGCTCAAATTTTGCAAGTAGTTTTTCGCATACTTAAACTGGAAATTCAAATATCTTTCCTCTGCAATACATAAGTCCATTTTCTGCCATGCTTCCATGGACATTGGCATACATGGACATGGACAAAAAGTTTTCGAGAGGTTCCAAATAGGACTAAGAAAGCCCTTTACCCTCGGTATGGATATGGGAAGCACTGAAGCTGTATTTTAGCACATTGAGGTATTAAAGTTCAGTATGTGTTTGATTTCGACTCGTGTTTAAGTATTAGTTGTTGTTGCTTATGGGCCCCTGGCCGGAAATGTATTCTAGACCAGGTCAATATAGGCTTGCTGGCTGCGAGGTGCGGCTCGGTTTATAATGGCTCCCTAAAGGTAGGAGTCCGACTTAGCCAGGTACCACCTCAATGTGTCCGAGCAGCCCCCGGGGTGACATCTGGGAGGATTGTACCTTCCCAAACCCCCTGACATCATAAGAAGGACCTTTCCGGCCTACGGATTTAACGTGCCCAAATCTGGCCTAGACAAGAAGGTATTTAACGGCGCTTGTCGGGTTTCGATCCAAGCACCCTCCATACCGAAAGCCAACACGCTACCGCTAGACTACCTTTGGCCCTTAGTACATATTGATAACAAAAATGAATTGCTGCAGAACCCAGCAATAACTTTATAAGCGCAGTATTCCAATCCTTTATCGTAAAGGCAATTACATCTTTCTTTTGAAAACAATGCGGCATAGAATACGCGCACATGTGTGTGACCGCATATTCTGCGTCAATAAATTACCTTGAAAGGTCTGTTCAAACACAATTTAAACATTTCAAAATAATACATTACTGATATTTTTCTCGTTATCTGAAAGTATGATGGGGGAAAAAAGGAAAGAAAATCCATATTCGTTAAGTTGTTGAAAACACTTTAACAGGCTGAAAAAAGGTAAATACAGTTGGCATTTATGAGTGAAAAGAAATAAATGGTTTTAAAATCTAAGCAATATTATTTAATATACAGTAGACTCCCGTGTAACGAGAATATGTTACGCGTTGTATGAAATCGCGTAAAATCCAGGAAATCGTGTTGTACGAGTAAAAATCTTCTATAACGCGAATGATGTTAAGGTATATAAATTTGCATACAGAAACTATATATATTATTTCTAAAAGGTGTTTTTTTGCTTCATGCCTTTTCTCCCCTTCATACTTAACCAAAATCGATAAATGAGGTACAATTTTAAAGATTAAGATCTCCGTTTCGTGCGAATTGTTGATTTAGAATTACGCATTTTATTGTTTGTTTAAAAATCGAAGTATAAACATTTTAAACAATTTTTCTTCCTCTAGATGGCACGCGCTATCTTTTTTTGTTGTTTCACCATTATCAATCGCACTAAACCTTTAAATTTAAAAATCGTTTGTTTTTATTATCCTTCTGTGACTTCATTAATGAGTTTATTTATTGGCAACATCCGCGTAGGTGTACATTATTCTTTTTGCATGGATAAAACATATACATTATTTCTAGAAGGTGATTTTTTGTGACGATCCCTTTCTCTCCCTTCATACTTAACCAAAATCGATAAATGAGGTACCATTTTAAAGACTAAGTTCTCCGCTTCTGACGAATTGTTAATCCAGAATGACACATTGTATTGTTTGTTTAAAAATAAAAGTGAAAAATTGACTTTTGGCCTTAAAGTTCCTTCCCTGTATGCGTCGAAACGGCACGGTCAAATAGTGTGCACAAAGAGGGTTTGTAATGTAAATATCACATTTTCCACGCGTTTGTGCCATATTTAACTTTTAATAGTGTCTACAAAGGTGTTTTGACGTGCATACCTAATGTTCCCCTATTTTGTCTTACGCTCCACCTCCAATATTGTGGCCAAAGGCGTTTTGTTTATTGGTTTTGTTTTACCCTTACGCACGATTGTTATTTTATAAATAAACAATTGCTACAAATGAACCGGTTCTTCTGTCAATCTACTACAAACCACCAATCTCGCTGTAAAATGTATCGTATTTTAGTCGCATGCGAAAGGGTCGCACGGGCCACCTAGTTTCATTTAATACCAACAATGCGTCAAAGCTTATCCCCGTAGCTCTGTAGCTCATCATAAGCGTTCAGCTCTGTCCCTTTAACAAAATAATAATAATAATAATAATAATAATAATGATGATTTCAGAAAATGACGGTATTAAATACCTTCTAAAAACTATTTGACATTCCAAAAAGCACAGTTTTACCTTTCCCCGAATAACTGGTTGAGGTATGTTCTTTCGATATAAAGACCATTTGATATACTATCTCTTAAGACCAGGGGTTCCCAAACTATGTTCCGCGAAAACCTGGAATTGTTTTATAGCCTGCAACGGCTACAAGAAATTCAAACATATTTGATGGATCAATGCTCTAGAAAATTAAATAATTAATGTTTTTTCTCTCATTTTTTATATGTATGTAATTAAATTGACAAACCAATGCGAGACTACATCGTCAAAATCATTAAAAACCCCGTGTGCATAAAAATAAATGTATGCACAGTCTTTAAAGGGAAAATTCCCACATTTTGTTCTATAGAACGTTGTACGGGAATTGATCTATACGACTATTTTGAACGCGGTGTATGAACTCCCGTTTATATACGGGAGTCTACCGTGCTAAATTTATGTTCAGTTGTCCATAGACTTACGTTCGGGGAACAATAATTATAAAAGCAGAAAAGACACCCAATTAGTAAAAAGTCTACTGATATTCTCATCTAAATATATGAAAGAGTTCCGTAACTGACTTACTGAGAGATAACACACAGACCAAACCGCTAAACCTAAAGGGCTGAAATTTTGCATGGCGATTCTTCTTATAGTGTAGAGGTACACTAAGGAAGATTTTTGAAAAATTCTTCTTAAGATTTTTTTAAAATTCAATTTTCAAGCTGTTTTTGTAATATTCTATAGAGTTTGCATTTAAAATAATTATCCGAGGGTTATAAAATTTATATCACGAGAAAGATCATAAAATTTCCTCTAAAGGGAAATCTTTTTCGAATCTTTACCTCCATTTTCTGATTTTTGATGAATTTTTAAAGATTAATTTTTAGAATTTAATTTATTAAATGCCGATCACGTGGTTTCTTTTTGTGATACTTTAAACTAATTTTGCGTCACGTGCATAACAGCAAAATAAATGGACAAAAAATATATTTTTTTTTCTTTCTAATGCGGCAGACGATTGGACATCCAAAAAAAAAATTAAAATACAGTAAAAGAAATGTTCTTCAAACTGTACTTTATTAACTGCATTATATTCTTTAGTATGTTCTATTAGATTTAGTTTGAATATTTTCTTCTGCATTATTTTTTCTATAAAAATATCCGTTACGATTTTTTTATAAATATATATTTTTTTGGCATTAATTGTATACACTGACCGTTGTATTTATTATAAATTTTTTTTGGCATTAATTGCATACATCGACCGTTGCATTTAATTTGAATGGACTCCGTAGCGAAGCACGGGTATTCAGCTAGTATTCTCATATATTATAAGCAATGATTATTTTATACTTGAGAGCCGGCTATCCGGGTTATATTTACCTTTTTTTCCAGTCTCCGGCAAATGCTATTGCACTTGTTTTGTGCAACTTGCCCTCTCTGCAGAGGATAATTGAACCAAATACGAATAAAGAGAAATATGTCTTAGTCGCGGACTTTCGTAAAGATAGATAAGGTTCATTCACTCCTTTTATATATGAGGGATGAGGAAGTGGATTTGTGGTAACATATTTTTCTGAACTAGCAAAAGAGCTAATTCCCATATTGCTGACCCCAACCCTTATACCACCATGATCAAAAGAGAGGATAACTATAGATGATTGCTTTTAACTGCGTATGCATAAACGCGGAAAAAATTAGCAAATAAGTGTTTCATTTATTATGCCATATTTATGCCTTTAATAAAGTTCGCAATTAACGTATCTGTGATAACACTATCATAGACGGAAATAATGAGAATTATTATTTTTTTTAAAATTCTGATAGCGATGTTTACCGTCAGAAATAAACAAAGAGTTTGACAGCTAACACCAGAAAAAATTCAAATTTAAAGGATTTTGTATCCAATCTTGCCAGAAAATTTTTATCGAAACAGGTAAACAAAAGTTTTAACAATTTAAATACGTTTTACAACCTAAGTACTTTTTTTTCAGCTTCGTAAAGCTGCAAAAAGAAAGTAGTCGGAAATTTTCATATTTCACACCATATAGATAAAATATTCTTTACGGCTTGCTTACACGTGACATGAGTAAACTTCACAATCAGTGTACGCATGGTTAAATGTATTTAAGATCTAATGATATTTATATGATATCCAAGTTTGATCCTTAAGACAGCTGTGTACTAACCCTATTGGATTCGCTCACCTCAATGTTAACCTACGGATAAATTGTGTCTACTATTTACGGCTACATAAATGGTGATAATCCAATAAAAATGGTATTTTCAGATAGCCTGAACTTTACTGCACCTTGCAACAGGATTCATTTTAGAAATGTCGTTCACCAAAGAAATTGATGAGCGTTTAAAACACACTACACCAGATTTTTTCCCAGAATAACCTAAATTTAAAAATATTATTTACATTTAAAAAAACGAGAAATGCCCCAAGGTGTAAAATTTCTTTCTGTATTACGGAGTACAATTTTTTTTAAAAAAATCTTAAATCTAAGTCGTCAATCCTTGGACACATTTTCTCCATAGGTTAACATTGAGGTGAGCGAATCCGATAAGGTTCGTACACTGCAACCTTAAAGATTATTTGCAGGTTTTGACGCTTTAAAATCTGTTCCATAGAACCGAAAAATTTCAATAACACAAGAGAAATTCAACCAGAAATACTTAAAATATGACATACCAATACTTTTGATATGAAGTGTCATAGTCTTTAAGTCCCCTTTACCTTGCAAATAAAGTTCAAAATAATAGTTAAAAAGATAAACTATATTCAAGACAGGATTTTGAGAGATCTACGTAGATATTCTGATTGCTTCCCGAGTACTAGTTGGCTATGCCATACACAAAGGGTGAAACCTATGTCCATGACTACTAAATATGTTGGAGACGCCTATCAAAGGTATAATAGTTGATCTTTACATAAGGTGAAGAAAAATCCATTTCTGTTGCTTATTGTTTGCATGAACAGTTGTTGGTTTTTGCCTCTCGAGTATGTTGTTAATTTGTCCAAAAATCGCCGTAAAGAAAGATTTCTACGCGATCCTAATATCGGTAGTAAAGTAAAATTAAATCTATAGGAGAGCTGCCCTACAACTTCTCAATCGCTCGTTATATCACAGCGCGTCGCTAAATTCAGGGTCGCTGTATGAACTAGCTGAATACCCGTGCTTCGCTACGGTGTACATTCAAATTAAATATAACGGTCAATGTATGCAATTAATTTGTACGTTTAATATCCATGAAACATACTAATGTGAATTGAATACTTTAAAATCTTCCATCTCAATTAGTCTAGTGGTTAAATTTTATCTTTTACCGTATTTCAATATTTTTTTTATCAATTTATATCGTTGTTATGCACGTGGCGCGAAATTAATTTAAAGTATCACAAAAGAAAGAAACCACGTGATCGGCATTTAATAAATTAAATTCTAAAAATTAATCTTTTAAAAATTCCCCAAAAATCAGAAAATGGAGGTAAAGATTCGAAAGAGATTTTATTTTAAAGGAATTTTTATGATCTTTTTCGTGATATAAATTTTATAACCCTCAGATTATTATTTTAAATGCAAACTTTAAAATGTTACAAAACCAGCTTAACAACTTAATTTTAAAAAATCTAAGAAGAATTTTTCAAAAATCTTTCTTAGTGCCCCCTCCCCTACACTATAAGAAGAATCACCATGCACAATTTCAGCCCTTTATGTCGCGTGGTTTGGTCTGTGCGTTAACTGTCAGTCAGTCAGTCATGGAACTGTTTTATATATACGTATAGATTAGTGAATTAACATTTTAGAATGGTCGCATGGTTCTGCGTCAGCATTTATGGTCACTATGTGGAGAATGTACGGCACTGACATTTCAACGTGTTCAAATAACATCCCACTTGTGACGTGGCTGATATTAAATTTACTATTAGCATGACTAAGCCTTGACTACGACTTGACTGCAACTTTGTTTCCATATTTCTTTTGCATAATATAAATGTGTGTTAACTCAAATCCCAGACACAACACTTTACTAATAAATATTCAACTACTTTAATTTTTAAAGAATATTTTTTATAGCTTTACTTCTTTAGATGTTACGAGTACAAGATCTCTTAAAATAATTGTTCTGGACTGGTAATGTTTACCTGTCAGAAGTTTTTAAACATTCAGGGAAGAAACGCACGGCTAGGGAAAAAATACTACGTACTAGGAAAAAAAATACTCGTACGTCTAAGCTTTTACATGTCACCGAAAAATATTGTTAATGATTCGACTGGTGTGTTGTTCGTTAAACCATGAAACCTTTACTTGTACTTCAACATAAATATAAGCATTTGTGGAAAATAAAAGCATGGGAAACCTAATAAAACCAAAATATTTCGTACCAAGCACCAACAAAATTAGCTGTTTCTAAAATTTGAAAAGCTGTTCAATTATTGATTACGGCAAGCTTTTTTAGTCACATAGCATGGTAACGTTATCTATTTATTTATTTATTTATTATTTTCAAGGCTTTCATTGCACAGAACAACATCCAGTTTGCCATAAATCAAACATTGTTTTTAGTTGCCAAAAAAAATCAACATTTTTATTCGTATAGATAAATATATTTATATATGCACATATGTTTTTATGAGACTGCAAATAACTAACACAAATAAGATTAAACTATTATAACTAATTTACTATTCACACATGTTAATTTCTTTAAAAAGTGTTATATAATTGGGTTAAACGTTTGAAAAATAGTATTATTTAATAAAGTATTTCTGTGGGTTCAGATCCGACGAAAAATACAGGAAAATCTTAGACTATGTTGGAATAACGAATCATAAGCAGTTAATCATATATCAATGAAAGCAATATTCGCTGAAGTGACTACAGTTGCTTTTAAAAGTAAAAAGAAAAAATTAATCCAGTTCTTGAATTATGATTAATATGAGTAGATTTTGAAATATTTATCCATTAGAAATCTTTCTTTCGTTGCTGTATTAAAGGTACAAGGGATCTTCAACCTTGATTTTTTAAATTTTACATTTTCCGGCGGATAATGACGTTTACGAACAAGATAATGCACTATGTCAGAGGTGGGGAACTCGCGGCCTCCGTGATCTTCTCTTGCGGCCTTCATAAAAGCTAGCACTTGTATTAATTAATATTTAATTATATAGATTACAACAATTTCCAAATCAATAGAATTAAATAAAGAACGGCATGAATACGTACAGTGTCGGCCAAAATAAAGTTGACGTTTTGAAATTGTTGTCTAAAGTCGCTACAACTGTATATTTATCCAAATGAGCTTCGTTTACCTTGATTGTATGATACTTTAACTACACTTTATATGTAATTTAATGCTCAGAGTTCCTTAGCAATACTACCAGACATGTTATATGATCTCTACACAAAAACTATTTTCTTACTATTATTGTTGTGACTGACTCCATGTACGTTAAAACGTATTATTTTTTCTGCAAAAAAAAAATAATAATAATTAATGATTAATGTTATAACAAGTTTTTATCCTTATGTGAATCCAAAAATATTTTATATTGTAACTTTTTATGTCAAGTAATAAATAAATAAGGACTTAATTTTTTTGTTATTTTTCTATATAATGCACCAAATTGTTAAAACTATATCTAACTATAATAATTTCATAAAAGGCGCATTTATAGGTACATCAACTTATGCAGCCTCCTTTATTACTACCTACATGTGGCCTCTAATGGTAAAAAGGTTTCCCACCTCTGCTATAAACAAAAGGGGGATAATTTGTATCCTTGTTTACTACAAATGAAGACCTTTAGAATTTAAAATAAGGATTTTTTGGCAGAATAAGGCGTGTTTTTAAAAAAAAAGTTAAAAAATTCTAGCATTTTTCAAAATGCTCCATGCATACCAAATCATTTAAAAACCTTAAATTTTTTAATGTAAGTTTACCGTACATATATAAACATAACTGTGCAATGATTTTTTTTATATGAATCAAAAGCCATAAATAATTATTTTGTTAATCTGCCTGTCGTTTTTCATGTTTTTGATTTATTACATGGTCTATAAATACGGAAAATATTTTTGGTTTCAAAGAATAATGCACAGGTTTGTGGAAAGCACTTAAACTAACAGTCCTGACAAATTTGGAAGAAATCAGAACAAAAGTAATATGCATGGAACATTTTGGAAAATGCTATCATTTTTGAAGAATTTTTTGAAAAACAGATCTTCCACAAAATACTTATTTTTGTGTATATATTGTTATTTTTGATTTCTAAGCGTCTTCAATGTAGCAGAAAAGAATATTAATTATTGTCATTTTATGTATGAGAAAGAAATATTGAAAATTTAAAAAGATTGGAGGTCACATGTCCCCTTAAAATAAGAATTAGTTGTTCAAAACCTATGAATCAGCCGACGCAACGGGTCATGGCACACACACACATCTATATACTATATAAAACAGTTCCGTAACTGACTGACTGACATACAACGCACAGACCAAACCGCTGGACCTAAAAGGCTGAAATTTTGCATGGCGATTCTTCTAATAGTGTAGGGGTGCACTAAGAAAGATTTTTCAAAAATTCTTCTTAGTTTTTTTTAAATTAAATTTTTAAGCTGTTTTAGTAACTTTTTTTAAGTTTGCATTTAAAATAATAATTTGAGGGGTATGAAATTTATATCACAAGAAAGAACATAAAGTTACCTTTAAAATGAAATCTTTTTCGAATCTTTACCTCCATTTTCTGATTTTTGGTGAATTTTTAAAGATTTATTTTTTAGAATTTAATTTATTAAATGCTGATCACGTGATTTCTTTTTCTGGTACTTTAAATAAATTTATCGTCATATGCATAACAACGACATAGACAAAAAAAATGTTTTTTTTTCTTGCTAATGCGGCAGACGATTGGACGTTATCCAAAAAAATATTAAAATAGATTAAAAGATATGTTCCTCAAACTGTACTATATTAACTGTACTATATTCTTTAGCATGTCCTATTACATTTAATTTGAATATTTACTTCTACATTAGTTTATCTATTAAAATATCCCTTACGATTTTTTTTATAAATGTATTTTTTTTAATCAATTGTATATTGATCGTCGTATTTATTATATATATATATATATATATATATATATATGTGTGTGTGTGTGTGTGTGTGTGTGTGTGTGTGTGTTTGTTTGTTTGTTTGTGTGTGTTTTATGCATTAATTGCATACATTGACCGTTGTATTTAATTTGAATGTACTCCGTAGTGAAGTGCGGGTTTTCAGCTAGTATAATACATACATATATACATATACACTCATGGACAAAAAAATAGCGCACCAAGAAATAATTGCGGGATCGTAACGAAACTTGCAATGAAGGTACATGTCGGGGAGATATGCAAATGATTAGAAATGCAGCGTGATTGCGCATTACGTATAGCCGGTAGAGGGCGTTGAACATCGTACTCTGTGGAGTATAAAACAGGTAACCAAAGCTTGTTTGAGTGTGCTGAATCATTTACAAAGGAAGAGCTGAGATAGACATGCCATTTTTCAACAAGACAATGCTCAGCCTCATACGGCAAGGGTGTCACAAGACTGTCTCCGCACTGTTACTACCCTTCCTTGGCCTGCCCGATCCCCAGATTTGTCTCCAATCGAGCATATCTGGGATCATTTGGGACGACGAGTTGGGCATCCCACGAGTTTGAACGAACTAGAGGCAAGGTTACAGCAAATATGGAACGAAATGTCTCAAGACATCATACAGAACTTGTATGACTCAATGCCCGATCGTATCGCATCGTGCATTCGCGCTAGAGGGGGTCCAACGGAGTATTAACTCCTCCGTTTTTTTGCCTTTTTCTCTGAAATAAATCATCCTTTTTCTTTGATTTTCTTATCATTTACTTATATCAAAGTAGTCATTACGTATGTAAAATTTCGTTTCATTTTGACGACTCCTTCTTGGTGCGCTAATTTTTTTGTCCATGAGTGTATAATATATATGGTGTTTCATATTGAATGAGACAAAAAAAAGCATTCCTGTGACCTCTGTAATTATTTTAATTTAATAAATCAAATTTACAGTGAAACTATAGTTATCCAAGTTTCTGTGGATGTTCTATGTGTGCCTCTCCGGGGACACGGCAAATATCTATGCGGTATTCCAGTTCTTGCCACTCTCGTAATAGAATATTCTTTGTTAATTATTCGAGCTCTTCAGTTATCCGCTGCTTCAGTTGCTGAAAGTCCTGCGGAAATGGAGGCACGAACACTTTGTCTTTAACAAAACCCCATAGGAAAAAATCACAAGTCTGTTCGCGAAACCATCTACTTCCAGCTCATCTTACTAATTCCCACAGAAAGCTGTACGCAGCGGTTTATCGGAAGGTTTTAACGCCTGCACCATCTGAAAGGTGCATGGCCGGAATTTTAGACGTTTCCGTAAGACATGCCACGCCGTTGTATGATCCACATTGAGTTCAGAACTCGCGCGGCGCGTTGATTTTGTGGGACTTCGTAAAAACGTTCCGTGAATTTCTTCAACCACTTCGATTTTGGATTCTGGTCATCCTGTGTTGGTTTTCTTACACAAGCAGCCTGTGTCCTGAAACTGATTCCTCCACCGGTCGAAGTTGTGACGATGCGGTGGTTCTTTACCAAATTTCGCAAGAAAATGTCTTTGAACGACAATAAACGATGATGTTTTGGCATATTCCAAAACACAGTACGCTCTCTCCTGCATGGAAGGCGCCATTTTGATTAACAGTGCCTCTAGCGGCAATATCGTAACCGGAATATTTTTCACTGTTGCCAGATAAAACTTGTATAATGTAGCTTCAGAATTAATTTGTTTTGGCTAAATAAATCAATTACAGAATTTGTACTATGCTATTCTTTTTGTCTCATTCAATATGAAACACCCTATATCTTTATATATAAAAGGCAAAGTCTGTGTGTGTGTGACCGAGTTTTTGTCTGCTCGCGGCGCAGCGCAAAGACGGTAGGTCGGACAGTCTTGAGATTCGACACGAAGATGCCTCCCGAGGTCTCATTATGCACCTCGAAGCCCTTTTTTCGATTTTTTAATTAGATTTTCCGTAATTAAATATTTAGTCGCGATTTGGAGCTCCCGGACGAGTAAAAGCTCCGTAAATCCTAACGTATCCGTCCATGAATTTTTTTTTTCGGACGAGCCTATACGGGAAAGATGACACTATACGGAAATCACAATTAAAATTGTCTGTCTTAATTTATCGATTAATTGTGATTTTTTTTCGATCGCCTGTACGCACCCGTTTTTCGGAAAAAAACGCGATTTTGTCCGTGACCCTTTTTTCCAAATTGTCGAATCGATACGTAAATGTCGTTACATTTTTACGAAATTTTTATCTCAGAGACCCTAGACATCACAGTTTCGAAAGCCAGAACCAAAATTAATTTACAAATTGTAGTTATTTTTTAATAATTTATTTTATGATTCGGAAACTCTTGCGAGAAATCTCATTTTGGAGATTTCGTTCTTCATTTCCGGACGAAGGTAAAGAGGGTGAAAATAGGCGTGTATTTTTCGACGTCGTGCACGTGATGTGTTGGGGCGTTTGTTTTCTATGAGGGATTGGGTGGTTAAAGGAAATCGATTACTATTGCAGTGATAATCGATTAAAAAATCACATTTAGTAATGCCGTAATTTTTTTGGCCAACACTTAGTTAATATCATATAATTTGTGGTGTATTTGTGGAAAAAATCTATGAAGATTTCAAAGAATTTCAGCATGTGGAGGATGTGATATATTCGCTTTCAAGGAAATCGATTACTATTGCAGTGATATTCGATTAGTAATCAATCCTATGTCAAAAATTTTGCCAAAATGTGCCAGAAAGGATTAAATTTATATGGGTAAAATAATGTATCGTGGTGAGGAAAAGGATGACAGCGACGCCCATTAACAAAGGGTTAAGGCTACTAAAAAATTGGTAATTACATTACCCGAGCAACGCCGGGACGGGTACAGCTAGTATATATATATAACCAATGACGCAACAATCCATTGTGGACCAAAGCCGGTGGTGCCGATCTCCTTGACCGTGGGCTTGGGGGGGGGGGGGGGCCATACAGCATATGTCACGGGCAGGTGGTCAGCCTGCCGCGGAACTCTCAGTCAGTCCCCAAGCATGCTTGGTCCTCATTTTATCGACTCCCTCAAGGGATAAAAGGCTGAGTCGACCTTGCCCAGTTGCAAGGTCGAACCCTGGACCTGTGGTGTGGTAGCTTGAAGCTTTTAACCACTACGCTACAGGGTATATATATATATATATATATATATATATATATATATTTATTTATTTATTTATTTAAATATATATATATATATATATATACATACATACATATATACGATATATATATATATATATATATATATATATATATATATATACATATATATATACATACATACATTTATATAATAAAAAAATATATTTTATGAGCATTAAATTAGCCACAATAAACTGCTAAGAGTTGACCTGCCATTTTATATTGAGAGACTACATGAAATTTTCCCTCTGTGGAAATACAAAATCTTAATGTTTACATTTTGGTAGATTACTTGGTATCAATTTTTCACGATAACTTATAGTTGGGAATCTAGAAATTTTTTATCTCTTTTACATATTAACAATAAACATTTTTTTAACAAGACTAAATTTCTAAACAAAGCGTAAACATAATATATTGTTAGGACAGATCTTGTTATAGGTAAGATACAGAACTGTTTATAGGTATAATAGGTTTTACAATAGTATTTCTGTTTGAGCCAAACTGTACAATTGGGTTTCCTTATGCAGTTGTGAATCCTACATTCCGAGAAAATACCACAGGAATGCATAGTTTCTGAGAAATGCATATTTTGTAAAATAGCGGGAAACTAACATACTTACTGCATTACATTTTTAATAACATTTCACCTTTTCTACTTTAATCTAAAATAATTCACAGAGGGAAAACAAAATCTCATCATGTTAAGCGACTCTTTGCGTGAGATATTCATTCGATAGAATTCATGTAGTTACATCGAGGACTGCATAAATTTATTTTGCTTATATTTAGGTTATATATTTAATAAATAAATATTTTGCTACTATGGATGATAAACATGCTGAATAAGATGGGTAATTTGCAACAAATCGGTGTATAAGAAAATATTGTTTTTAATTCAAAAAAGGGATTGTTTTGTTTGTTTTTTAAGGTCGAATATATTATAGCACTCTAACGCAAATAAGATCGGTCCCTGATATTTAATTAAAGCCCTTTGCATGTAAAATATTGTTCAAATTGTTATTGATTTTTCTATTTCTTGGTGTTAGCGTGGTATAAATAGCAGTCATTGTAGAACAATCGTTAAACAATCCTACGTTTTAAATCTGAAACAAGTTTTTTGTCTTAAATATATTTATTTTCATATAACTTAAATATATAATTGCACCAGCAAAATTATTTTCCTCAGCTTAAATTTAAAAAAAAGGTTTATTTCGGCTTATTTTAACAGCTTTTGTCCGATAAATACCATTTTTAACGTAAGATTACGTTCCTCCATAACGGTCCTTCGGAAAGCAAAATTTCAGATGCTAAAACCGTCGGTCATCGCGAGTTATAATTTTGGCAGCGTGCCAAACCCAGTCTGTATCGCTTGGGCAAGCAGTAAACAGTTAAATAGAAAAGTACCAAAATGCGTCAAAATTTTGACATATACACACACACACATTAGAGACACACATTAGAGACACACATTAGAAGAGACTACCTGAAATTCTTTTGTAGTAAATATTTTCCATCGATGTAGTAAATGTTTGTTTTGTAGTAAATGTTTTACACTTTAAATTTTTATCAGTATTTCCATACGGCTGCCATTCTTGAATTGAGTAATTTTTATTTTCATAGATTAAACAATATTTCAGCTGTCACATCAAATGTACTTGATAACATAGACACATTATTAAAGGAATCCCTGACAGAGTGTGAAAGCAAAAGTCGGGTAAACTGAGAATTTAAAATTTTAGCAATTTTTCTATATGCTAACCCTTTTTACGTCCTTTTAATATGCATATAGTGTAAAATAAACTTGGTAATAAATTAGATATTTTTTATAAAAGAGATATCTTATCTACTTAGATGTTTTCGAAAATCTAGAATTATTTGACAAGATTGTGTATGACTGCTTGTTGAAGAATGGGATTTAGATTCTTAGAGACGAGATTTATAATAAAATAATCTATATATATATAAAAAAATCTATATATAAAAAATCTATATATGTTTTATGGATATTAAACATAGAAATTAATTGCATACATTGACCGTTGTATTTAATTTGAATATTTTCTTCTACATTATTTTGTCTATAAAAATATTCGCTACGATTTTTTATAAATATATTTTTTTGTCATTAATTGCATACATTAAACGTTGTATTTATTATAAATATATATATTTTTGTTTTTTGGGGCATTAATTGCTTACATTGACCGTTGTATTTAACTTGAATATTTTCTTCTACATTATTTTGTCTATAAAAATATTCGTTACGATTTTTTTATAAATATATTTTTTGTCAGTAATTGCATACATTTACCGTTGTATTTATTATAAATAAATAAATAAATAAATATAAATATATATATATATATATATATATATATATATATATATATATATATATATATATATATATATATATATATATATATATATATATATATTGTTGTTTGGGGGCATTAATTGCATACATTGACCGTTGTATTTAATTTGAATGTACTCCAACGAAGCACGGGTATTCAGCTAGTAACATTATAAGAAAACTTTATTTTTACTTACTGCGAATCAGTTGCAAGTGTTCTTGTCGAAGCTGTATCACCAACTGAGTCCTTTCAGTTCACAACACGAAAAAAAATTTAATACGGGAGTTTTAGAAAAAAAAAAACTCCCAGAAAATCAAATTCTGAACTTCATACACGTAAAGATTTCCAATTAAAAAATAGCACGAAGGCCAGGCGAGCGTAAAATTAGAAGGGGAAAAAAAAATACCCGGGTAAGCGATTCAATTTCGGAGAGAGACGAGGCTTGTTTGCGTGGTCTCCTCAGCTCTGCATCTTCTTTTAACCTCCCGATTTTTGTTTCGATTCTGAGTTACCTCACACGTGATTTTCTCTGAAAGTGAACAAAGTTCATGACCTCCCAAATCACAACCTTGCCTCGAGTCACGGCGCCGGTTTGCGAGTCCCTACCGGTTCCGATATCTTTTGACAGCTCCTCCCTTACGCTCAGGGAATACGTAATAAGTGTCAATACCCTCTCTCGAGATATATCAACATTTCTCGAGGTACAAACGAAGAAAAAATCGCGCAAGAGAATGCAGGAGGTCGCATTTGTCCCACCAGGCTAAAAAAGCGAGGGTAGCGCCTGGTATTGCAGAGGGACGAACAGCTAATGTGATGCGACTTTTGTAATTTCGTGTCACTCTGGTTTGCGTCATACTAAAAGGTCGGTGGTATTGGTATATCGTAGCAGACACATAGCTTACGAAAGGCTTTTCTATGAAATCATCTTTTTTTTTCCCCCCATAGAAATAGCTTTCTTTTTGCCCTCTTAAACAGGTTGATGGTACTTGCATAACGATGATTGATGCGGACATTTATAGTAATTCATACTATTTTGGTTTTGAATCATGATAAAATTTGTAAGAGGCTTAACAGGGTCATTACCATTATATTATTTACTTCTAGAATTTTCACGAGGAAAATGTGGTCCATTTCTTGGGAAAATCAACTGGAGTGGAATTACACTGGAAGAATAGAACTGGAATCATAAAAGCCATGGTTATGGGAAGTCACGACGCTTTATCTCTACTTAGTTTTTTATACACTTTCTCTAACTGCAAATGCATATGTGAAAATAAGGTGTGCAGATAATTGATAAAATATTATACAAATTACACTTAAATTGATATAATATCAATTTATTGAAAATAAAGTTTATTGCAAAACAATATTAATGCATAGAGCAGGGGGGTTTTCAACAGGGGTTGTGGGTGACAACCTGACTATATTGTCACGTAGACGGATCGAGGGATTTAACACAGAGAGCACAATTTAGATAAACGAGATTTTTATTCACAGCAAGCGAGTTAACATGCACCCAGCTGGAACCTAACTGACTTCCCATCAACTTGAGAGAAGCCTTTTTATACACTAAAGAACTTTCTAGAATTATTTAATTTAAGAGAATTAACATATTTGGTACTTTCCCGAAGCTTCGAGAAAGCGAACATAAATTAACTAAAAAGAACAGGAAATACATTCGACAGTCCGTCTCGAGGACCTTCTGAATTGGAGCCCAGTGCTTTAGCCGTTCGGCCACGCCGTTGCTCGAGAATGATTGTAAATATGACATTATCCCACCTTTAAAAGAACAGCGTCTCGCTGTTAGATGACTTCTTATTTTTGTTTTTGGAACGCGTTACTGGACCCGAATATTCCTCTTTCTGGTTAGCATCATCATGCTTATTATTAGCATTCCCTGGTTCCTCCTGAAGAGTAGTTGGATCTTCCTGTAAGGCTGTTTCTTGCGCATTCGGATCATAGTAGGGTTTCATGCGTAACACATGCACCACATCTCGTGTTTTTCGTGTTTTTGACATAGGATCAAAATCTTGAACTTCATAGGTAACGTCGGAGAGCTGCCTTAGTACTTGATATGGACCGAAATACCTTTTGAGGAGCTTTTCTGATAGGCCTACTTTACGAACGGGGGTAAAAATCCGTACGAGGGTTCCAGGCAAATATTTTACTATTCGGTGCTTTGCGTCATAGATCCGACAATCTTTTTCTTGAGCTTCCAGTGTCCGTACTCGAGCTAGCTGCCTTGATTCTTCTGCTTGGGTGATTACTCGATCGAGGCAACCCGACACTGTTCCATCAGGGCTATACGGGAATATAGTATCCAGTGTTGTTTCGGCTTCTCGACCATACACTAAGCAGAAAGGTGCGAATCCAGTGGTATCTTGTCGAGCGGTATTATAAGCAAACGTGACAAATGGTAGTATTGTGTCCCAGTTTTTCTGTTCTATGTCCACATACATAGACAACATATCGGCTAAAGTTTTGTTAAGTCGCTCAGTCAGACGATTTGTTTGTGGATGGTATGAGGTCGTCATTCGGTGGACAACATTGCAGGTTTTGTCAATTTCGGAAATTAGCTTCGACTGGAAGACTTGTCCTCTATCGGTGATGATAGTCCGTGGCGCCCCATGCTTCAAAATGATTTCTTCGACAGTGAATTTTGCAACTTCAGGTGCTTCAGCGGTTGGCAGAGCTTTTGTTATGGCGTAACGAGTCAAATAATCGGTACATACGATGATCCATTTGTTACCAGCTTTAGATTTTGGAAATCTTCCTAATAAATTCATACCCACCCGCTGGAAAGGTACCTCTGCGGGAGGTATAGGAATTAGACGACCAGGCAGTTTTTGAGGAACGGATTTCCTTCGTTGACATTCTTTACAGTGCATTACATAGCGGCGTACGCTTCGATAAAGCCTAGGCCAATAAAATCTCTTACGTATTCTATCATACGTCACACACACACACACACACATATATATATATATATATATATATATATATATATATATACAGTCGAACCCCGTTATAGCAAACCTGGTATATAACGAACTCCCGGAAATAACGAAAGGATTCATTAGCATTAAATACAATAGGAAAACGGCGGGACCAAAATTTTCGTTCGTTATATATCAGGTTCGTTATTTCCGGGAGTTCGTTATATACCAGGTTCGCTATAACGGGGTTCGACTGTATATATATATATATATATATATATATATATATATATATATATATATATATATATATACATATATATATATATATATATATATATATATATATACATATATATATATTTGTGTGTGTGTAAGTAAGTAACTGTGTATATACAGACAGAAAGAGATACGAATTTGCTAGGAAATTCTATTTTTTCGTTAAAAGACTTGTAGACGTTTTTTAGCGTTACGAGTTGAATGCTTTTATTTTTTCGTTTCTTGTTAAATAAAATATTTATTCCATCATCCCAAAACCCATTCATATATACGTGTTTTCTTTTTCTTTTTGTTGTGTATGCGTATATTTGTGTTACATTTTCGCGTGATACTGCATGTATTGACTTCACAGTAAGCGCGGAAAATAAATCTTTATGGGGAAGTTTATTTTTTTAGACGCAGTACGAATGGCAGACTTTTGTATCTTTTTTCCTTAATACATTTTGTTTCTTAATTTTCTTTAGCTAAAACAAGAGATAAAAATTTTCGTTAATATGAGGTTGAGTGTCTTGATTTTTTTTCATCTTTAATTAAAAAAAACAAAAAACATTACATATTCTTCCATTTATTTTACGAATTTTTAAAAATCTAAATATCATAAACCAGATTCAAACATTTCCTTATCTCTTTTGAAAGCCAAGGTATAATTTTTACTAAAGGGCAAGGGTAACACTCTCCCCCCCTCCACCTCTCCATTTCGCCCCTGAAAAAAACGTTGGTAAAAAAAGTTTTGCACGTAATAAAAACATTATTTTTTATAGAAATCTATTCGATCGATAATCGACGTTTTCTTTTTCCTTTTCGTTAAAAAATAACTGTGTAGAGGCTGATGAAATCCTTCCGAGATTGTTTATCATACACTCCTGGCCTTTAAAATTGCAACACCAGGAAGAAAAGCAAATAACAAATTTTTACTTATTGTACGTATACTGCATAGTAGGAAGAAAACATGATTATATTTGGAGGCAAGTTGGGGGTATTCAGGGTCCGAAATCAGTACACACAGTTGCCGACCTCTGTCAGCTAAAACGGCTCTAACCCGGTTAGGCATCGGGTCGAACTGGGCTTGGATGACAGATACGGGAAAGTCGTTCCATGCTGCTTCAAGTCTATGCCGCATTCCATCAATCGTAGTGGCTGGAGAGCGGTGGCGGCCCAGTCTCTCAGCAACCCATGACCAGATGTTTTCAATGGGTAAGAAGATCGGAAGAACGTGCTGGCCAGGGCAACAGTCGAACACCCTCGGTGTCGAGGCAGGTCAAGACACGACGGGCAACGTGCGGTCTTGCGTTATCTTGTCGAAAGATGACGTCTCCGAGGCCTCGAAGATAGGACACAGCCACCGGCCTTAAGATTTGAGATATGTAACGCTGGCTGTTCAGATTGCCGACGACGCAAAAAAGAGGTGTTCGTGTCACGTAACCAATGGCTGCCATAGGCGTAGTGTCACGGGAGCACGGGGGGGGGGTGCACGTGCCCCCTCCCCAACTTAACTTGAAATAAATTAAAATGTTGAAGTTCAGTTCAAATCAGAGAATTGTAGAAAAATTTTAAGATAATTGGCTTTTTTTCTCCATTTCAAACTGTGAAACTGAACATTCCGATTATGTCTTTAGCCTTAACATAGTTTTTAACAATGATATGATCCATAACAAAAATTCGATGCGGTATTTTTTTTTCTCATTTTATTTACATTATACTTATTTTCTCATTGTATAACTTTTGAATACTGCTCAAACATCAGTTCTATTGTTATTTAATTTCAAAAAATCATAATACAAGTTGGTTATAATTAAAGTTCCACTTTGAAGTGGTCATAAAAGGAAAACTACTGGACCAAATGTTATCAAACTTGGTAATAGTTTAAAGGAGGTCATCGGAATTTCTTTTCCGCCAAAAAAGTTCAAAAACTCACCACCAGGGGGGAAATGGTGCTGTATGCAATATTGTTAAACGAAATAAGGGTCGAAATCTAACTCAACCTTTTGTTACACGGGTTTAACATTTTGTATACCATTAAGAAACATTGACCTAAACAAAATTACTATTTGAAGTGTGCGCATTCCGGAAATCGTTTTCAGCAGGCCTCAACTCCTGTGACTTCTGGCTATGGGGTTATCTCAAAAGCACTGTTTATGGTGATAATCTAAAGACTTTGGCGGAATTGAAAGATGCGATACCCTGACATGTCCGTAACATTCTTCCTGATATGCTAAGAGCTACTGTTGAGAATGCAGTAATGCGATTTAACTTGCTTTCGGAAAATGGTGGATGCCACATTGAACATGCTTTGTAACACGTTTCAGAAACGATTAAACACATTTTAAACCGATGTCTTCATGTCTTATTTCGTTTAACCATATTGCATACAGCGTCATTTCCACCCTGGTGGTAAGTTTTTTAACTTTTTTTTTCAGAAAAGAAATTCCCATGACCTTTAAACTATTACCAAGTTTGATAACATTTGGTCCAGTAGTTTTCCTTTTATGACCATTTCAAAGTGGAACTTTAATTATAACCACCCTGTATTTCATATTTTAAGGACCGCCCGGTAGTCAATGCGCCGAGGAGAGCCCTAACTGAATTCAATTCTTGCACCACCACCCCCCCCCCCCCCTCAAAAAAAAAAAAAAGTTAGAAGCACGCTACGCTTATGATGGCTGAACATACTATCACACCAGGTGCAGGGCCCTTATAACGATATCGAATGCAAGCAGGCCACGTGCGTTCTCCTCGGCACCTCCAAACACGGATGCGTCCATCACGATACTGCACAAAGAACCGGGACTCGTCTGAAATGACCACGTGGTGCCACTCCTGTATCCAATTTTGTCGTTGGGCGCACCACTGTCGCCGCGCATCTCTATGCAGCAGTGTCAAGGGAAGCCGCAATAATGGTAGCTTTGAACGGAAGAAAAGGTATGCATTCAAATATTTTTAAGTGAGAGATGTAACCTAAAGAAAGGTGTATTGATAGTTCCTTGCAATCTTATGTCAAAATATTTACTCTCAAATTTAGCATGACTTACAAAGTTTTCCACAAATTCTTCCGAATTTGCAGCGTTACCAGGCTAACAGACACAGGGGGACCGAACTTAGGAATAAACTGGTATATTTCAATTTCTGACGATCATAAATTATAGAATCTATGAAAATTCAGGTTAAAAGAATATAAATTCTTCAATAGTCTGAAATGAGCGAAAAAAAAATTTTTCAACTTTTAGTTAAATTTGGTAAAAATTTTATTAGTTTAGTGAACTTACTGCTCAACTAAACGTTTTGTTTAGCCAACTAAACATTTTGTTAATCAACTAAACATTTTGTTAATCAACTAAACGTTTTGTTTAGCAGTAAATTTTAGAATACAAATTTTAATTGTAACAAAAAAAGTTTTTAAGAGTAATTAATAAGTTTAGATTAATAAGTTTTTCTCTAATCTTATTAATTCCGCACAAAAATTGCCTCCTTGTTATTAAATACTAGTCAGGGCTCAAAACAACAGAAAGAAGCTTAATAATTTAGGATTAAGATGCGCGATTCTAAGAAAAGAAATGTAAAATAACCAAAAACTAGCACCTAGTTATTTTTTTACGATCAAAATATTATGAGTGCGGGCGTGTGCATGAGAGATAAATTCCAGAATCTTAAGTGCAATAGTTTAAAATATTTCACTTATATTCTCTTCAAATGCTTGACAAAAAAAAACTTACAACCACATCTGTAAGTATTTATACCCACCTATTTCCATAGCAGTGTCATTCGAACTCAACCTTGAATTTATTATGAACAGGGAGATTTTTTTTGCTTGATTTTTTTTCTAAAGCACAATTTTAGTGGGTGTTAAAGCGGTTTCTCTTGTTTCCTTTTGCTTTTTATTTTTAAAATGTTGTTATAACATGATTCTGTTCAACCAGGAAGTGAAACAGTTTGCACCTCACTTCCTGGGCTGGACTAAGTTGGCTTCATATAAAAAACAAAGAACATAAAATTGCCGGCTACCGTTACATATTTATGATAGTTTGGGACATTAGTCAAACCCGGCAGCTACTTTGAGCCCGCCAACATAACGTTACCATAAGTAAAACAATGTGAACTTAATTAAAAGAATCGTTCTTTGAGTTAATTTAGTGCTTTGTTGCGTTTTAAAAAATAGTTGTACCGGTTCTTCTATTTTCTCGTTATTCACGGTATGGTACACGCTTTTTAGACGAAAGATAATGTTCCTCAAACTGTACTATATTAACTGCACTATGTTCTTTAGTATGTCCTATTAGATTTAATTTGAACATTTTCTTCTACATTATTTGTCTTTAAAAATATCCATTACGATTTTTTTATAAATACAGAGGCTGTTCGCACATTTTTTAGACGATTTTGGTAAGCGGTAATAAAAAATCGTTTGCTGCAAAAGAAATAATTGCAATTGTACTATGTTTTTAAAAGTCAAAATTATCGTCTGCGGCTTGAAAGTTTTGCTTTTATTCAAAATGGCGTTTTTAACAAAGCAGTGGTTCGAAGGCTACATTTATGCTCTTTCCGAAGAGAAATATGCATACTCCGTTATCCAAAAACGATGTGAGAGTCATGGTTTTGTGATATCTAAAGCGTCGATAGGTAATATCGTCAACAAGAAAGGAAAAAACGTCAAATTGGAGCCTCAAGTGGGACAAAAATTCCAAACAAGTTTCCAAGGAAAAAACGGACATCTTCGACTATTGCAAAGGTGCGTTGTTTAATGTTAAAAGAAAATCCCCCTAGTCAAAGGACACTTGCAAAATCATTAAAATGCTCGGTGTCCACTGTAAACAAAATGATAAACGTTGATTTAAATCTTAAGAAAGCGAAAAGACGCAATGTGCATCGTCTTCTTCCAAATCATATCGCTGAACGCAGGATACGCTACAGAATTCTATATGAGAAACACTTATCCAAAGAAAAATGGAAAACAATTGTCACAATAGATGAATCATGTGTGTATTTAAATGATTGCAACAAAAAAAGAGCCATTTATTATCATAAAAGGGGAGAAAAAATTAAAGTACATGGTTCAAAGAATCGAAAGAAAGTTTTTCTAAGGGATTCATGATTGTTGCGGGTTTTTCTTATAATGGCAAGTTAAAAATAAAGAGAGTGGAAAAAATGTCAAGATTAACTCCAAATAATATCAGGAACATATTTTATCGCCAATTTTTCTGAATGAAATACCATCGCTTTACCCACAGTGCCATCAATCTGTGAGACTCCATCAGGACAAAGCTGGCAGTCACACATCAAAATCCACTGTAAATTTCCTAAAAGAAATGGAACAAAAAACTGGTATCGAGGCCATACCCTTCACTGATATCCCTACTAAATCTCCCGATGTATCACCTATGGATTTTTGTGCTTTCGGACTTTTAAAATCTGCATTATCCAAACGTCGTCCCAAAACCCTTACAGGACTCTGGAAAGCTGTTCAGGAGGAATGGGATAGAATACCTCTTCTGACACTTCAAAAGGCATTATTATCCTGGAAATTGCGGTGTCGAAAGATAGTTCAGAATAAGGGATGTCAAATAGAACATTTAAAACACAAGAATTTTATGTAATTTAGTTTTGTGAATACAACATACATCGTCTAAAAAATGTTCGAACAGCCTCTGTATATTTTCTCGTTTTTTTTAACATCAATTGCATACATTGATCGTTGTATTTATTAAAAATATATTTATACATATTTTTGGCATTAATTGCATACATTGACCGTTGTATTTAATTTGAATGTACTCCGTAGCGAAGTACGGGTTTTCAGCTAGTTTTCTAATAAGACTGCAAACAGAGGTGGATCATCGCACGTAAGAAGAACGCACTTTGGGCCTCCGAAAATTAGTAGCTTCAAAGAGATACGTTCTGAAAACCTCAGGCAAAGATACCATATTCATCTGAACTACGTATTTGCTGTTCGTCGAACGACAAACGGCGAAGTACAAGATTTTACAACTGAGCAACTGACGAACAAAGTTTTCTGTTCGAAGTGAGAAAATACGTTAAATAATAGTTATTGATAGTATTTTGGAAAAGGTTGGCCTCAAAACTAGATTGTGCTGAGGGCCTCCAAATCCTTTATCCGCCACTGACCGTACAACTACTTTAAATCTGTGTGTGAGAGAGCATGTGTGTTTGTGAATGCGAGGCTAATCTTTCTAAAACACTCTATAACAAAAAAAAAATCAACGCATCAAGAAGTTGTCCACTTGCGATAAAAATAGGTTGATGGGAAGGACATGCACAGAAAAAAAAATATTAAAATTTCAGAACAATTGAATGATTTATTCCACAGTTTGATCGTCACAAAGTGAAGAAGTCATTAAGGCGTGGATAAAATCAGTCACCCGGCGTGGCATAGACTGATAAAGTTCCCGAATGGTATCCTGCGGGAGTTCTTGCCACATTAGCGCCCTTTGCACGTACGTTCTTTCCCGCAGGAAACCACGATCCCGTGCGATTGAGTGCACGTGTGAAGGTGTCGGAGAGGAAAGGAAAGCTGCTTTGGAGCGTACTGCAAGTTTTCCCGCGCACAATCCCGTACGTTCTTTTGCGAGTGCTTGGAGCGTGCGCGCAATCCCGTACCCTCCAAGCACTCGCGAAAGAACGTACGTGTAAAGGGCGCCATTGTCTCCAACTGTCAGGATAAATCGGCAACATTCCGGGACAGTTGCAAAATCCTTTCCATGACGTCCCAAATAAGCTCTATGGAGCGACCTATGTAGCCAAGGAAATGTTCGGCAAGCTTGAAGACAATTCATGGCAACACATGCCGTATGCGACCTAACATTACCTGGTTGGAAAGTAAATCCGCGGTGGTGAAAAAGTAACGGCAACAAAACGAGTCGTAGAATGTCGTCTACGTACTACTGTGCTGTAAGTGTGCCACTTATGACTACCAAAGGGGCCCGGCTATCAAAGAAAATGGCACCCCAGACCATAACGCCCTATTGTAGACCTGTGTGGTGCACGATAATAAGGTCAGGTTCACCACGCTTCCCTGGACGTCTCCAGATACATCTTCGGTGGTCGTCAGAACGTAGTTGGGAACGGCATCAGCGCAGTTCCAAGTTGATTGAGTCAAACACCACTGTAATCGGACTTGATGGTGACCAGGCATGAGGAGTAAGCGGCGTAACGGTCGTCGCGAGTGTAGATTCTGCTCTCTCAGTCGTATGTCAGGGGTCATGTTGGACATTTGTGTGCAGGTCACACGTCGGACGGTTGATAACGACGACTCCGGTGCTGTGACAGCTGACCTGAAAATCGCTCAGTCTTCCCGTTCTGTTGTGGTCCTAGGTCTACCTCTGCAGTCCTGACGCTTAAATCTACTAATCACTACATCGCTTCGACCCAGATGTCAAGCGATTCTTCGATTTGCCCAACCTGCTTCTTTCAATCCGATGACTCAAGCTCTTTCAAACTCAGAAATATACTCGTAATGAGCATAAATCCTTCTGCGATGCATTGTTACAGTCGACGCAAGATATCCGCAGTCGAAATGCAACAGAAATTTTGAACATCAGTTCGGGAGTCGTTCCTTATACTTATACACCTGCTGGCAGCGCCAGTTCTGATGCTCTGGAGATCCCGCTATTCATTTTTTGGACACTAAATTTTAGTTATTTGCATGTCTGGTCGGAACATCTTTTTTAATACGAAATTTTGTACGAAATTTCATTAAAATCGGATAACTCCTCCTTCGTGCGCCGATTTTTTTTATAGAGTGTATTTTGGGTAGACCTCATTTGAAGTCTGAGAATGAGTAATCAAACCTCAATAATTTTCAACAACTGAACATTCCATACTTAACATATACATCAGTTTCTTGTACCACAGTTTTAGAAAGAAAAATTGTAAAAAGATCATGTTAAAAATGAAAATTAGCTGTCGGAATTGAAGAAAAATACTAAAGGAACTAAACAATTGTCCAAGTGCATCAACGCCTTCATCTTTCTGTCATTTCTGCTTTCTGATCCCTTTCCCACCATTATGTACGACTGCATTATATCATAGCTGCTAACCTTCCTTTTTTCCATTTCCACTTTTCTTTGTTATCAAATGATGTTCCATCGATCTTATTAATTCGATTGTTTAACCAACAAAAGGGGATTTTTTTATGAAACAATTTTGACGGCGATGGTCGTCAGACACACAAACTGGTACTCGATGGACAGAAAACACAAATATCCCTCCTTTCTCAGCGCTGAACGGTCGTGACCAGTTTCCACGCGACCAATGCCAGAAATCGATGGCCGGTCGATTGCCTCAATAAAGCGTACCAACCAGCGACCTGAGCATTCATATCTTCGATTCCTATAGGTCACGCTACTTTCTGATTCACTCTTAAGTTCCAGTCAGAGATGGGGCGGGATTCGAGGGGAAATGAAGTGTTTGTTGTTTGTGGTGTTTCTGCTAAAAAGCACATCTTGACGAACTAGTCTTCCCAGTATCTTCACCTCATGATCCCAGGAACCATGCAAAATACAATGGGGTACTTGAGACGTTTTAAGTAAGTTTATGTTTACTTGTATGTCAAAATGTGAGGAAATTTCAGTTACGTACGTATTTGCAAAATGCTGAAAAGATAGTTTTTTGTTTACATGTGGTCAGAAAATGAAATTTTTTTGCGTGTGAGTGTGTTTTCCGGTATAAACAGAAACTGTAAGTTATAACCTCATTTGCTATCCTCTACCAGTTGTTTCACTTTGCTTTCCTGGATATTATCCACAATAATTGAGTCACGGTTACTCGCATTTATGTAACATTTTCAGATTCTAATACAATAAATGTTTTTCAGTAATAACATTCGTAGCACTGAAAAATTAAACTTATGTGTGCAAAGATCTTTTCATATTTACAGGTGTCGGTAGAAGTTAAAAGCTACATTGTGGCAACTGTCAAATTATCGGAATTTTTCGCGTTTTTCACGGGAACCGTATGAGAACATGGTTAACTGTCTTATCAAGTTTTAATAATAGTTAAATGTGGTACGGTATTTTTTATCATTTATTCCAATCACCAGGAACTCATCAAGGATGTTCAGGCATCTGTTGCAGCAATATTAGTAAAACTGGTAAATTTCGGGGGAGGGGGGGAGATTTTACGGTACATTTACATGTGTTGCTTGATCGTTTTTCTCAGTTTTGCTGTAATTTTTTCAATTTCCGGATCGTGAAAATAATCCTAATTAATTTAAAATTTAAGTTACTGAGTTCAGACTAACACTCCTTTACACGTCTTTTTGCAATTGAGAAAATAAACAAATTTTTATTTTCTCAAAGCTGGCCATTTTGCTACAGACTGTGTATGGTATATGCAGGATTTTTTTTTCAATTAAACAATTACTGTTTACGTAGTTAAAAGTGACATTCATCTTTTAACTCCATTGTTGCTCATCAAAACTAGATTAGTTTACTTATGCGGGGACATAATGTGAGTATATTTGAAAGGCATTTCAATTCGTAATATTCTATGTCGACACTGTAAGCAGTCAACGAAATTATGGCAGATGCAAATGAATCAGAAACGATCGGATGATGAAAGCGTTTTAATTCTGTAGCTTCATAGTATTAGAAAAGGAACTTACAGCTGTCAACGTTGTAAAATCTTATGTAACCGGATATAGTTTCTATAGGAATTCAACAAGAGCAATAATAAACACTGAGCAATCAAATTTTAGCATTCCACTTAAGAAAATCTCGACGCATGAAAATAAATTAATTTAAAAGCCGTTAACCGCGAAAACTTTTCAATTCCTCAAGATATTATTTTAATCTTAATATTTAATAGATTTAAAAGTATTTTAATCAAAATATAAGTAGAACTTTTTTGTTAGGATTTTAAATGGCTATTCATTACCATGTTTTTATTAACTGGCCTTCTTGTTTGTTTGTGTGTTTGTCCCTTACAAATCTTGCAATCGATTTTTAACTAACTTCCCGACTAGCTAGACATTTAGCTCAGTCAAAATAGGTTTTATGGCTAAAAAAAATATGAAAGTTTTGAGAATTGGTGGAGATGTTTGTTTAGGCATGCTAATGAACATACTAAAAGTCCCCACCGATCAGACTTGAGCTTTCGCCGCCATCTTGGAAAATATGTACACTTTTTTGGTTTTTTGCAAGTAACTTGAGAAAAATTGATTTTATGTAAAAAATTAAAATTTAAAAATTGAAGAGCACTAAATTCTGAACAAAAACGTCATTTACATTTTTTTTTATAAATCGAACACTGACAAAGATAATTGACTTTGAAAGGAGCGAACCATCACGCCTGGGACGCGGATGCGCGAGTCCTCCCCATCGCGATGGGAGGATGATTCGCGCATGTGCGCCAAAAGTCTTGTATACTCACATTTGTCAAATTTCTGCATATCAAAGCTCAAGAGAAAGTTGCAACAACACCCAATCCATTGTTATCAGGTTGTATTGTGAGGCTTGGTGGATTCTATATTTTTATGTCATACTTAGGCTGCATTGGGTACATAATGGCTGGAGGTGAGTTAAAATAAATATTAACTTTGATGTACGTAACTACGTCAATAGAAAAAATTTTGCCTGGCCATGCATACGCTAGAAAAATCCTAGCTCATTTATCTACCCAAACAGCTTTAGCAAAAATAATTTTTGACGACATGGACATATCTGATTTCAAAGCAATAATCTTCATGGGTTGTTTAGAGATTTTGAAGGTTTTTTTGTGTTTTTGCAAATAACTTGGAAAATATTAACTTTTATGTAAAAAAAGTTTAATACAAAAATTAAAGAAAATTAAATTGTGTACAAAAATATTAAATACATTTTGTCGTAACCCTAACACGTACAAACTACACGTACAACACGTACAACACGTATATTGACTATTAAATGCGCGTTGATTATGGAGGTAGCGTCCAAGTCTCGTTGCAGGTGCTTTCCTTTGAATTATCTCCACTCCCTCGTTGCGGCATTCTTTAAACACAAGAAAATAGACTTTGATGTGTTTTAGTATGTAGATAATTGATTATTATTAATTTTATAAACGAATGTAATAAACTTGGATGTATTCACTACCGTATTTTCACTGTGTATAATTTTTTAAGCTTACCTACTTTATGGTTGACGTGCTTTTTTCGGCACGGTATTGTTCGCGTCGTCAGTCTTGAAAAGATCATCTATGGGGCAGCTAGCATCACTCCATTCATCAATTCCTTTTATTGGATCCTCATGATCTACAGGGCAATAACTTCAAAGGGATATGTCGTTGTGACATACTCCATTGCAGTTATTGCAGGCCGTTGTGCAGATGATGTCTGATTTCCGACACACGCATCTTTCTCTCCAGTCTGTCTTGCTGTTGCAAAACACTATGCTTAAAACTGAATCGGGAGCCACTGCATCCATAGTTGGAATGGGCACGAGGGTTTTCTCTTGATGTTTCCAGTCCCACACTTCAGGATTCAACTCATTCCCAAACCACTTCTGCACTTGGTGATACAACCGAAAGGAAAGTAGCCTGGCTTCCTCTTCAGTTGAGGGAAGAGACGAAATGTATGGTTTTATTTTAGTGTCAAATTTTGCGAAGCACTTGTATCTAAACTTATTTAGGAACTGTTCACTGGAATGTGCTCCATACCAGATCAGAAAAAAAGCCTTCTCCTGCTTGAACCATCATTGTGCGATGAGTTGCATTTATTAACTACTGTAACGTTGTGTTCCATATCTTTAATTTGGAACATTTTTATGCAAAGTTTCTTTTCTTTGTTGAATGCTGCAGAAGTAGTATCACGTCCACTGAACGCATGTAGAAAAAGGATACTTTGGTAAGTCCTGATGATTGTATTTTATTTGATGAATATATTTTTTTTCTTTGGTTTCCCTTTGCGTGGTTTGACAGGGAAAATGTCTTTTTTCTGTAGGAGTGAGAGCTGTTAATAGAACCAGGTGGTCAACATCTTCACCGATGGTTACAACGATGTTGTTACCAGAACATGCTTCATTAATTGCAGTATTTATAATGAGAATGTCGGCGGCGTCATTACTTTGTCGGAATCGAATCCCATTGTTTCCCACCTCAGCTGAAAGAATGCTAATCAATTCGCTCTTATTGTTTTCATTTGAAAGGAGAACTATTCTTGTTGAACAGTAACTCGCATGTTTCCATCAAAATTTATGTCTACAGATTTTTTCACTTTAGACCGTATATTTTGTTCAATATTTTTGTAGTGTTAGTGGTGTTGGATTTTCCATTCAAAACGACTGTACAGCTGGTACCATAATGATTTTTTATATAGTTAACTTAATTTATGCAAACAGCCGAAAAAGTTAATCTTTTCCTCATTTGACACGGTGTAGGAGAAAACCACTGTCCACAATGTTGAGGCAGGTAAAGAGGTTAAGGTCTTAGTTTGGAACTTCAAAAATGTCGTACATGGCCAATGTCGTTGTCTCTCGCATACCAGCTTCATTAAATATAGCCAACGGGAAAGCAGCTAACTCATATTCTAAATAAAATGCTAGGTGTTCGTCGTTTTGTTTAGCAATCGCTATCCTCTGAAAAAGCAACAACGGGTTTACTACTATATTGAAACCGTTTCTTTCACAGTACAATTGACGGTGATCAAGCTTTCATAAGGTCTACCATTTCAAAGTACTGAACCCAGAGGGCTTCAGTGGGGCCATTCTCTTTCAACTGCTTCAAAGTCATCCTCATTTTAATCTCATATACGATAGCTCGTATATGAGTATGTCCGTTTATGGTTTCTAACGATAGTAGTTCAGTAGCAAAATCTCTAAACAACTCATGGAGATTATTGCTTTTGAAATCGGATATATCCATGGCATCAAAAATTATTTTTGCTAAAGATGTTTGGGTAAATAAATAAGCTAGGATTTTTCTAGCGCATGCATGGCCAAGCAACGTTTTTTCTACTGACATAGTTGCATACATAAAAGTTAATATTTATTTTAACTCACCTCCAGCCATTATGTACCCCATACAGCCTAAGTATGACATAAATATATATAATCCACCAAGCCTCACAATACAACCTGATAATAATGGATTGGGTGTTGTTACAACTTTCTCTTGAGCTTTGATATGCAGAGATTTGACAAACGGGAGTATACAAGACTTTTGGCGCACATGCGCGGATCATCCTCCCATCGCGATGGGGAGGACTCGCGCATTCGCGTCCCAGGCGTGATGGTTCGCTCCTTTCAAAGTCAATTTTCTTTGTTCGTGTTCGATTTATAAAAAAAAATGTAAATGACGTTTTTGTTCACAATTTAGTGCTCTTTAATTTTTAAACTCAAATTTTTTACATAAAATCAATATTTCTCAAGTTACTTGCAAAAAACCAAAAAAGTGTACACATTTTCCAAGATGGCGGCGAAAGCTCAAGTCTGATCGGTGGGGACTTTTAGTATGTTCATTAGCATGCCTAAACAAAGATCTCCACCAATTTTCAAAACTTTCATATTTTTTTTAGCCATTCATCAAAATCAGGTCTATTTTGACTGGGGAATTTGAAATTTTTAGAATAGCTCAGAACACGATGACAATGCATTTTTTTTAATACTTTTAGCCATCTTTAAGCAGAATTAAATTAATTTTCAGTTATTTTCAGTTAATTTTGTTTTGTAGACTGGTGCAGCCATCTATCAGCCGGAACAGGAATGAAAAGTAAAATGCAAGTTAACTTCCAATTAACTTCATTTTCTTTCAAGTTGATGGGATAATTCATCAAAAAAAATTTTAAAAAGTATTTATTAATACATAGAATTGTCAAGTTTATATGATTCAACAGAAAATTTAAAAACATGGTATATAAAAAGTTCTTTTTATCTTGTAATTATTTATATGTTTCGCGGATAATATGGATAAATAAAAATATAAGGAAATTATAGAAGATCACGCTTTACATCGGTCTGATAGCTATTTCCTTTGTTTATTTACACGGAATATGGGGATGACACTAAAATATAAACACAGCTTCTTAGAAACAACAGTAAAAATTATAAACGGCAGCCAATTTCGAGCTAATAATTATAGTTCTTTAAGCCAAGGAGCATTCGGTGGTTTGCCTCCACGAATTTGAGAATTGACCACACTAGCAATGTTTCCCATGGTTGCGGTGGCCCGGTTGGCAAATGCAGCGACCTGCAAGTTGCTGGTTCGATGCTCGTCGTCGACAAAACCATCGATGTGTACACTAATGGCCGCTGATGCAGGGAAAAATCTGTCGTGGCTGCAATGTCCCCCAAGTTTCCAAATTACCTCTGGAGGTGCGGGGTCAAGTGTTCCGGTGTCGTCACTTGACCCGGTTCAAAATTACGGGACTGGTTCGCCTATATGGTGCTCCCTTAACAAAACGTCCAGCAATTCTGCGATGTATATGGCGTTAGGATAATGTCTAATCGTCTGCCGCATTGGAAAAAAGAAGGAAAAAATGCAATGTTTCCCAGTATGATGAACTAAATTAGTTTGTAACTAGAAGCTATTTTAAATTCTTGCAGTCTAATTTTGATAAGCTGTATCTTTCTGTTCTTTCCTCAGTTAATATTCATAAGTTTTTCGATATAAATCATTTACAATAGTATTCTTCTGCGGTCCATCAGGAATTTCACTTAGATGTTATTGACCATTGTAGCTTTTTCTTTATCCGTGACAACATCATATAAATAACGTTTCTCTGTGTGTTTTTGGTGCTTTTAATAACCACACACTCTTTTGACGCCAAACTTCTTATTCTCTTGGACAGTTATTAAATGAATTCTAAAAATAATTCCCTAGTATCGGACGCCTCTAGAATTTTTCATTTCCTGGAAGAACGTTTTCAATTGCTTGTTATTAAGACGGAAAAATATGCTTCTCACTGACTTCCTTTCGCCGGAGTTAAAAACGTTACGAGTAATAATTAGAAGACCCTCTTAGTATAAGAATGCTCTTGTTTTAATGCATACATTTTAAATCTCGCTGACAAAATTAGGTGATATACAATTCCTATATATATCGAAAACTTTAAAGAAAATTTTGATCTCTCAACGAACGCGTCTTTAAGTCCTTCTTTATTGACGAAGAATATAAAAAATTCGTAACGAAATCACTGCAAAAATGTGGGGGGGGGGGGGGGGGGACTCTTACTGCAAAGCATGATTTATGTTTTGTGTACGTGAAACGATTCAATCCATTTTTACGATTTATTTAAAGCTGAATTTTAAGAAAGTCTTATTAGTTTAGTTTAAATTTAATTTTCCAAGATTAGAAGCTTTACTTTTTCTCAAGGATCAAAGATGACGCTAGTTGTGCCTATGCTTTGGAGAAAACTGGCCAAGTTACCCTGCTCTGAAATGACTCAGTTAGTTTTCCTTCACTTACAATTTCTGCCTTTCACAATTGCTCAAAGAAGGATGCTCAGTGACTTGATCATTATATATATATATATATATATATATATATATATATATATATATATATATATATATATATATATATGCCAGATCTAGAAATTATTATTAAAAAAGAAAAAGTTTCGCTAACGAATACTGAAATCCCGTTAGCGAGGTGGTGTTGTTTTCGCGGACAGTTCAGGGTCACCGAATTGCTCGCACGCGCTGTCTCACGCATTCGGTAGGATGTTCGAGAAGGGGCTCTAGATAATAGCCCACGCCTTTATATAACGCAAGAGAAAGAAATTACGCAGTTTTGGGGATATTTTTATAGAGATAGGACGTTCGTCTGTCGGGAGCTGGGAGATGCTTGAAAATGGCGATTTAGCTGGGTTAATTGGGTAATTAATTAATGTTAATTAATAAAGAAGTCTTTAAACGTTATTTAAGCATTAGTTCTTCCACTGGCCTACTGTTTTATGACTGCATTTAGAGTATTTAGTTTGTTTTAAAGGGTACGCGGCGAAGGGCCGTGACATATATATATATATATATATATATATATATATGTGTGTATATTATGTGTGTGTGTGTGTACATACACTGAAGAGCCAAAAAAAAAAAACTGGTACACCTGCCTAATATCGTGTAGGGTCCCCACGAGCACACAGAAGTGCTGTAATACGACGTGGCAGGGACTCAACTAATGTCTGAAGGTATCCTTGGGGCAATTCGCAACATGAATCCTGCAGGACAATCTACAAATCCATAGTAGTGCGAGGGTGTGGAGATCTCATCTGAACAGCACGTTGCAAGGCCTCCCAGATATACTCAATAATGTTCATGTCTGGGGATTTAGGTGGCCATGTGAAAGTGTATAAAGTCAGAAGAGTGATCCAGGATCCAATCGGTAGCAACTCTCGACGTGTGGATTGTCGCATTGTCCTGCTGGAATTGTCCAAGTCCGTCGGAATGCACAATGGACATGAATGGGTGTAGATGATCGGACAGGATGCTTATGTACCCGTCACATGTCAGAGTCATCTCTAGACGTATCAGGTGTCCCATATCACGCCAACTGCACATGAACCGTACATCACAGAGACTCTACCAGCTTGAACATTCTCTTGTTGACATGTAAGGTCCATGTATTCATGAGGTTGTCTCCATGCCCGTAGACGTCCATCCGCCCGATACAATTGGTAACGAGACTCGTCAGACCAAGCAACGTGTTTCCAGTCATCAACAGTCCAATGTGGGTGTTGGCAGGTCCAGGCGAGGCGCAAAGCTTTGTGCCGTGCAGTCAACAACGGTACACAACTGCGCCTGCGGCTCCGAAAGCCCATATCAATGACGGTCCGTTGAACAGTTCGCACGTGACACTTGTGGATGCCCCAGCATTGAAATCCGCAGCAATTTGAGGAAGTGTTGCACATCTATCCCGTTTAAGGATTCTCGCCAGTCATTGATGGTCCTGTTCATTCAACGTCTTTTTCCGGCTGCACCGCTGGCGGAGATTTAATGTTTTGCCGAATACTTGATATTCACGGTACACTGTGAAATGGTCGTGCGCGAAAATACAAATTGCATCGCTACCTCGGAGATGCTATGTCCATTTTTTCGTGCGCTGACTATAGCGCCGCGTTCAAAGTCACATAGATCGTGATAACCTGCCTTTGTAACAGCAGAAAGCGATCTAACAGCTTCGCCAAACACCTGTTATATATATATATATATATATATACACTGAAGTGCCACTGAATTAGGGATAGCAAAGCCTAAGCAAATTGTTTAGCGCTTCGCATCATGCATGCGCAAGTGAGGGCGCTGTGGTAACTGCATATATAGCGCGTACTGTGGTTGTTCTGAATTAGTTGTTGGAATTGCCAGTATGGGTAAACTGCCTGATTTAGACGCCTTCGATCGCGGACAAATCGTAGGTGCGCGACGCATGGGCCATTCAATTTCCGAAATCGTCAGACAGCTAGGATTTTCAAGGTCGACAGTATCAAGAGTATACCAAGAATACATGGATGGTGGAAAAAAACTAGCGATCGGGCTAACTGCAAAGGACAATTAGCCTTGACAGTGCGTGGTGAGAGACGGCTCAGGCGTATTGTACGTAGCCAGCGAAGCCAAACATTAGCTCAAATTACCACCCACTTTAATGACGGTGCCAGTCGTACAGTCAGTAAACGGACTGTGCAACGCTCGCTTCACCGTATGGGTTTCGGGAGCCGTCGACCTACGAGAGTACCATTGCTCTATACTCGCCATCGGGCTGCACGTCTTGCCTGGGCAAGAGAGCACAGAGACTGAAGTGTAGAGGACTGGAAACGAGTAGCATGGAGTGATGAGTCTCGATTCCGACTACTTAACGCCGACGGGAGGCTGAGAATATGGCGACAGGCTCATGAAGCCATGGATCCTGCATGCCTGGCTGGAACTGTACAAGGGCATGGTGGCTCAATAATGGTCTGGAGTGTTTTTTCGTGGCACAGTTTGGGATCTTTGGTGCGTGTACCAACCTCCCTCAATGCAATTTGGTACGTAGAGTTGCTGGGTGATCACCTCCATCCGTTTATGCTGTTCTGTTATCCGCACGATAATGGAGTTTTCCAGCAAGACAACTGTACCTCTCACAAGTCCCGGTTGGCTACTGGCTGGTTGGATGAGCAATTCTCTGACTTCTCTGTCAGGAATTGGCCACCTAGAATCCCAGACTTAAATCCTATTGAGCATCTTTGGGATGTTTTGGAACAAGGCGTGAAAGGCCATCACACAGCACCAAAGAACCTTACTGAATTATGGACAGCTTTAGCCAATATTTGGCAAGCCATTCCCTTGGAACGTTTCCAGAAACTTGTTGAATCTATGCCTCGTCGTGTGGCAGCCGTTATCGAGGCCAGAGGAGGCCCAACTCGTTACTAGGTAGGTATCCCTAATTCAGTGGCACTTCAGTGTATATATATATATATATATATATATATATATATATATATATATATATATATATATATATACAGTTGGCTCTCTGTTTAACGACTTTCAAGGGACCGTGAAAAATCGTTCTTAAGTAGAGATCGCCCTTAAACAGAATTTGCGAAAAATTAACATTTCCCTTCCCACTTTACAGGCTTAGGACTGTCAATATATTTCTTATATATTGACGTGTTTAAAAATGTTATTTTTATTATAATTATTATTTTATTCACAAAAAGTTGTTTTAAATTACACTGAAAATAGAGTACAAACAATACAATAAATTAGGTTTAAAAAAGTCAAAAATTGTTGATTGCTTCATTTTTCGCCTAGTTTTCGTTATTCTCTTTTCCAGATTTTCTAAAATGTTAAATGTGTCATCTTCCATATTCGATGTAATAGAGCGTGGGAGAACATCTAGAGTAGAAGTTACATCTGTATAAGACGGTGGCAGTGTGTCGTTTTCCGTGTCTTCGACTTCACCTTCTGCGTCTGACACTGTGATTTCGTTTACTATATCTTCATAAATTTGCTCTACATTTCTGTAATCTGTTGTTAAAACAGATTCATCCCAATTGTAGAAATCTTGAATTGAAACATCCTCATCTTCAACAAGACTTCTCCATTCTTCAGGGGTAATGTCATCTTCGTTGATTTCTACATCCTTAGACACCATACTGTAGAATAGGCCCGTCTCTGCATTGAATATGTTCTTCTTCTCATATCCATCTAATATCCCCTTCAGCACTATTTTCCCTTCTTTCACTATTTTTTCATCTACGGAGCCACTTTCGCCAGATATGCTTTTAAATGCAAGCCCATATCTTTCTTTGAACTTTGCTAGCCAACCAGCTGAAGTCTGAAAATTTTGCATTCCAAACTTTTCTGCTAGAACAATAGCATTTTCTTTAAATTTCTCTCCAGAAATTGGAATGTTTGATGCTCTTGCTTCGTGAAACCATTGCAGGAGTGCCTTATCAAAATCTTCTTATCAGCCACATTGAATTTTCTGCCGTTTGGATTTTGATCCCAAACCAAATTTTTATACTGCTTCAAGAATTTTCTCTTTGCTTGCTAAAATGCCTTTGACATTAGACTCGAGTAGCTGAAATTGTCTTACGAATTGGACTTTTGTTATTCCAACACTTTCTTTCCAGTTTTAAATAATTTTCACCTTTTCGTGTAGCGTAAGATGCTTTCGCTTTGATGCCATTTTGCTCTGCTCACCTCAATTCTTACTGGAATGAGCTCCGATACGCAACCATAAATTCTCTAAACATGAACACCTGCTTTCCGGAAGGAGTGACAGAGGGCTGCTATTGGACAGTTCACAAGTCACATGACAACAGATGGTAGGGACAACAGAGGGATTCATCTCTCGCACTAACAGCTCCATGAAAGAATATTCGATCTTCCGAGAAACAGTAATCCCCCCCCCCCCGTTTTTCCCACTGCAATAAGTCTATGATTGTAACATTGCAAACATCAAGGAAATTCCGGGTCTGTTATTGAAAAGAAACTTGTTTTCCCCCACAGAAGGTTACCCTCCTGCAGACAAAATGTTGAAGAAAAAGTTTATCATGTAAAAAGTAAATTCGTCGTTAAACAGAAACAGCGTCGTCTTTAAATAGAATTTTTTTACGTTGGAGGGGCCGTGACTGGGAAATATCGTCTTTAAATATAGATCGTCGTTAAACAGAGAGCCAACTGTATATATATATATATGTATATATATATATATATATATATATATATATATATATATATATATATATATATATACCGGGTGGCCATAATTAAACTGACAGTGCTCACAGTGTTCTGTAGCGCGATCTATTTGCGAGAATGACGCCACATTTTGTAGGAAGATTAAACAAGACGGGGGACGAAGGATTCCGCGAAAAAATAAATTAGTTCCAAAAGTCACCGCTAGGGGAATATTTGGCGCTGTGTAATAGAAAATAGAAATTCCGCTGTGAACCCACACCAAACAGTTACCTTTGGTGAATGTAAGGGAATTTCTGTGACTGCATGTGGTGATTTGTCATCCCAAATTCGGCAGTTCTGGGTATTCACAGTTCCATGCAGGTAAAAGTGGGCCTCGTCTCCCCATAAGATTTTCCACGGCCAAGCATCATCCACCTCCATTCTGGCAAGAAAGGTGAGAGCAAAAGTCAATTGCTTATCATGGTCGGGGTAAAGTAACTCCTGTACACGGCTGATCTTGTACAGATAGAAGTTGATAATCTTTCGTAAGATTTTCCATACCGTACTGTAAGGCATATCCATATTCCGAGCTAATCCACGAGCGCTAGAGGTGGCAGTCGCCGTGGCAACTGCTTCGATTGTATCCTGTGGTACAGGTTTTCGTCCTCTGCCTGACTGAACCTTCAGAGAACCTGTTTTCTCAAACGTCGCAACCATTGCTTTTAGCCCATTAACTGACACAGGACCGTTACCTTTACGCATTTTTTTGTGCGTTCTAAAAGCACGAAGAGCGGCTGACGCGTTGCACTGGTTGAGGTAAAAGAATTTGACCAGTAACGCACGCTCGACTAAAGAAGGAGACATTGCACATAAACTTTCAATCCGATTGATTCGAAACGTAACACATTGCCTTTTAAAACCCAAGCAGCTGGCACTGTGCCAATGGATGTAACGTGAAATTTGAATAAAGAACTTCTTCTTCTGCTCAGCGTACGTGTTATTGCAGATCACGAGACTTTATCGGTGTTTATGTAGATTTTACGCTTTTTTAAAAGTGTTGCCATATTGCACTTGAACTAAATAAGAAAATGTGCATAATAAAAGGTAATTTTATTCCGTATTAATTTGCATTTGTTAACACTCTATTTTCTATTACACAGCGCCAAATATTTCCCTAGCGGTGACTTTTGGAACTAATTTATTTTTTCGCGGAATCCTTCGTCCCCCGTCTTGTTTAATCTTCCTACAAAATGTGGCGTCATTCTCGCAAATAGATCGCGCTACAGAACACTGTGAGCACTGTCAGTTTAATTATGGCCACCCGGTATATATATTTATATATATATTTAGAATTTAATTTATTAAATGATGATCACGTGGTTTCTTTTCTTTTTGTGATACTTTAAATTAATTTTACGTCACTGGCGTAACTACGAAATAAATTGATGAAAGAAATAATGAAATACGGTAAAAGATAAAATTTAACCACTAGACTAATTGAGATGGAAGTTTCTAAGAATTTAATTCAAATTATTATGTTTTTTGGATATTAAACATACAAATTAATTGCATGCATTGACCGTTGTATTTCATTTGAATATTTTCTTCATTATTTTGTCTATAAAAATATCCGTTACGTTTTTGTTTTGCTTTTCGGCATTAGTTGCATACATTCACAGTTGTATTTATTATAAATGTATTTTTTTTTTGGCATTGACAGCATACATTGACCGTTGTATTTAATTTGAATGTACTCCGTAGCGAAGCACGGGTATTCAGCTAGTATATGTATATATATATATATATATATATATATATATATATATATACAGTAACCACCGCTTATAGTGATCACTGGTTATAAGAATCAACCGTTTATAAGAATCAATATCGTGAAAACAAAAACAAATGAATTATTTCCATGTTAAAATTTTCGCTTTAAAGAATCAATCCACCGGTTTTAAGAATCAGTTTACACTCTTCGCTTTCCTTTCATTTTTCCAAAAAAGCTACTTAAACCCTCAAAAGGCACGAAGTTCTTTCTTTTTTTTTTAAAGAAAGATTGATAAGATGGGATGGAATATAGTCGTAAAATTCACCCCTTTCTTTATTAGACATAACATAATAGTTTCCCCTTAAACGCTTTACCACAACACTGTCCTATTAGCTTGACCCGAGGGCAACTTTCCCCGTCCGAGTAAATCTTCGTCTGAGACTATAAGTATTGAAAGAGGTATAAACAGCCTTCTGAAAACATCATTACGTCAAACTACCGTAGAAAACTTTTTCTTGCTCCCTTCCTGTAGTTGAAATGATAAAACTGTTAAGCAGGTATGTTGTAACTTGTAACAAATATTGTATTTTTTTCTTCTCTAACTATAATCATGTGTATCTACTTATAGGTCTAAAAATTAAGTTTTATTTTTAAAACTATAAAAAATAATTTTAATAAAAGGTAGTTAATGTAAATTAAAGAGTATTTTAAGGTAAATTATCTAATATATGTATATATAGGTGTTTGTGTGTTCCTGTCCAAAAACCTAAATTTCGGTTATAAGAATCAACCGCTTATAAGAATCAAAAACAGTAATAACAAACGTGATTCTTATAAGCGGAAATCACTGTATATATATATATATATATCCCTTGTTCCTGCAAGATATTGTACATCGTAATATGCAATTCTTCCTGAGGCACTACAGAGATTCAGATGCAGGAAAATTTTCCCAATGTAGTTGTCACAAAAGAATTAACTGACTTAACCAGCTGTAGACAGGGATTTTTCCGAGAAGGGGGACAACATGCACAAAAAAAAACTGGAAGATATACATAAACTATTCTTCGGCGCGATGGCCCGGTCAGTAAAGGCATCGAGCCAGTGATTTGCAAGTTGCTGGTTCGATACCCGAAGCTGACAAAACTGCCGACGTGTACACTAATGGCGGCTGGTGCACGGAAAAAATCTGCCGTAGCTGCAATGTCCTCCAAGTTCCCAAATATTACCTCTTGAGGTGCGGGGTCAAGTATTCCGGTCTCGTCACTTGACTCGGTTCAAAATTCCGGGACCGGTACGGGTGTGACGTTGACCCACCCCCTGTGGTGCACCCGGGGCAAAGTATGCAATTCATGCGGCAAAGTGGTCACACACTTCTGGCTTCTCCCGGGATAAGAGTAACGCCCAACAAAACAAGTAATATAAAAACAAAATTTTTTAAAGTCAATTCCTACTTAGGTCAACAAAGAAAAATTTGAGTGTGAACTAATAGCAGGAATTGAAAAAAAGGATTGCCTGCAAGAACCTTGCCTACTGTGCGAGATTAGGAGGGAGGGGGAAAGAGAGAGAAAAAGTTTATCAGGTTGGGGATTCGATCCCGCAACCTACAGGACGGGAGAAGCCCGCGCTACCGCAATGCTACCGTTTTCACAGTAAGAAGAGGGAAATTACCATTCAAGAGCAAGAGACGCTCTAGGTCTCTTCCTATTGAAAGGGCTCCCATATATAACTAAAATTGATTAATTAAATTTAATTAATGAATTAATATTTGAAAAAACTGCATTAACATCAAGTGTCATCCACTACAAGTTTAAAAAAATGCATTTGAACTTGAGTGGATGAATAAAAAGTATTTTATTAACGATTGAAAATTTGAACAAGATATATATAGGGAGAGTGTGAACTAATAGTAGGAATTGAAAAACAAACTATTCTACAGTCATCCATATGGTTAGCATTGCAAGCTTCCATCACGTGTGCGTAGGTTGAAATGCAGGCCTAACGCGTGAATGTTCCTGTTCTGTTCTCTTATAGGCAATAAATACTCCCTTATAAGTAGCCTTCAGAAATCGTGGTGTGTAAGGGTGAATGTCAACAGTTAAGTGCCTTCCGTATTGAAAAGAAAAAGCCCAATTATTCACCCCATCAAAGTGGCGAGATCGTAAAATGGCATTAGGGCGTAAACAAAAGCTCCTAAATATACAGGATGACTCATAAAACTTTCATCTTGTATCATTACCTCGTCAAAACACACGCGACGCATTAACCTTTGTTAGTGATTCGTCGGCAGTGTAGAAATACATCGATATAAACTTCCTTCGTCGGTTTCTTAACGAGTTCGATAATCTCTTCTCAGTGTTTGTACATTTCGTACATAAAGGAGAAGAAATACGTGTTTAAAGAGAACTTTAGGAGGGGATTTTTTATGGACGCCTCACTCGAATTTCAGATGGTAGGGAACCATATAATTTCATATTTTCCTGTCCAATTAGCTTCAAAAACTCTATTAAATAAATTAATTATATATATATATATATATATATATATATATATATATATATATATATATATATATATATATATATATATATATATATATATATATATATATATATATATATATATATATACACTGTATTACAGAAAGGTTTGGAAAAGAGTCTATATATATCAAACGCGTAGGTATGCGGCACAAAAATCGACGATATTTCTGCACTCCGAATGGCAACGGCTGCAACTACCAGATGTAAACATTAGCGGCCGTCCGCAATTTGCAACCGCGTGTCAACATGGATTTACGCACTGAAATCAGGAATGCTCGAAAGCGAGCTGCACGATCAAGTTAAGAGATAGGCGTGAAAGAGAACACATAAATGATCACGAGGTTAGGCTTAATCGTCGCTGGCATAGCAACCGATAGCCAGTAATAGTTAATTTTCTAGTACTTGCTCAATTTTTACTCCATTTTATAAATGAAGAAATTTTCCCAACAATTTATTATTTGATATGATTAAGGGTAGATATCAGAATTGTAAAAAATATTACATACAGAGAGTGATGAAATCCACACTATATTTTAGTGCTTGCTGAAATTTTACTCCATATTTTAAGTGAAAAAATTTTTCCCCAACAATTTCTTGTTTGATGGTAATGATAAAGTGTAGATATCTTAATTTTGAAAAATAGTGCATACAGAGAGGCATGTAATTTTTAAAACCATTGATGTTGGGTTTCTCATTTTTATCTTTAACTCTGTTCTAAAGTAATGGAAATTCCCATTTTTTAATCACGATGTTTCAGAATCAGCCTTATAGAGAATTTAGCAATGTTTATAAATTTTTGGCTGAGCTCCCACTGTCCCTTAACAACGTTTATTTATGACTAGCTGAAAACCCGCACTTCGCTACGGAGTACATTCAAAGTAAATACAACGGTCAATGTATGCAATTAATGCCAAAAATAAATAAATAATATATATGTGAGAGTGAGTTTGGCAACACAACTGAACTATTACTACAACTTCCACTCCTCACTACTGCGGCACGAAGGACTTTAAGCGGATGTGTTGTTCTGCAAGCTCCCGATGTTTAGCTATGTTGATGCGTTGTTTTTTTTAATTTCATACTAAGTGTTAGTCCTGTCTTGTAAACATCGTCTAGTTTAATTAAATGTTCAAAATAATTAAGTCTAATGATTCACTTCTAAAGGAAGGAGTACTAACTCCTTCCTACATGGGTGCTCGGCCCTCGGACTCGAAAAATACCCCTAGCATGCTGAACTTAAAAAAAAAAAAACTTTATTTTCTTTCGATGATACGACTTGATTTCGACTTGATTTCGACTTGATTTCGACTGGATTACTGTTGTCTGTCATTTTGGATTTGGATATCGAAAGCGAAAGCCAAAGTGATGTGCCACGGACTCTGATGATACTCTGATGGGATGATGAGAACCAAAACCAGAATTGTAAGTAACTTGGATCATATTAAAATTATTTGATGAATACGTTGACGCTTGTTCAAGAAAATTTTGATGATTAAGGGAATTCTCAACTTATTGATGATTTAAGAAAACTGAAAGATATTTCAACGTTCTTTTGATGCAGGAATTTAATTGATGCTAAATTCACTTTTGATGGTCTTTGACGTTGAATTTATCACTTCTGTTTTCTTGAAGAGAATTCTATTTCGATGAAATTATTTGATGATTTGATGAAAATTTCGACATTTAACTTGAAGAATCTTGTTTCCTTGAACAAACCACAACATAACATATATTTTGAAAGATCGCGAATTGAATACTTTTGAAGATTATTATATTATTATTTTGATGCATAATTTTGACGAAGCGAATGTTTATTTGATGACAACTTTGCTTATTTGATGCACTTTGATGTTGAACTTAATTCTGCTGTTTTCTTGCGAGAATATTTTTTATTTTGCAGAATGTTTTGATGCTTTCGATTTCACAATTTTGATACTTTCGATTTCCCAATTTTGATGCTTTTAACATTAGAACTTTAACTATTATTTTGATGCTGCATTTACATCCTCTATTTTCTTCAACAGTGATTTATTTTGAAGATTAATTTGATGAATATTTTGCTGAAGTAATATCTAACTTGATACATATCTAAATTTACGTCATCTGTTTTCTTCAACCAGAGAAATTATTTTGAAGAACTTATTATTTGATATTTGATGCTTATTTTAGTTCATAATTTTGTTTTCTTGAACAAAACCTGTTTTAAAGATTACTTATTTTGATGCATATTTTGAGAATCAATATTTTATTATTGAATTGGTATTTGAAAAAATTTCGATTTGAAATATTATTTTCTACTTTTGAATTTGAGTAACTACGTATTATAATTAGTGATTTTGGTTTTGAATATTTGTATATTTGTGTACTATAATTGTTTGAACCTAGTATATAGTTATGGCTACTCTCAACGATTACCCCAATATTGCAAAATCATTAAAAATTGGTGGTACGAATCAAATAAAGGTTCTACATCGTTTAATTTTTGGTACAGACGGCGACAGACAAAATCGTACCAGATTACGTAAATTTACAGGTTTTAAACAGCCATTCGTGTTAGAAGCAACGAAACAGAAAGTACTTAAAGAGTTTTCACTTAAAGACTTGATTTCTATTTGTAATCTACTTCATTTAGAATTTTCAACTGACCCAGACAAATGTGCCAATACCATTCTTATGAGTCTTAGTGATTTATCGTTATTAAAAGCAGAATTTTCTGATCTTTCGGAATGCGAAGTGAATGATGACTCACTTCCGGGTGCACGTTCATCCCAAACTAACAGCGTTATAGAGGAAAATAGATCCCCCTTTTTCCCCACCATTGACGCAAAAGAATCTTCGAATAAGCAAAATACACACATTTCCGTTGGTGAACCAGATCAAAATTCATTGCCTTCAGTTGAAACTGCGAATCTCTCTTTCCAGTTGTTTAGTCTGAAAGACGTTGTTGATTTAATAACACCTTTCTCGTCTCGTGATAATTACAGTGTTGAGAATTTTATATCTGACGTTGAAGAACTTTTTTGTTTATATCAGATAAACAATCCAATTCACCAAATTACTTTTGTTAGAAAATGTTTAACTGGTCCCGCTCAAACTTTAATTAGGTCTATTCGTGGAATTACAAATTGGGAACAATTGAAGCACCATTTATTAGACGAATTTTCGGACAAAATTAACGGTATTCAGTTACATAAATTAATGGAATCTCGACGTATGAAACCGTTTGAAACCCTACAAGAATATTTCTTAGCTATGAGAGATTTGGCACACAAAGGTTCTCTCGATGACTCCTCTCTGTTTGAGTATGTCATAAACGGAATTCCTGATTCAACAAACAATAAAGTTATTCTTTACGGTTGTAAATCCGTCCCTGAATTTAAGGAAAAGTTGAAAATTTATGAACAAATCTTTAACAGATCACAAAATTTCAGACAAAATAATCAGAAAAAAATTGATGCTTCCTACCTCAATGTGAAAGTCGATAATACACGTAGCCCAAATACACAGCCAGTATGTTTTTCCTGTGGCTTGAGAGGTCACAAAAGCAACCAATGTTTGAATAAGTCACATGGTAAACAATGCTACGGATGTAAAAGTTTTGGTCATGTTCATGCTAATTGCCCTAAAAGTTATCGAAATTCTAAACCAAAACCTGATTCTCAAAAACCTATTTCTGATAAAACTGTAAATGCACTTTCTCCTGAAACTTCATCGAAAAATCCCATGCATGTTGACATTCAACTTGCAGGAATTCAATTGACAGCACTCTGTGACACTGGGTCACAGGCAACCCTCATCAATGAGAAAACCTATCGAAGAATTGGTTCGCCACCATTGCAGCCCACCAACATTCCCTTTTCAGGAATTGGCAAAAACCAAGTTCACAGCATCGGATTCTTTCAGGATTCCATCGAAATTCAAACCATTACTTTACCTGCTAAAATACATGTTCTAGAGGATGACTTGATTCCTTTTGATGTGATTATCGGAATCGACTTTTTGCAGCAAACCCAATTTACATTTGATGAAGATGGTATTCGTTTTACTCTTGATAATAACATCTTCGTTAATATTGCTAATATTCCTGATGACGAAGCTTTCCCATTTGATCTTTCACACATTTTGAATTCTGAAATTCGTGAGGAAGTTCAAAATATCGTTACTTCCTACAAACCCCATAAAGTTCAAGACACTGAAATTAAAAGGACTATTTTATTACAAGATGAAATCCCCGTAAATCAACGTTCTCGACGACTCCCTTTTGCGGAACAGAAAATTGTAGAAACACAAATTCAAGATCAGGGCCAAATATGCATGTCTGAAAAACCTCTAACATCTACTCAAGATAAGATTTCTAGGGTAGAGAAAATGGATAATCCAATTGATTTTGAACGTGATGATGATGATGATGATGCCAATGATTTAGATTTGTTTCATGATAATGATGATGGAAAATATTTAGATGATGCTGATGCCAGTGATTTAGATTTGCTTCATGATAACGATGATGATAATGCTTTTGATATTGGAACTATCAAAGCAACTCTTGAACCAAAAATATTTGATGCCGATGATGATGCCCTTGAGAATGAATCCGTCAAAAGTGAAAAGGTTGAACCAAAATTTCAAGTTATTGAAGCTCCCAAACCCCCTGAACAAATAGCAGCTTTTCAACAACTGAAAAACATTCTTTCACAAATCCCAGTTCTTCATGTTTTTCAACAGGGATACCCATTAGAACTCCACACTAATGCCAGCTCCTTAGGTTTTGGCGCTGTGCTCTTGCAACAATCCGATGATGGACAGTTTCATCCTATTCATTATTTTAGCCGTAAAACTACAGTTCAACAAGAAAAATATCATAGTTATGAACTGGAAGTTCTTGCCGTTATTGAAGCGCTAAAAAAATTTCGAAACTACTTGTTGGGAACAAAATTTAAAATTATCACCGATTGTGATGCTTTCCAAAAAACGATGCACAAAAAAGACCTACCAGCTAAAATTGCTCGATGGGCATTGATGTTAGAAGACTTTGATTATGAAGTTTGTCATCGACCCGGTAGACAGATGAAACATGTTGATGCTTTAAGTCGTAACCCCATTCTTGTAATTACCTCAAATGATATCACTCAAAAGGTGAAAAATGCCCAAGACCAGGATGAATTTATATCTCAAATTAAATCTATGCTTGAATCTACACCTTCTGATGAATTTTTTGTTAAAAACGGAATTCTTTATAAACTTCATCAGGATGCCGAACTTTTAGTAGTACCACAAATGATGCAGAAAGAAATAGTGCTAAACGCCCATTCACAAGGTCATTTTGCTTCACAAAAAACCGAATTAATTGTTTCTCGTGAATTTTTCATCCCTCAACTTAAGCAATTAGTTCAAGAAACTATTTCGAATTGTATTCCTTGCATTTTGTCCTCGCGAAAATCTGGAAAACAGAAAGAAAACATACGACAATATAAGAAACGGCGTAAACCAGCTTGTAAATACAAGATCGGTGACAAAGTGGCAATACAACGAACTCAATTTGGAACCGGATTAAAGCTCCGACCAAAGTTCTTCGGACCATATGAGATCACGAACATCAACCCCAACGATCGTTACGAAGTTCGAAAGTTAGGACATCACGATGGTCCAACCATAACATCAACTGCAGCGGACAAAATGAAACAGTGGTGCAGAAACTGAACACCAATACCACTGTGTTGAACACTGCTTGATTTTTTGAAATATTTTTCCTTTTTCTGCTCTTTTTTTTTTATCTTTTCAGAATTATTGTTGACAACCCAGCCGCGGACGTCTGGAAAGTCAGAACGGCCGTGTGAGAGTGAGTTTGGCAACACAACTGAACTATTACTACAACTTCCACTCCTCACTACTGCGGCACGAAGGACTTTAAGCGGATGTGTTGTTCTGCAAGCTCCCGATGTTTAGCTATGTTGATGCGTTGTTTTTTTTAATTTCATACTAAGTGTTAGTCCTGTCTTGTAAACATCGTCTAGTTTAATTAAATGTTCAAAATAATTAAGTCTAATGATTCACTTCTAAAGGAAGGAGTACTAACTCCTTCCTACATATATATATATATATATATTATATAATAATAATAATAATAATAAATACGACGATCAATGTATACAATTGATGTAAAAGATATATATATATATATATATATATATATATATATATATATATATATTTATAAGAAAATCGTAATGAATATTTTTATAGACAAAATAATGTAGAAGAAAATGTTCAAATTAAATCTAATATAAAGAATACTAATGAATATAGTACAGTTAATATAGTACAGTTTGTAGAACATTTCTTTTACTGTATTTTAATATTTTTTTGGATAATGTCCAATCGTCTGCCATATTATCAAGAAAAAAAAGTATATTTTTTGTCTATTTAGTTGTTATGCACGTGACGATAAATTTATTTAAAGTACCAGGAAAATATATCACGTGATCAGCATTTAATAAATTAAATTCTAAAAATGAATCTTTAAAAATTCACCAAAAATCAGGAAATCGAGGCCAAAAAGATTTCATTTTAAAGGAATTTTTATGACCTTTCTCGTGATATAAATTTTATAACCCTCAAATTATTATTTTAAATGCAAACTTAAAAAAGTTAAAAAAACAGCTTAAAAATTTAATTTAAAAAAATCTAAGAGCAATTTTTGAAAAATCTTTCTTAGTGCACCCTTACACTATAAGAAGTATCGCCATGCAAAATGTCAGCCCTTTAGGTCCAGCGGTTTGGTCTGTGCGTTGTATGTCAGTCAGTTAGTCAGTTACGGAGCTATTTTATATATATATAGACTAGCTGAAAACCCGAGCTTCGCTACGGAGTACATTCAAATTAAATACAACGGTCAACGTATGCAATTAATTCCAAAAAAAAATTAATATATATATATTTATAATAAATGCGACGATCAATGTATACAATTGATGTAAAAAATATATTTTCTAAAAAAATCGTAAGGGATATTTATTTTTTTGATAATATCTAATCGTCTGCTGCATTAGAGAGAAAAAAAAATATTTTTTTTGTCTATTTAGTTGTTATGGACGTGACGATAAATTTATTTAAAGTACCAGTAAAAGAAATCACGTGATCAGCATTTAATAAATTAAATTCTAAAAATTAATCTTTAAAAATTCACCAAAAATCAGGAAATGGAGGTAAAAATTCGAAAAAAATTTCATTTTGAAGGAATTTTTATGATCTTTCTCGTGATATAAATTTTATAACCCTCAATGTATTATTTTAAATGCAAACGTAAAAAAAGTTTAAAAAGCAGCTTAAAAATTTAATTTTAAAAAATCTAAGAAGAATTTTTGAAAACTCTTTCTTAGTGCACCCCTACACTATTAGAAGAATCGCCATGCAAAATTTCAGCCCTTTATGTCCAGCGGTTTGGTCTGTGCGTTGTATGTCAGTCAGTCAGTGAATGAATGAATGAATGAGTCAGTTACGGAACTGTTTTATATATATAGATGACATGAAATGGTAACATTCCTTACATATGTTACTTTCAGTTGAATTGTTTTACAAAAGAAAATATAAAACTAAAAGCGACCAAGATGGTCGTGCAGCGGCTAGTATATACTGTATTGCAGAAAGGTTTGGAAAAGAGGAGGCTTCTATTCATCAGTATCAAATCAAAAAGGCGTTGCAAGCTTCCATCACGTGTGCGTAGGTTGAAATCGAGGCCTAGCGCGTGAATGTTCCTGTTCTGTTCTCTTATAGGCAATAAATACTCCCGTATAAGTAGCCTTCAGAAATCGTGGTGTGTAAGGGTGAATGTCATCAGTTAAGCGCCTTCCGCATTGAAAAAAAAAATAATCCCAATTATTCACCCCCGTCAAAATGATGAGATCGTAAAATTTGCAGGAGAATACCTGATGGCCGCCTGCTCGACTGCATTAGAGTCCAGGTCACAACCTCCAAGAGTGTCGTAAAACGTTATCTGTGGGTAGCCTCAGTTGTCTTTTGTGGTAATTAACTTATCGGAAATTTCCCCGCAAAGGTTATTAACTTTCATTTCACCATAATGCATTTTAATGTTCAACTAGTGATTGCAAGTTGCCTAATATTTTGCGTGTGGCCTGTTAAAAAGGTATTCCAAGCTGTGCCAAGTGGCTTTTGAAAACAAGGAAGATCCACTTAATGCTAGGGTGACATTGTAGAACGAGATTTCAATACCATCAAGGAGAAAAACTGGCGTTGCAGGACAATAAAAAGGGTATAGGACGAAAAATTGGGTACGGGACGAAAAGTCCCGGATTTATCTCCTGCGGAAGGCTTTGGCCCAACCCGGACTGTCATGACATGCATGATTGTGGTAATGGTTGTAACAATAATTTTTGATGATTGAAAAGAAGTGACTTAAAGTCTAACTTCAGTGGGAAAAATATTCATAGATATTGAACATATTATATTATTTTAATATTTTTCAATGGTGAGCTTTTAATCGTCTTTCAAATTTGGCCGGGGTAGAATCTTGATTCTTCTTCCTAACAGAATTCATTTGAAACGGATAGAGTATTGAGGATGAGGAAAGTTAAGCTATAACAAATCATCCGAGAGTTTTCATCTCTTAGCCCAGAAACAAGTACAATCATTGCCTTAACGCCACTAAATAGTAGGAATTTTGGATTCGTTCACCCCGATGTTAACCTATAGAGAAATTTTCCCTGATTGTCGACTTGAATTTAAAGTTTTTTTTTAATTGTACTCTTGTAGAGAAATAATTTTTTTACAATCTAATATCTAATTCATTTTAGAAATTTCTTCCTCCAAAGGAAATTATTCACGTTTAAAACACAGTTTTACTTCCGTTTAAAAATAATCCGGTTGTGAAATCCTATGTAAAATACAGGTTTTAGATTTATTACTTTTTTTTTTGGGGGGGGGGGGGGAGGGTGTTGTTAAGCTTCTTTAAACTCTCTTAAAGTTTGAATTTTCAAAAAAAAAAAATTCTTGGTGAGCATCTAGGGCCTAAGAGGAACCACCGTACAAAATTTCAGCTTTATACGTTTTATAGTTCCAGAGTTACAAGGATCAGTCAGTCAGTGAGTTAGTGGTATTTGACATATATATATGTTAAGCTTCCTTTTTAACGTTAACTTTAGTACTATAATAATGACGATAAAATGCAGTCGTGGTCCCAAAGATAGAAGATAGACGAATTAATCCTTTAATGAATATTTATTAAACTTCATAGGACCAGAGCTCCGAAATGGTCGGCCAGACCACTCCACCCAAACGACCGCCAGCCGCAGCAACCTTCCCCATCGAAATATCTCTGCCAACCAACTTAGTTTCTTTGTTATTATCCCGCTCAAACTTTCTGCTGAGTCAGATCGAATGTTCTCTAACTTTCTGTGTTATATAACGTTAACCCCTTCATCTGAATAATCTCCCGTTAAAAACCCGACCGTCAGGTGGCGACCTCTATTGGTAACTTTTGCTATTAAAACCCCCGTTTAAGGTTCCCCAAAGTTAAGATATATATATATATATATATATATATATATATATAACTGTGAAAGACCGAAATCTGGAGAATGTCGACATTCACATAATTGGATGGTGTATGTCCGAAATGTTTGCTAAATATCCTTATTTCTCATTTACACTGGCAAATGTCGACATTCACCATGCACTGATGGTGAATGTTGAATAAAAATGTTTGTTACGTTTTTAAATTATACTTTATTATTAAAACATATAATGATATATGTCAAAATAGGATAAAGTTTAAGTAGCAGCAGATGTAAATAAACTGTTGAACTTAAAACGAACAGCACATTCTAAATAAGAAAGGAAAATAACACCAATAATAAACTTACTTAATTATGTGATTGACGTTATACAAATCTTATTTATTGCAACAACTTAAACTGCTATGACACTTTGAATTTGCACAAGAGTCCCATGTTTTTACAATTGCTTTTAGTCATGGGACACTTCTTTTTGCAATGATAGCGTGTATAGCCTTGCCCTCCTTTTCTCGTATTAATTGCAGCTGCTTCCCTTAGCGACATTTCTTGAGAAGAAATCTCATCTATGGAAATAAACTTTTCTTTACAAATTACAAACTGATTACGGGTATAAAGCTGTTTGAGGGTACCATTTTTGTTTGCTAATTTATAAAATTCGGAGGTCTTCTATTCCAACAACAACCGCCAACACATTTCAGGTATCTGTACGACCACGTTCGACACCAGGAACTTGTATTCGTACAGTACCACCAATTTGAGCAGGGGGAAATATTCTTTTTGAGGTTCGTGATATTTTTGTTGCTTGCAGTTTCTCTTTCGTGGCCGCTCTTTTTATAGAAATAAACTCGTGTTGTTCAGTCAGGGCTTGATATGAAGACGTGGTAGGTTGCAGCTCCTCTTTAATATTTTCCTTTGGAATATGGTTTTCGGTATGGCCACTGCTCAAATATTCTTCAAAAGTATTAGTTATTTCTTCGAGCTGTTCTTCGGTTTCAATATTTGCGATTTGTTCGCTAGGCAAAGATGACGATGCTATTCCTCTTTTTGGTTTGACGCCAAACAGAGCTTCATAACGACTTTGGCGTATTTCTTCGTGGTATGTAATGTTCTTGACAAATTGAACAAAGGGCAAAGCATCTGACCATTTATTTGTATCGTTATCGTTCAGGCATGCATTTAACATAATCTGTATATTCTGATTGCCCATTTCAACTGAGCCTTGTGTTTGACTATGACGAGGCTTTCCATTAACTACCTTAACACCTTTCCACATAGCGCATAGTTCGGATATGACTTGATTACTGAATTCTCCACCATTATCTGAATGCAATACAGCTGAGGCACCAAATGCTAAAAATATTCGAAGAAGGTGATACGCTACTTCTTCAGCTGTCTTAGTTTTCAAAGGTCGTAGCTGAATAAACTTCGTAAAATGGTCTTGATACACCATTATGACTTACATTCGCCATCCCTGTGTGACTGCAGGCTATCAAATCGACTTGACAGTTTGAGTTTGACTCCGAACTGACCATTGGTTTCAAAATAATACCTTTTTTAGGTGCACTATGTTTCATTTGACATTATTTACATAAATTTAAATACAACATTATAATTTCATATGTAATATTTTTGTATCTAAATTTCAATTCTTTAAGCATACGTGTTCTTCCTCCATGGCCTATTCTGGTGTGAGTTTCAGATAGCAAACTGAACAATTCATTGGTAACATAATACTGTATATTCATTTCTCATGGTTTTAAGGGTACAATTAACTTCTCTTCATTAATTTTTAAAACGTCAAAACGTTTTAATTGTCTGTAATCGAAGTGTGTACTGCACTTAGTTTTAGCAGAAATCCCTTTAGGATGTATTTTAGAGTACTTTTCTTGAAAAAACAAACAAAAATAATTGTCTTCTCGTGTACTCGCAATTAATGCACGTAACTTTTCAAAAAAAAGATCACGGTTTACTGCAGTAACCATTCAATATAAATTAGGGTATCAGATAAAAAAATAAAAATTAAGTAAACATCGCACGCACCAGCAAACCTTGCATAAGACTGATAAACAGCAGTGTTCCAGAGTATAACAAATAGATGCCCCGTGACCTCAATCGAGGCAAAACAAAGAATTTGGCGTTTTTGTCACCTCTCTGTCTGTACTCTCGGCTTCTCTTTTCGACCTCCACCAGAGTATATCTGTGCTTGTTGACATACACGGGTGATGGTCCGGATGTATAACACCGCGAACACACATTCGCGAAAGGGGAGCGAATTGTAGGGGGAAACAGTGATTTATGGGTCTTCGCCTCGCCGCTCAGGCGCTCGCTTAGGAGGGCGGTTTTCTGACGAATGATCAAAGGGACGAGGGACCTTCTACCCACGTTGGGGGGGGGGTCAAAGGGGGAGTCCCCGAATCGCGCTTTTCGTAAACTGATGACGGGGAGGGGGGCCAGAGGTCAAAGGGGTAATGATGTCGGGAAGTTGCGATCGGTTGAAAAGTGAGAACGGTCTGTCGGGTCAATTAGTCACGCTTCTGGAGCGTGACTAATATGTCGCGGCTGGACGGGGGGGGCTGATTCGCTTGTGTGTACATGCGGTATGAGAATATAACCAAATATTCGGTCTTTCACCGACGTATTTCGTATGTGTTGACATTCTCCAATTTCGGTCTTTCACGGTTATATATGAATGTATGTATGTATATATATATATATATATATATATATATATATATATATATATATACAGAGAGAGAGAGAGAAACGAACCGGTTTGCTTGCATCTTAAACATTAGTATTTGAGGCAATTTGAGAATCAGGTAATGACACATAGAAATTAATTCATATGGATATATAATTTACTAATTCATATTGTGTATCCCTTTGCTCTACTATTCTAGGCACATACCAGTATTATTCGAATATAGATTATTCATAATAACAACCGTTTTCGGTACCATTTTGATTTTGTATTTTACCCTTCCACAATCAAAATACGTAAATTTTCTGGGGTACCCACTATAGAAGAAGCAACATGTATATCAAAACCTTCAGAAACAAAGAAATTTGGTAGTAGAGTGCAAACGTTGGTATCTAAGCTGCTAGAAAGGAATACTAAGAAGAAAATGGCTTAAAGATTCAGGATTTAATACACTGATCCATAAAATATCACGAAAATGAGCCAAAGAGGGAAGAAGAGAGTTGTTTTTTCCGCAGGGGCCTTGATTTAAGCAAAAAATTAAGTAAAATAAATTTTTAGACCGACCGAAGGCTTTAAAGTTAAAAAGAGAACAAACTCAAGGGATGTCATAATTTCAACCTTGCATACGAGTATGTCGATTAGGAAGGTAAAAAATTTTATTCTAAGAATGTTAGGAATTATGAAATTTTAAGGAATGATGGCTTAATGCATGAACAACAAAATTTCATGACGAGGGAAGAAATGAGGATTATTGTTTGAAAAATTGCCTGTATAAGGCTCAAAATGGATAACTCTTTCTCTCTTTTTTTTTACTTTCTTAGTAAATTTATTATTTTAAAACCATTTCAAACTCTTCGGGCTGTTTTTCTCGTTTTACTATCCATAAAACAAATAGTCCGATTAAGTTTCGTTAACGAGTATAAAAAGAGCTATTTATAACATGAGTATTTTTCAAGACCTCAAAATTACTCATCCTCACGCGAAAAGTAAAGAGACTTTCGAGTAGATCGAGAGAAAGTTTTAGAAAATAAATGTCAAAAAAAAATTTGCAGCTACTTACGAATTCTTTTTTTACTACCGAAATAATAAAAAAAATGTAAATGCAAGTAGCATGTTTTTCCCCATTGTAATGACCACGAAACCGTATTATTTTGTTTTCAGAAAAAAAGGGGGGAACCTTCAGATGGATTTCCATATATCTATTTCGAGACAAAATTACAGAAAAACACACGCTTCGAAGCAATTTAGCTGAAAAGAAATTGAAATTAAGACCATCACTGGAATAACCGTCGGACAGAATAAACTGTCGTCAGCATAACAAACAGCTCGTCCATTACTGTTGCCATGATAACGATTTTTATACCATCTGCAACAATAAATTAAAGTTTGCATACACATTTCGCATTTTAAAAGAATGTTTTTATTTGGGTAGACTATTGATATATTGTAAAAATATCCTTCGCGTATGTACATTATTTCGAGGAAAGCATAGAAATCGGTGACATAAAAAGAACTTTTACAATTACCGAAGCTCTGGCCTTTTCTGTAAAAGTATACGCAAAGATAAATATTAAAAGTCTCCCTTCAATATTTTAAATACCCACCAAGGTGTTATCGATTAAATTCATTATTTATTCTTCCCCTATTTAACGTCGCCAAGGCGTTACTGTAATATTTCTTTTATTGGTAGTTCTGGCGAACTTGAAAAAAGCAGAAACGCAAATCTAACAAAGTGATACAATAGCAGCTGAGTGCAAATAATGCTTTCACAATTGCTAAAAATTATTAATTGATTCTAAGTTGCGGTGATTTTAGGAGGTAGAGATTTAGGTAAAGCTTTTTTTGTGAAAGAGAGTAAAGATATGCACGAATATACCAGAAAATATTTCTACTATTAAGATGGGCCACTAAAAGCCCCACTAAACTATGAAAGAAAATATAAATTTAAAGCAGATACTGCTGAAACCAACAAAAATAATACATGTTCACAACAAGAGGAATTAGTCTAGAATAGCCTTATCCCCCAAAATTCAGCAGCTAATTTTTTAAATATCGTGAAACTCAAAGTATTCATTCCAGTCAGTGGACCCTAACTGCTGCACTGTTGTACTCAGTGTACTGTTCTATACAGTTGTAAATTTCGCTCCATCACCTAAATGTCCGATGGACGAGTTTTGATCTGGAGTATACCATGTTAATGCTGCTAACCGACTGCATTATCCTAAGTTTGGAATAAGAAACTTATTGGTAAAATGATGGTTTTCATTGGGCCTTTTAGTACCAATCACGAAGTATGAATCATTTCTGAAACTTCTGCATTTTCCCCACCGTGGCAACAGTAAGGATTCATCTTATTTCGAGCATGGTACGCAATCATCCTTAAATTGAGGTCAGTGTAGAAATCGTTTGAGCTTTGATAACCTCTACGTCCATGAACAGGGCTTGTTTTCTCAAAGACTTGATATAGGGCACTTCGAGCTACGGTACAATGCCCAACACCAGAACACGCGAATGCTCTTTTGTAAGAATGGAGGAAAATTCCCACAGATTGATTCAAAATTTAGCGAAAGTCTACCCAAGCAGAGTGAATGTTTTCATGGAGGAAAAAGGAAGACTTGTGCTCCCCAAATTCCCCCAAGATCAAAAAATGAACACGATACCCAAGTTTCTAGATACTTTTGATCACATAGTGCGTATGTGTTATAAAACTTTGGTTTAAGAACTTCATATTTGAATTCTTTCTAGTGTTTAAATTTCAGATAATGGCAAAGTAACGAGTCTCAAAATTACCCAGGTAAAAAAAAAGCATTGTGATATCTAGCCTAAATATGCAATGAAAGGTTATTTATATGTTAGAGTGAAAAGATCTATACCTGGCAGTTACATTGGTTAGGGTTTATTGAACGTTATTTCTCCTAAATTTTCGATTATTCTCAAAGGAGAATGAAACATATGCATACATATTCTTACAAGTTAAATTGTTATCATATCTCTTTGTTGGGCTACCTTTTGTCCTTGATATTTCATTTCGTCATGGCTGCCTTGAATTACACTACTGACGTATAACGTCTTCTAGCATCTTCAAGAATACTTCCCAGACATTAATGAATAGAATCCTATAATTCTTGACGATTTGTTGATAAAAGATCCCTCACCCGTCTGAGACGCCTCCGCTTTTGAACCATTAGAGCTCAGTTCGATTGAAAAGGTCAGTTCAGAAAGAAAATGTCTTGGAGAGCAACTCATTTCATCAAGATAATATAAGCTCTGTGAAACTGAGAACTGTCCTGCTGGAAGTACCTATTTCTGCTTGTTGAACCATATCTTCATAACTGGGTGTAGTGGACTTTTATCTGTACAGTCTCTTTTTTTTTTTAAATCACGTTTCTCCGATAAATATGATGTGCAATAACTACAGTTTTTCTCTGCTTTTGTTGTCCTGTTTATACATAAGTAGTATCCTTGATTGCATAAACAGAATTGTACGTTTTTTTCAACTGTTTATCAATTCTAATGTTATACCTATTGTTTCTCTATAATTATATTATCTTTTATAGCAAGTATTCCACCAAGAAGTTCTTCATGTAATGGATGGCAAAGGTCTTATTCCTGCTTGGCATTATGAAGAAAGAACAATTCCTGCGTCCTGCATTTTCTGTTCCTTCTCCATGGGTATTGTTTTCTTGTCGACTGGCAGCGTATTAACAGCGGTGTTCCGAAAGATACCGATTGCTGCAGACATCGCCATGGGAGGAGTTGCCCTCATCGTCCTTGGAGTGGTCCTCATAATAACAGGCATGTCCATGGGGCTTTGTATAGTATTAGCGAGACAGAAGCTACCAAAGACTTCATCCGCAGCCAAAGCCGATGTTTCTCCAGATCCATTTTCTTTACTACCAGTATATCCCGCCAGTTCCCGCCCGGTATCGACAGACGGTGCATGCTCGGCGCAGATTCTTCTCCTGCCTGGTGGGATTGATCCAGTGTATGCTCCTTTTGGGACTTAATGTGAATATTTTGTAAACTGATCACTGGCTATTCCACATATATGACAGGGTCTTCTTCTACATGTGAAAAACTTTCTTAGATCCATGTGGAAATCTCTACAAGGCCTTCACATCCATTTACCATTGGAATCCATTTACCATTTACCATTGGAACCAAGTGCAAGATACGTGTTCCTCAATGGAAGCATTCCTCAAGTACAAGATATGTGTTCCTATCCCGTGAAGTGAGAAAAATTCTTTCGTAGATCATACCGCATCTGGGGTAAAATGGAAAACATTTACATCAAGCTATCATCTGTGAAACAGAAGGCTCTGTTATCAGTTGAAACTAAGAAAGATTTCACTCGTGGTATAAATTTCACGTTCTAGATCAAAATGTACTCTTATTCGTCCGCAGAAGTTTTAAATATGCAGAAAGTTTCATGGGAGACCTTTCTTGTTTCCTAATGTTGCCAAAAGGAGCGACTTAATAACCGTGTTTCGTGATTATTGACATTTTGAAGAAATATCTATTTTTAGCGTAACATAATTAACTTTCTCTCTAAGCAAATTGTTCGCATGCATATACAGTAAAACTTCTCTAGCCGGCCACCTCTCTAAATGGCTATATTTTGTTCAGGACCGATTCAATACACTCCATAGATTCAATGTTATTTTACCTCCTTTTCTCCGGCCACTCCTCAAAACGGCCACTTTTTTTTCGGAACCATGATTGGCCGCCATATAGTAGTTTTACTGTATGTATATATATATATATATATATATATATATATATATATATATATATATATATATATATATATATATATATATACGAGGGTTATTCGGAAACTAAGGTCCGTTTACTTATAAAACAGAAAACATTACAGATTTTTTCAAAAAACTTTATTTTTTAAATTCCTTACATGTGTCTCTATTTTTCTACGTAGTTTCTATATTTTTTAAACATTTGCCATAACGTTCTACAAGCTTCTGTATGCTTAAGTCGTAGACGTCTGCCGCCTGTGAGGATAACCAGTCTTGAACTGCTTCTTTCACCTCGTCATCTGTGGTGAATCTCTTGCCGCCGAGAAACTCTTTTAGGTAACGGAATAAGTGAAAATCACTCGGCGACAAGTCTGGACTGTACGGTGGATGGTCAATCTGTTCCCATCCAAAAGATCTGAACAGAGCTTTCAAGATGAGTGGGTGAGAGCTTTCAAGGACGGACGGAAAAATGCTCATGATGAACCGCATTCAGGTCCACCATCAGTGATCACAGATGATTTGGTCAATGCCGTGGATGAAAAGATTCGTGAAGACCGGCTATTCACAATTTCAACTTTAGCATTGGAATTTCCTAATGTGGGTAGAACAACTTTGCACAAAATCGCTTCCGAAAAGTTGAAATTTCGCAAATTGTGCGCACGTTGGGTTCCCAGTCTGCTTACTGAGGAACACAAACTGAAAAGAATGGCTTGTGCTCTTGATTTTTTGGATCGATATCATAAAGAAGGTGATCAATTTTTAGAGAACATTGTCACACGGGACGATACGTGGGTTTCTCACAGAACCCCAGAGTCTAAACGTCACTCAATGGAATGGCGTCACACAACATCACCAGTCAGAGTCAAGGCCAAGCAGACAATCTCAACACAAGGTCATGGCAACCGTGTTTTGGGATAGACATGGGGTCTTGTTAGTCGAGTTTATGCAGCAAGGGACAACAATAAATGCAGCCGCTTACTGCGCTACCCTAACTAAACTTAGACGTGCAATACAGAATAAGCGACGTGGTCTTCTGATGTCTGGAGTTTTGTTGCTGCATGACAATGCCAGATCCCATTCTGCCATTCACACCCAAAATCTGTTCAGATCTTTTGGATGGGAACAGATTGACCACCCACCGTACAGTCCAGACTTGTCGCCGAGTGATTTTCACTTATTCCGCTACCTAAAAGAGTTTCTCGGCGGCAAGAAATTCGCCACAGATGACGAGGTGAAAGAAGCAGTTCAAGACAGGTTATCCTCACAGGCAGCAGACGTCTACGACTTAAGCATACAGAAGCTTGTAGAACGTTATGACAAATGTTTAAAAAAATATGGAAACTATGTAGAAAAATAGAGACACATGTAAGGAATTTAAAAAATAAAGTTCTTTGATAAAATCTGTAATGTTTTCTGTTTTATAAGTAAACGGACCTTAGTTTCCGAATAACCCTCGTATATATATATATGTGTGTGTGTGTGTGTGTGTGTGTGTGTGTGTGTGTGTGTGTGGGAGAGAGAATGGGAGAAAGAAAGAGTGATGCAATGAGATAAGTGTTTAAAATGTTTCTAAAACTTTATTTTAAATAATCTAAATGTGTGTGATGAATTAAGACAATTCATTATCTAAACTTAATGGATCAAAAGTATTCTTATTTTCCTCTCTTAAACAACGCATTTACATTTTTTTAGATAGTTTTATGTTCAGTTAAATAGAAGATTTAAGGTAAGATCACTTCTAGACAAGCACCGGTACAAGTCTAACGACTTCTTTACCCACACAGGGGGGGGGGGGGAGTGGAGACGGATGGTTCAGAGTCAATTCAAAGTCAGTTTGGATATCTGAGAAATTTGTAGGTAATCAGCAGATCGCTGTTACGTCCCATCGAACGAAATATTTTGATTCTACCAGCTTTTAATAGGAAGTTTCTTACTACACGAGTTAAAGTGCGAAACATAAATAAACTCAAGAATTGAAGTTTTTAGATTCCGTTCTGTTTTGCTCTGAAGCACCAATCAAACTGCCTTAGTATTGTGAAATCGTCTCCTAAACGATCTTAGAGAACAATTAAATCACCATCGGATTACACTCGTCGGTTAAGAAGAGTTTTTCGAATAAAACCACAGTAAAAGACAGGGGAAATGTTTCCTGAAGCAGCATGTGCATAAAAATGTGAAATGATTACAAGTAAAGTTGCATTATAATTAAACTTAACTCGTTCTATTTTGTTTGAAATCAACATATTTAGACATCAGTAATAGAGGATAAATTAATTTTTGAAGTCAACTCGATTGCATTTGACCCACTATTCACAAGGGAAAAAATTCAAAAAATATATGTTATTAACTAAAATATAAAGAAGTTCATTATAAAAATATATTGCTTTATATTTATGACAAGCGTTCTGAAGAAGGTAATCAAACGCTTAATTTTTACTAAACCAGTAAAGTCACTATAACTCATTTTTTAGAATTTATTAAGGATTTAAAAAATTTAATAGATTGATGCTAAATTTAATATGTTCTCTATTACTGAAGAACAGAGATTCATATTTTTAATTTCAAGTAACTAGTAAAGCTTATTCATCGTTTAAAGAAAAGATAGTTTTGGGTAAAAATTCCTCACTCAGGGAGCAAGCAGCTACAGTGAAATTTGAAATGAACCATTTTTAAGGGTGGTTTAAACTTAATTATGCCTAATCTATGAAATATAAATAAAATACTTGTAACTAGGTAATCCATGTCTCAATTTCAACATAACTCGTTATCTTCTGTCTCTTCAGATGTGCCGCAATTTCTCAAACAAGGCGCTATTGTGACCCAATATCTGAGTTTTAGTATTACATAGCCAATACACTCTCATGGTTTAAAAAAATCATCTTTTATTTCATTTTCGTCCGTTGTGGAATGACAAAACTTCTGATCCTTCATCCAAGTTAGTAAGAATAACTGACTTGACCATGAATCGTTTTAAACCTCTTGCTGTTTTTGACATGTACCATCTTTCAACTGTAAATTGTACTTAAACCTTTTTTAAGCATATTAAAGAGATTTTAAAATTTTAAACTTTGTCTTACATTCTTTTTTTATCACTTGCTTCTAATGTTACTCAGTATTAATGTTACATGCCAGAAAATGAAAAACAATTGAATGTCATATTACATATTATTCAATCTTCAAAAGGAACATATAAAATGAAAATTTTATAAATTTTAAGATCACTAATACTGTCCTCGTTTTCGATATGTTGCCATACGTAAAATGTTTACATCATCGCGTACATTCGCAAAAACTACACGCAGGCCAAACCAAATGAATCCAGGGGGGTAATGTTTCCCGGTTTCGCGATTCCTAATAGTTCGGGAAGGGTCTCAAACAGAAGTACCAGCCAGAAATGTAGGATAAACCCAGATTGCATCTAAAAAACCCAGCTTTGATAAACATACATACGTTTTTTATTAAAATTTTTTAAAAATACAAATAAGATAATACACACCATATTTTCTAGGATTACTTGAAGTTAAAGTTTTTTTTTTTAATTGTCACATTTTATCCATTTTATCATTCACCTCCAAATTAATTTTCTGAAGCTACTTTTTTTATATTTTAAGGGGGTCCAGGACACAAAATTGTTCGAAAAAAAATTTATTGCATTAAAAATTTCTGTGTTCTTTTACACTTAAAATGACGTTTAGATCATGTTTTTATCTTAATTAGAACAGGAGAAATTACTATCTTTTTTGCAAAATTCTAATAGTAGCCAAGCGCTGTTTAAACCTGTAAGTACGTTTTTCTGCATGATGGGTTTTTCCCCATTTCTCGTCTTTAAATTGTTATAAGTCAAGAACCGTTAAAGATAAATAGTTCAAACTTGGAACATGTATTTTCCAACTATTTTACTTTAATTTTGATTCAGGAAATTTGAAAAAAATATTTACTTTTGAAAATATAATTTTTTAAAAATATGTTACATCATTTTTTTTGTAATTTTTAATATAAATATTTTTAATGTTTTTAAAAATTAATATTTAAAAAAATTCTCAATCAAAATCAAAACTTTTATATTTCTGTTTAATTAAATGAAAAAGAATTGAAATTCGGCTCATAATATTTCGAGTTATAACAATTTTGAACCCCCAGATTTCCAGATATTTTTGAAAGAAGAAGAGAGAAAAAAAAAAGCATACACCCATTTGGTCATTGAAAATCCCAGGTCTGGGAGCCTTGGTCCAAAGAATTTTATTTCTTTTCATCAATTTTCAAGACCTTTCCTACCTTTCCTACTTATACAGAGGCTGTTCACACATCTTTGGATAAGTGTATCTCATATAGAATTCTGCAGCGTGTCCTGCGTTCAGCGATATGATTTCGAAGAAGACAGTGCACATTGCGTTTTTTCGCTTTCTTAAGATTTAAATCAACGTTTATCATTTTGTTTACAGTGGACACCGAGCATTTTAATGATTTTGCAACTGTCCTTTGACTAGGGGGATTTTCTTTTAACATTAAACAACGTACCTTTGCAATAGTCGAAGATGTCCGTTTTTTCCTTGGATACTTGTTTGGAATTTTTGTCCCACTTGAGGCTCCAATTTGACGTTTTTTTTCCTTTCTTGTTGACGATATTACCTATCGGTGCTTTAGATATCACAAAACCATGACTCTCACATCGTTTTTGGATAACGGAGTATGCATATTTCTCTTCGGAAAGAGCATAAATGTAGCCTTCGAACCACTGCTTTGTTAAAAACGCCATTTTGAATAAAAACAAAACTTTCAAGCCGCAGGCGATAGTTTTGACTTTTTAAAACATAATACAATTGCAATTATTTCTTTTGCAGCAAACGATTTTTTATTACCGCTTACCAAAATCGTCTAAAAAATGTGCGAACAGCCTCTGTATAAGAGTCACTGTACTATCTCGTGAATAGACAGGTCCTGTTTGGGCCCAACTCTCCTGCCTATTCAAGGTTGACAAAATTTCCGTTTTAAACTTTAAGGCCCCATTTAGAGAGTCAAACATACTGACTAATCACGATGCTAAAGTAGTTCAACCCCCTGCTAAGAGGGGTAGCATCCACTCATAGCTTACGGAGGTACATGACAGAGTTTTATTTATACGCTCGATCCTTGAATATGCGTCAGATGGTTGAGATCAAGTTTGATATTGAACGGCATTTATTTAGCTCCATGATCATGTCAGGTAATTCAGTTTAAACAAATTTTCAGCAGTCGAAGTTGGGTCTTGTCCTGACTACGTCAGATCACAAAGATTCTACAGGGGAGTTGCTTGTAACATCTAAGCCTAACCGGTTAGGTGTAAAAAAACTGCCTCGTTATGCCTAGGCGATGAATATATGATGTCGTGGGCGCATTTTCGCAAAGTTGTAGTTAATTTTATACTGTAAAAGTATTTTGCTGCTGCGCAGTATTCACCCATGTAATGTACTAGCTGAAAAAACGCACTTCGCTAACGAGTACATTCAAATTAAATACAACGGTCAATGCATGCAATTAATGCCAGAAAAGTTAAATATATATATATATATATATATATATATATATATATATATATATATATATATATATATATATATATATATATATATATATATTTATAAAAAGAATCGTAAGGAATATTTTTATAGACAAAATAATGTAGAGGAAAATATTCAAATTAAATGTAATAGGACATACTAAAGAATATAGTACAGTCAATATAGTACAGTTTGAGGCACATAATATATTTTATTATATTTTAATATTTTTTTGGATGATGTCCAATCGTCTGCTGCATTAGCAAGGAAAAACAATTTTTTTGTCTATTTAATTGTTATGCACGTGACGATAAATTTATTTAAAGTACCAGAAAAAGAAATCACGTGATCAACATTTAATAAATTAAATTCTAAAAATTAATCTTTAAAAATTCATCAAAAATTAGAAAATGGAGGTAAAGATTCGAAAAAGATCTCATTTTAAAGGAATTTTTATGATCTTTCTCGTGATTAACATTTTATAACCCTCAAATTATTATTTTTAATGCAAACTTAAAAAAAGTTACTAAAACAGCTTAAAAATTTAATTTAAAAAAATCTAAGAAGAATTTTTCAAAAATCTTTCTTAGTGCACCCCTACACTATAAGAAGAATCGCCATGTAAAATTTCAGATCTTTAGGTCCAGCGGTTTGGTCTGTACGTTGTATGTCAGTGAGTCAGTCAGTTACGGAACAGTTTTATATATAGAGATTATTTACTAACCTATCTGGCTTAGAATTCTCTGTGGGGTCCAACAATAGCATCCGCAGTAACAACAAAAAACGAGCATATATACTGTTATGGAACGGTTGTCGGTTCATAATAAAACATTTGTCTTGCAGTAGATCCCAGCCCACTGCATAACCGAGGGGAACGAGGCTGCTGACTTCCTGGCGAAAAAGGGGGCCTCTGTTTTACAGCTAAACAACCAGGATTTGGCCTACCATTCCATCAAGATGATAGTCAAAAAGATCCTCAGGTGTTCCTTCTCACAGGTTGTTGCCGCTAGGAGCGGTCACAAGCCCTGGTATGTCCATGTCCATGGTATTCCTGAGTGGCCTAGAGGTAAATCTGTGGCAATGCTACGGCTTTTTTCTGGCCACGATTGCCTCCGCATGCACCTCCACAGAATTAATTTGGCTCCCGACTCTCTTTGTCTCCTGTGTGATAACCAGGAAGAAATGGACATGCCTGACCTTTCTTCTTGCCCTGCTCTACCTCCCGTTTCTTTATGGGAGCGCTGTTGGATTGCCAGACATAAGATGATGGATTATCTGATGTCATTTTTCTATCTTGTATTTTTGTCTTTTTGATATCTGTTGTCCTGTAATTCTTGCCATTGAAAATATATATACAGTGGAATCTCGATCTATCGTTTTTCAAGGGACCGATTGAAATGAACGATAAATGCGGGAAAACGATAGATGCGGAAACATAACAAAGCAATAGGATCATTGGGACTGGATAAAATGAACGACACATACGGAAAAACGATGGATCCGAAAACGATCGATCGAGATTCCACTGTATATATATATATATATATATATATATATATATATATATATATATATATATATATATATATATATATGTATATATATATATATATATATATATATATATATACAGGGTGTCCCATAAATACCGCCCAAACTCTGCACAGACAGATTCCTCGTTGGGAGTACATAAAAAAGGCCCAAAGTAGGGTTTATACAAAAACCTACTTTTTGAAAAACCGGTTTTCTAATTCCAGATTTCCAAAAAACCGGTTTTAGCCGGTTTTCGAATTTTTGTCAAAAAAAAATAGAATAGGGAAAAATATTTTATTTAATTTATATAAAATAACAAAAAACGAAATCAATATCAAAGTCAAAATATAAAAAAAATTAAGGATTACACATTACTTACGCAAAATAACGAAAACTCAAACAAAAATTTCAAATTTTAAATAATATTTATATTTATTTCACAAATTTTAATTTCTCCTAAGAAAATAGGATTTTAAAAAACATAAAATATCCACTGAACGGTGGCTAATTGTTGTTCTTATTTTGGACACAATATTGTATGAAATTGAAAATACTCGTTCACTAGCTACAGAGCTTGATTTTATAGTTTTCAGGGTATCAAATAACAAATCTAAGTTTTTGGTTCTTTTATTCGTTGCCTCAAATAATGAAAATTCAGCTTTCAGTGTCTTTGGATTTTTAAGTTTTTCTTCAGGGTCTTCAAGAAATCAAATAAGTTAAAAATTAATTTTTACATAATAATTTGAATTTTTTAAACCAGTTTTCTTAATTTAAAAACCGGTTTTCAAATGTGACAAATTTATTTTAAAAACCGGTTTTTTTAAAACAGGGTTTGAAAAACCGTCAAACCCTAGCCCAAAGAACTGTACCTGTACGACCCATAGTTTTCGAGAAAAATAAGAAAAGCAAAGTATGACGTCACATCCGGTGCAAAGAAAAAACGCTTTATTTGACACATGAACAGCAGTATTTGCAAATATTTATAAAGGCAGATGTTCAAAGTGTCCGCCGTGTATATCGAGGCAGACTTGAGCGTGCCGTGGAATGGATAACTGCACACGTCGCAGCAGCGAAGTGTCCACCGAAGTACGAGCAGCATGCAGACAAGCAACTAAGTCCGTCTGCTAGGGCAGGGGTTCTCAATCTTTGAGGCTCTACGCCGCCCCCCCCCCTTTGAACACTGATGCGAGGTTACGCCTCCCCACCACCACCACCATATGTGGTCAATACAAGTATAGTACAATCGGAATTTGAAACTGAAGTTGGTTATTAAATGAAAATATAGAATAGATGATTTCATACACAAAATTTATTACTACTCATATCTTAATTTGGAACATATTATTATTAGAACATATGAAATCAAAGAATTAAATACAGATAAAATATATTTGAGGTTATGAAGGATCTAGGTGAGGTTGGCATGTAATACCAGTCACTTTCACAACATTAATGAGGGGGTTGGCACTATTTGTCCTTGACAAGTTTTTGAATATTAGGTTGTAACTGTGACAAAGCACGCCTCAGGTCACTTTCAACATCCAGACGTACGAAAATTATCGTATTTTTACAATTACGAGAACTATCGTGTACGACAATTATTGTGTTCGTGTTCGTATGTCGAAAATACGTTACGGTTACATTGTGAGCGCAAAATTGAGTACAATAAATGACAGTTAGTTTTACTTTTTATTTTACTTTCTTTTTAACTCACGCCTCCCTTGAAATTCTTCTACGCCCCCCTAGGGGGGCGCGCCCCCCAGGTTGAGAACCGCTGTGCTAGGGCATACTCCCTAGCAGTTTGCAAGGCATTTCCTTTACACTGGCCGTAGATCAAATGTATGTCGCAATATTCACGAACGGATTACATGATCACCATGCGAAGAATACTGGTAGCTGCAAGATGCAGTCTTTTAAATACGAGTTAAACGACGGCTTAACGCCCTTCTACGGCGCGCGCTTGCATGACGCGATATGCGCGGCGAACATTTTGAACATTATCGTCGGAAAAGATATGCAAATACTGTTGTTGATGTGTCAAAGTATTTTTTTCCTTGCACCGGATGTGACGTCATACTTTGTTTTTCGTATTTTTGTCGAAAACTATGAGTCGTACAGGTACAGTTCTTTGGGCATTTTTATGTACTCCCAACTAGGAATTTGGCTGTGCAGAGTTTGGGCGGTATTTATGGGATACCCTGTATATATATATAATATATATATACTAGCCGGGCTTCGCCCGTCTAGCCGGTCGGTATAGGGACCCGCTCCCTTCAGCAATCATTGTCAGAGAATGGAAACACTAAAATACAACGAAGTTATGTAAATTTTGTGGTTACGCATCCCACGTCCTGCAAACAGTCGCAGGCAGAAGAAAAATTATTTTCCTTCCCCCCCCCCCCCCCCCCCGGCGAGAAGTTCCCTTCTTTCCACCCCTCCGCGTATGGGCGAAAAATTCTTTCTTCGAGACTTTCCCCTCCCGCATATGAAATGTTGTAAAGTACTCTATCATCTGTAGCACAAACTGTATCAACAGACTTATAAATCTGAGATGTGCCAGGCAAATGACCTAAAAGCTGCTTATTAATGAGTATATGACGTTTTTTGGTGCAAGGATAGCTCCTTCACATAACCAACTATGATCTTTAAAATTCTGAGAGAGGTTGGGAAACACTTCTTGTAACAAATCTTCATGATTTTCAATTAATTTTCCAATATCTTCCACTGCTATAAGTCCACCATAGCCATGAGACATCAAGTTTCCATTTTCCTAGTTGAAGTAAATTATCAGAAAACTGATGTGCATCAGCATCACCTGTCGTATGAATCCTCATATTAGTTTGAAGATCAAGTGTTTCAATTACATTCCATATAACTGAAGATTTCAGGCATGCATGCATTTCATCAGTTCTTGTTCCACGTGGAATAACAGGCAGAGTCTGTCAGAAGTCACCAGCCAAGAGCAAAGTAATACCTCCCATCCTTCGGCATAATCATTTAAAAATTCACAATAAAGGTTGTTTGATGTTCTACGATGTGGCAATTAAAGCGCTATAAATAAAAGAATAAAATGTTACTACACAAAAAATACAAAATAAACAAAAAGTGAACACAGTAAAAAAGGATACTTAAAAACACACAAACGGAATAGCAATAATCAAAGCTAAACACAAACATAATTAACAGTTGTTTTAAAACACCCCTGGTAAACAATGTTAAGTGTCCAACTATTTGGAACATAAATGTTAAGATTTTGCTTAATTCCTCCTTGAGGATGATAATAAAAAATATTCCAAAGAGTTTCAGACAGAAGCATGAAAAAAAAGAATGTGCAAAAAAGTAACTAAATTAAGCAAAAAATGACAGAATACAGAAAAAGTGAACACCGGCAACTTGTAAAAAACGGTAATCCGTATACTGGAAATTAGCCCAGTAAAAAGAGGATTAAAATGAAAGGTAATGAAATGTAATGAAAGGTAATGAATAAATGAAATGAAAGGTTTTCAACAATCAATGTTGCCACAAAATTAAAATACCGTATTGTATCATGATCAACAAAGATTTAAAAAAAGTAATAAATAATTCAAAAGAGATAAAGTTTGACGTCACCGCATGGGTGTATTTTTCATTTATCTCTTGATATATTACGCTAACGTGCGTGGCACTGGAATTGACGTTTATGTATAATGACGAATGGCAACTGCTACGGCAATTTTATTTTGCTATCTCTTGAAAAAAGAAAACAAAAGGAGTAATGTTAGAAAATTAACTTTTAATAAAACAAAAAATGAAATTAAAAATCAATAAATGCGTTCACTTACCTTGTAACATCTAGAATTAACATCCAATATATGCACATGTGCAGTTTTGATGAATAATTGATTCCAACCCCTTGGAGATGAAATATTATTAAAAAACTGTATTTATTTATAACTACAGTAACCACCGCTTATAGTGATCAGTGGTTATAAGAATCAACCGTTTATAAGAATCAATATCGCAAAAACAAAAACAAATGTATTATTTCCATGTTAAAATTTTCGCTTTAAAGAATCAATCCACCGGTTTTAAGAATCAGCTTACACTCTTCGCTTTCCTTTCATTTTTCCAAAAAAGTCACTTAAACCCTCAAAAGGCACGAAGTACTTTCTTTATTTTTTTTAAAGAAAGAGTGAAAAGATGGGATGGAATACAGTCGTAAAATGCATCCCTTTTTTTGGTTATACATAACATAATAGTTTCCCCTTAAGGGGATGGTGGACTTTCAAATTACCAAAAATCGAGCAAAAATTGGAATTTTTTTGGGGGGTGTATTAATATTTTAAAAACATGCAAATATTGGAATGAAATGCATATAAAATGTGTAGTGAAAAGAAAAATGAAAAATTGGTGGCTTTAGAGTAGTAAGTATTAAAGGTAGATAAAATAATTATCTTTTAAATGACTTTTTCTCAAAATGAAATATTTCCAGATTTGCAAGTCTTTAAAATGCTCCTCGCGTCATAATTTTTGACGAAATTTTATGAAATTTATAATAAAGATTCCTGTAATACCGCAAAATAAAGTTATGTATCCATTTTAGGATTCGAGGTCATTTAGGTTATAAAAGTTTAACTTTAGTGTAGAAAAGTACAAAAATTTCGCGAAAATTCAGAGTACAAGCATAAAAATATTTTCTAAAAATTAACTATTCAACGAAAGTACAAAAAAATACATAACTTTCTTCAGAAAGTATTTATAAGCAATATAAATGCAAAATTAAGGGTAAAAGTTCAAAATTGAGTCGCAAGGAGCATTTTAAAGAAGGGTAATTAAATTTAAATTTTTTAATTATAAAATATTTTTTTAAAAATATTTATTAAATTTTATAAGGTGTTTAATATTATTATACTTTAATGAATATATATACAAAATTTCATATCTCTGTGGTAAAAATTTCAAAAATCGTTTTGAAAGGTCCACCATCCCCTTAAACGATTTAGCTAAACACTGTCCTATTAGCTTGACCCAGGGGCATCCTACCCGTCCGGATCCGATTTCACTTTTCTCCACTGACAAACAAAGACAGAGACTCTTTTTTCCCACCTCCCACATCCTGGTTGCGGCTTCCTGGACCCTGAAACACATAAAACTTCGGCGAAGTGTCCACTATCACTTAGGCAAACGTGGCATTATTAGATTCAGAACGTTATCAAACCGTGAAACGTAATCTAGAAGGTGAATCTTGGTCTGAGACTATTGGTATTGAAAGAGGTATAAACAGCCTACAGAAAACTTCATTACGTCAAACTACAATAGAACACTTTTCCTTGCACCCTTCCTGTAATTGAAATGTTAAACTGTTAAGCAGGTATATTGTAACAAATATTGGATTTTCTTCTTCTCTTACTATAGTCATGTGTATCTACTTGTAGGTCTAGAAATTAAGTTGTATTTTTTAAATTATAAATAATAATTTTAATAAAAGATAATTAATGTAAATTAAAGAGTATTTTATGGTAAATTATCTAATATATGTATATATAGGTGTGTGTGTGCCTGTCCAAAAACCTAGATTTCGGCTATAAGAATCAACCGCTTATAAGAATCAAAAACAGCAATAACAAACGTGATTCTTATAAGCGAAAATCACTGTATTTAAAAGCTTCCAAACTTATCTTGGAATTATCCTACGGCTTCAAAACATAAGTATACGAAGTTTCAACCAGATTCCTCAAGAAATATAGATTTGTATATGATACATACATACATACATACATACATAGAGACACTTTGCTTTATATATATATATATATATATATATATATATATATATATATATATATATATACATATATATATATATATATATATACTGTTATAGCGACAATGTAGATGGATGGAAGGTCCAACATGATTCCACGTCACAAGCTAACGAGAATACATAGTCATATGAGCGGGATTTTTCCCCTTTAATATTTATAAAAGTTGTTTTTCCCATTTAATCATTTTTGTTCTCATTTATTTCTAATTCCTTAACATACCTTGATTAGTACTCGTATTTTAGGATGGAAGAGAAGAAAAAAATTAGACAAATAATTTCACTCAGAAAATACAGACAAATTAAATAAATTTAACATCATATTGACTTATCAGATTATGATCATAAACAAGATTTTTTAAAATGAACCTCACTAAAGTAAGCAAGTAAGAAAGAATTTTTCTCAGCATGTTCAGTATATACCGGGTGGCCATAATTAAACTGACAGTGCTCACAGTGTTCTGTAGCGCGATCTATTTGCGAGAATGACGCCACATTTTGTAGGAAGATTAAACAAGACGGGGGACGAAGGATTCCGCGAAAAAATAAATTCGTTCCAAAAGTCACCGCTAGGGGAATATTTGGAGCTGTGTAATAGAAAATAGAGTGTTAACAAAGTGTGTAATAGAAAATAGAGTGTTAACAAAGGTGAGAGCAAAAGGCAATCGCTTATCATGGTCGGGGTACAGTAACTCCTGTACACGGCTGATCTTGTACGGATAGAAGTTGATAATCTTTCGTAAGATTTTCCATACCGTACTGTAAGGCATATCCATATTCCGAGCTAATCCACGAGCGCTAGAGGTGGCAACAATATTGTCTGGTCCTCTGTCGACAATCGCCGTGGCAATTGCTTCGATTGTATCCTGTGGTACAGGTTTTCGTCCTCTGCCTGACTGAACCTTCAGAGAACCTGTTTTCTCAAACGTCGCAACCATTGCTTTTAGCCCATTAACTGACACAGGACCGTTACCTTTACGCATTTTTTGTGCGTTCTAAAAGCACGAAGAGCGGCTGACGCGTTGCACTGGTTGAGGTAAAAGAATTTGACCACTAATGCACGCTCGACTAAAGAAGGAGACATTGCACATAAACTTTCAATCCGATTGATTCGAAACGTAACACATTGCCTTTTAAAACCCAAGCAGCTGGCACTGTGCCAATGGATGTAACGTGAAATTTGAATAAAGAACTTCTTCTTCTGCTCAGCGTACGTGATATTGCAGATCACGAGACTTTATCGGTGTTTAGGTAGATTTTACGCTTTTTTGAAAGTGTTGCCATATTGCACTTGAACTAAATAAGAAAATGTGCATAATAAAAGGTAATTTTATTCCGTATTAATTTGCATTTGTTAACACTCTATTTTCTATTACACAGTGCCAAATATTCCCCTAGCGGTGACTTTTGGAACTAATTTATTTTTTCGCGGAATCCTTCGTCCCCCGTCTTGTTTAATCTTCCTACAAAATGTGGCGTCATTCTCGCAAATAGATCGCGCTACAGAACACTGTGAGCACTGTCAGTTTAATTATGGCCACCCGGTATATATATTTATATATATATTTAGAATTTAATTTATTAAATGATGATCACGTGGTTTCTTTTCTTTTTGTGATACTTTAAATTAATTTTACGTCACTGGCGTACTTGTGAAAGTTTATGTGCAATGTCTCCTTCTTTAGTCGAGCGTGCGTTACTGGTCAAATTCTTTTACCTCAACCAGTGCAACGCGTCAGCCGCTCTTCGTGCTTTTAGAACGCACAAAAAAATGCGTAAAGGTAACGGTCCTGTGTCAGTTAATGGGCTAAAAGCAATGGTTGCGACGTTTGAGAAAACAGGTTCTCTGAAGGTTCAGTCAGGCAGAGGACGAAAACCTGTACCACAGGATACAATCGAAGCAGTTGCCACGGCGACTGCCACCTCTAGCGCTCGTGGATTAGCTCGGAATATGGATATGCCTTACAGTACGGTATGGAAAATCTTACGAAAGATTATCAACTTCTATCTGTACAAGATCAGCCGTGTACAGGAGTTTCTTTACCCCGACCATGATAAGCGATTGACTTTTGCTCTCACCTTTCTTGCCAGAATGGAGGTGGATGATGCTTGGCCGTGGAAAATCTTATGGGGAGACGAGGCCCACTTTTACCTGCATGGAACTGTGAATACCCAGAACTGCCGAATTTGGGATGACAAATCACCACATGCAGTCACAGAAATTCCCTTACATTCACCAAAGGAAACTGTTTGGTGTGGGTTCACAGCGGAATTTCTATTTTCTATTACACAGCGCCAAATATTCCCCTAGCGGTGACTTTTGGAACTAATTTATTTTTTCGCGGAATTCTTCGTCCCCCGTCTTGTTTAATCTTCCTACAAAATGTGGCGTCATTCTCGCAAATAGATCGCGCTACAGAACACTGTGAGCACTGTCAGTTTAATTATGGCCACCCGGTATATACGCACATACACACTCATGTCCATAAATTAAGGATAATTCAGAAGCACACGGAAATCGAACTCTAAAGTAAAAATTTCCCTTGTAGAATTATCACACACATCTTCAAGAATAATATGCAAAGTACAGGAAGCCACCAGATGACGCCGATAGTACGTCACAATGACGAGAGTGTAAGAGAGGAGTATATAAGGAATGGTGGGAAAGAAGTAAAATTGTTCACAAGCGTTCTGTAAGCCGCTCAGTGCCATAACCGAATAGTTATGACACAGAGGACACATGTGGATGTTTTTTTAAGTGGGAGAATTATCGGCCACCTGGAATGTGGGCGTACTCAGATGGAAATATCTGAGGAACTGCCCAAAGTGTCATCTCTAGGCTTTGGCAACGATTCCAATATGATGGAAATGTCAGTAGACGTTACAGTACAGGTCGCCAGCGAGTTACAACGCCGAATGAAGACCGGTATTTGTAAGTTACTGCCAAAAGAAGCAGACCGAGCACAACATCCGACCTGTCTCGTCAGCTATCTGCAGCCACGGGTACCACAGTTTCAAGGGAAACTGTGCACAGACGTTTGGGAAATATTGGTCTATATGATCGCAGGCCTGTCAGATGTGTTCCGCTCACGGCAACTCACTGTCGGCAGCGATTAGCCTGGAGTAGAAAACATGCAATGTGGACATCTTCCCAGTGGGCTTGTGTGAGGTTTTCCGACGAGTCCAGGTTTAGCTTGCAGTCTGATTCACGTCGGACTTTCATATGGAGAACGCCAAGTACCCGTTACCACCAAGACAACATCACTGAACAACACCGTTACGGTGGTGCAGGAATGCTCGTTTGGGGTGGAATTATACTGGGCTCCAGAACAGATCTGCATGTTCAAATCGGAACCATGAACGGCCACATTTAATCGGGACATCATTCTGGAACAACGTGTACGTTTGTTTAGGGGTGCCATGGGCGCAGAATTTGTGTTTATGGATGACAACGCCCGTCCTCACCGAGCAAACATCGTAAACGAATGCCTTCAATCTGAGGACATCACCCGTATGGAATGGCCAGCATTCTCACCTGACTTGAATCCGATAGAGGATGTGTGGGACATGCTTGGCCGACGAGTTGCAGCCCGTCAACCACCTTCTACATGTGTACCGGAACTTGGGAGAGCATTGCTTGATGATTTGAGTAATCTTCCCCAAGATCAGCTCCATAATTTGATACTCAGCATGCCCAGACGTTGTACGGACTGCATTTCATCGCATGGCAGACATGCAATGTATTAACCATCATACCAACCATATAATATTAAGTTTTTGTAAAGGAGATATATTTTACAGTTGCTCCAGGGAGCAAAAATCGTAGTTTTTATGAATGGTATCATACATACACCACCTTTTTTGTTCTTTATCTTTAGTTTAATAAATGGGCTTTATGAATTTGTTTTGTTTCTGAACCTTTATTTGCCGGAGCTGGCATTATCTTTAATTTATGAACATGAGTGTAATATGATAGTTGAAAGGTAATCATGACCAGGAGCTTTACCCTTTTTGTGCTCATCAATATAACATAAAATCTCTGACGGACAAGAGTTCGTAATAGGTTTTAAATTATTTAAAATGTGACTTTGATTATTTAACTGATGATAATTTTGTCTAAGTACTAGCTTGAGGGAACGGGTTTCACATCTTGGTTAGGGCGTAAACTGGCTAGCGAGGCTGTTAGCCAGAATTGAGAGCCAGGATATGCTTACGTCTCCTACGAATTAAAGAGGTTGTCCTCCAGATGGATTTATCGGCAGCAGTGAGAGATTCAATATAGTTATTTCATCGAGTTCTAGAGTGGATCCTAATCTCATGCCGTATACGGGACATGGAGACGATTGTTGGGTTTTGAGAGTAGGATCCCGCGAAAACTGCCAAGATATTCCTTTCTCTGATTATGTCCCGAATAATAGCTGTGATCGAAAATAATAAATAGTAGCTTGTTGTTAGTAGCAGGATTACGTAAGTGGTAGTGAGAAAACAACTTAGGAACAATAACATGTGTTTAGGAACAAGTTATAAAACGACGTTGGCGGGAAGAAGGATGATATCAACTGGTGATAATAGTTAAATTAGACATAATAGAACTTTAATAGGTGATCTGAATGGATACTTAACTATCTATAAGCTGATGAATGAGCTAATTTCATGTTTAAATATTTATGTACTATTAAATTAATGAAACTCCTAACATAATTTAATTATATTCTTCAGGGATAAATAAATTGTTTAATATAATCCTTCAATACCTCGGAATTAGTGTAAAACTGTCAGTATGTCAAATTTTAATCTTACTTCTGAAATTGATAATTTACCCATTAATCCTGTGATTATTTCGAAACTGAAGAGAGGTGAGTGCGGTGAAATAAAACTATGTATATTTATGTTTTATCCTATGTGTATGTACGGAAATTTACAATAAAAGAAAATGTATCAAATTAATATTCTCGTAAGGAAATAGTCAAGTGCCATTTTCGTTTCTAAAATTTTATGTAAATGGTTAACCTTTTGTGTGTCGATTAATAGAGTATTGTTACATTCAGCTTTTAATTTTTTTAATTATGAAATGAATGCTCAGAAAAAAATATAATAATTATACATGTATTTTTTTTATATCTTTTATATTATATATATACAGTGGCTCCCAAAAGTGTTCGTACACTTACGAATTTCAATGAAATAGGGGTCTATCCATTCATTAAAATGAATATTTCAGAATGGGTATTTAATAATAAGATCTATAATCTATTCTTAACAAAACTACATGAAATATTTTGAAAACATAGTAAAAATTTATTTTTAAGAAACCAGTAATCAAAAAGTAACAAAAACTTTATCTCACAAAAGTCATCGTACACTGAAATATTTTCGGATAAATTCACAATTAAAATTATCGTCTGGCACTTTATTTTTATTTTTGAATTGTGGTGGCATTTAAAATATCGTTTGGCTTTAATTTTTGCTTGCCTACTAAGTAATATTCTATTTATTATTTAAAAATGGCTCGTAGTCGTAAAGAAACAACGAACAGCATTCGAAAATTGATTATTTTTCATCATAGTAGTGGTAAATCAGTTTGGAATATTGCTAAATTACTTAATTTATCCCATTCTACTGTGCGGCATGTGAAAAAACGAATAAATTTCGATTCAATTTAAAGCAGAAAATTGGATCGAAAACAAGGTAAGAAAAGGCCGTCCGGCAAAGTTAACAAAACGTGATCAGAGATTTATAATTAGAAAATTTGGGAAAAATTCACGTTTGAGTGCTGTAAAAGTTTCTGCAGAATTCAATGAAACATTTTCTACTTCAATTTCACCTGAAAATTTTTGACGAGTTCTTAGAACAGCTGGATTACATGGGCGTTCTGCCCATAGAAAATTTTTTGTGAGTGAGAAAAACAGAAAGTTTAGGCTACCCTTCGCACTATCAATGATAAATAAGCCCCAAACCTATTGGAATAATGTCTTATTTGCCGATGAACATTTTTGGTGCTGATGGGCGTATAATTGTATGGAGAAGAAAAAAATGAGGAACTTAATCCCAAGAACTTAGTAGGAACAGTTAAGCATGCTGGTGGAGGTATCCTTGTGTGGGGGTGCATGTCAGCATCAAGACTAGGAAATTTGGTATTTATTGATGGCATAATGAATCATGCTGTTTTTATAAATATTTTAAGAGACAATTTAAAATTATCAGCTCAAAATTTGGGTATTGGAAACAACTTTGTTTTTTTTAACTGGAGAACTGGAGTACGAAAACACGACATTAACACGAAAAGCGAACTAAAAACAATTATGATGGAAGAATGGATGAACATTGATGCAGAAATTACAAAAGAACTAAAGCAATCTATTCCCAGACGTTTAAAAGCTGTTGTGGATACTAAATGATATCCTACTAAATATTAATTTAACGAAAAATTAGAATATTTACTAATATGTAGAGATTTTTTACAAGTGTACGATGACTTTTGTGAGATAAAGTTTTTGTTACTTTTTGATTACTGGTTTCTTAAAAATAAAGTTTTACTATGTTTTCAAAATATTTCATGTAGTTTTGTTAAGAATAGATTATAGATCTTATTATTAAATACCCATTCTGAAATATTCATTTTAATCAATGGATAGACTCCTATTTCATTGAAAATCGTAAGTGTACGAACACTTTTGGGAGCCACTGTATATATATATAGGGTGAAGTGAGGTGAGATTGCGGGCTTAAAACCCTAAAAAATGTAACATTTTTAAAAAATTTCAAGTGTATTTTGTAGGAAAATTCTTTCTCTACTGTTATGTTTAGACCTTTAGACTTCAATTTTACTTTTTGGAAATGCTTTTTTCTGTTTCTTTAAATAAATATTTTAAACTAAATTCAAAATTTTATATATTTTACCTTTGCATATTTTTGTATACTGTATATATTTGTATTTTATTATTCATTCTCAAAAACAAAGGAACTAAATGTCAAATCCTGGACAGACCCTTAATAAAAACCTAGTTATAGAATATTTGATATAATACTTATTTATTTTATATTATGAGAATATTGATAAAAAAAATGACTATGTTATCTATTAGTTATTGCATATGTAGTTGAATTTTAAACTTTATATGTTTGAAGATTAAATAATAAGAAAAGCTTGTAGAATATGTGTAGTTATTATACTTATCATATTTACTACATTCAATTATTTTATCTTGCAGCTAACTTATTTTCTTCAGGGAAGATTCTTAATTTGTCTATGCCCGAGTTACAACGTACTGCTAAACTTTCAGCGTTTGAAGCTAATTCTGTATGTCACGCTGTATCTTTAGCAGAACTAAAATCAAGTGAAGTTGATGGTAATGTCTTGGTAATTGTTTGCTTAATTCTGATAAGTGAATCAAATATTTGGTAATTTTATAGTATTATTTTATTGTCAAATTATATAGAGAGGTTTTGCATTTGGAAATCCCTTCCCTCCAGCATACTTATTGGTTATGTCTTTCTGAGGAGCTTATAACAAGAGCGTAACTTAGGTCCTAGGTTACTTGTTATGCTGGAGGTGTATATTTTTGCAATTATCTTGTTGATGTCAGCTAATGTTTTATAATTTTCAATAGAAAATATAGATACAGCTTATCTGAAAATCTCTGAAATTCCTGGTTTTGGCAGTTTATCTTTTTTTTTTTTTTGGGGGGGGGGGGGGGGGCAGCAGATATTTCCCAGATGGAAGATAGTGATTGATTAAATACCCTTGATCTGTGCTATTTGATTGCTGATTATGTGCCTCCTAATTGATGTTATACTTTCCGGAGTTTGTCTAATAAAATAAACATTTGGTTATCTATGTATAGTTAATGCCATTTCACTAGTAATTAAAAAATTTTCATTGTTCAAAAAATAAAAGAGAGAAAGTTGATAAAATGAAACTACTTTATAATATTGGCTTTTATCTGCTGTATTTGCATCGTAATCAACCTGGTGTATAAGTTAATTAAATTTTCATTTGTGGATATCTGTATTTTATTAATTCTGTATATGAAACATTATAGATGGTATCATTTTATATTCAGTTAAAAATACTGAAAAGTATTTATGAAAGCTCTCACTAGATTGACTATACCATACCTTTTAGTATAATGTATAATGTTTTATTCTGCCAAGCATATTGTTTGGTTCCTTACTATCCTATTATCCAGTCTGTTTTCACTTATATTGCACTTCTTTCACATACTGTGATAGTTGTGAGTTTAACTTCACAACAATTCAGAAGAGATGTATATAGTTTTTTTTTTATTTTTTATTTGAATGGCCAATAATAATAATAATAATAATAACTCCTTTGCAAGCTCTGCATAAAAGTCAACCCAACAATTTTTAAAGCTTGTAATTTTTATCTAGTGTTATTCTTATTGAATGCAAGCAGACAATCTACTTTTTAAGCATAAAATGACAAACAGAAAACACTGTATCATAGATAAATAAATAGAATTAAAACAAGTATATTTTCACTTTTCAAAATATGTTTCAGTATAAATAAAATAAATTTCTTTACAGACACAAACGTATATATAAACATACAGATTAGGTAGAACTGTCCTAACTTCCTTAAAGAGCTCAGATAGTGTTTCATTTAATAATCATGTTTGAGCTGTTATTTAGCAGATTTAAAATTATTTTCTATGTGATTAGTCTGATGTAATAACAAAGTCTGAGGTTGGAAGAAACTCTTTATGAGGGGAACTTTGGAAAAAGTATTAAACATTTTACTGTGAACATAGCAAAAGCTCATTTCTCTTCCAGTACTTACTTTTAGACTTGCATTTTTTATCCCCTGGTATGAACTAAATAAGATGTGTGTTGAAATTATTTTTACCTCATGAAAAACACAATAAAATTCATCAATAAAAGAAAAATCAGTAAAAGGATTTTCTCTTAAAAATAAACAGAGAACTGATTCTTGAGTCTTAAGTTCCTAGTGAGTAATCTTAGATATTTTACAAATGTCAACTTCAGAATATAATCTTGTTTCTAGAGACTACTATTAACCGGAAAGTGTTAATTGAATGATAGTATTTAATATTCTGAAAATTTTATTTTTTCTACTATAATCATTTATTGTTTTTCTGTGTGGAAGCTATATAATAAGTTTTTATAAGTAACACATTTGTAATTTCTTCTTTAAATTTATTATTTCTGTTTCATAGCTTGCTCAGTACTGAATGGCTCTAAACATGAATATCTAAACTTTGAATTCTTCAGTTATAAATTTGGCAGAATTTATCCAGGCACAATCACTGAGATATGTGGGGAAAGCGGTGCTGGGAAAACACAGTTATGCCTTTTTCTTACTATATGTGCTATATTGCCCAAATATTTGGGAGAAGAGACTTCAAGTACGTATAATTCATTAACATTATTTTGGATATTATAGATTAGAGCAATTGTTTTGCAATGTGTTCAGATATTATTTTTAAAAAATTGATTATGTTTGTCAGTTTTTCATTTGAAATTTTAGCATCTATTTTATGTTCAATAGCTTTGTTTTCTTTATGAGTTTATAACAGCCTTTTTTTAAATCTGCATTACACAAATTTGAGATGCTCATTATTCTTGCCTATATTAGAGTTAAATTTCAGCTTGCTTTTTTAAAATTAAAATGTTAATAATGTGTTGCTCAATATTTTATTTCATAGAATATGCATAATCAATTGAAGTTTTTAATGCACTCTTAAAACTCTAAATTTATTCACTTACAACAAAAGTAAAAATTCAATTTATTGTATTCTTCTGATCAAAAACAAGGAATAATGTTTGAGCATTTTCTGATTGAATTATTCATTAAAGTTTCCTTAGAATTTCTGATATTTCAATCTTATTGTGTTGTATATATTTACTTTTTATGGATTCTTCTTTATAAAAAAAATAAATGCTTGATCACTTTTTTGACACATTATCTGTGTTTTATATTAAAACTGTAATTATGACTTGACCATGTGTGCATAAATCTGTGTTTCTAAAACACAACTAATGTGTTCCATAAACCAAATGATTTTTGTTAAATAATTTATAATATTTGTAATACAATAATTTATCTTCAATTAGGTTTAAAAAAAATTGTAGTTGGGTTCAATTTTTGTTTTGCTTAACACCAGGCTAACTGATTGTTTATGTTGATCATGCCAGTGTTCATTTTGTAAGAGCCTCCACAGTTTTAATTCATTTCCTGTAGCTGTAGGAGAATAATTATAGTTCTGTGATGTTATTCCTGAAATGTAGAGCCATTAGGAAAGTCAGTATGGATATTTGTCTCTGAGAACATACATATTTTCGGATTTTTGCCTTTGACACTCAACACACCCTCTTTGTCAGGAAGTCATTTACAATTTTGTGGTTGCTTTGTTATAACCCTTATTCATTGCTACTTTAGAACAACTTCACTTGTATATCAGCCCCAGAGCAATTGCGTGCCATGTAACGTTCTTGTCAAATGAAGACACGAGGAACATATAATATTTACAACCTTTATGTACAATTATTATACAGTTATATATATATTATTCTATGACTACTTTCCAGTCTTAAACTGAGAGATTAATTCTCAAAAATTATCATATGGGGCAGCTTGCTCTGTCCACACTCAAGTTGCCCTCCGAAACCAAACAGCGCCCAACCTCTCATTTCAAAAACATTCTGAACGGAGGGATGAAACAGACTTCATTGGACAATTTTTTATAAAAAATCCCTGCAGATGGAAGCGAGAAAAGCATGGTGAAAAGGGTAAAAATCAACAAATAGGATTCAATTTTTCAGTTCATCCTTTCTCCTTCACCTCCGACAGCATCTTCAGGTTGTCTCCACAGTAAATGTTGTACATCATACTTAATAAAACCAGTTTATTGCAGTACAGTCTATTGCATTGTGTTTTTATTCAATGTTATTTTTAAATACATTTTTCTTATTTAAAAACTTAGCAAAGAATTGGTGTTTTGAACAGAAATGCCACTGATCTGTCTGGAACAGATCAATGGCATTTCAATTCATTTCAATGGGGAAAATTGATTTGACATACAAGTAATTCGAGTTACAAGCTCTGTCACAGAATGAATTAAACTCGTAACTCAAGGTACCATTGTGTATATATATGTGTGTATGTGTGTGTATTTCAGAGCTTCAAATCTGTATTTTTTAAAATAGTCTAAAGAAATACTGTATAGAAACATTTCAAAAAACTTGTTTTTGTTGAAAATAAGGATAGAGAGGTAGAACAATTGTAAATATGTCAGTGAAAAGGCAAATTATAGGTAAGTTAACTGCTATTCATCATCTATTATTAGTTATTTGTTAATATATTTTATTCAAACATACAATGTATGGTAAATATAAGAAAACCAAATTTAGCTTTTTTTTAATTATGTTCCACATTTTAAAATTATTTAGGTATTTCATACAATTAGTAGCAAGCTAATTACTATACATAACTATGTTGTATGTTTTAATGTTTAAATGATTTTCTTTTTAAGATGTGATATACATACACTCAGAAGGAGAATTTCCTATTCAGAGGTTCATTGATATGTCAGAAACATTCAAAAGCAGAAACAAAGAGTATGAAAAAATGAAATTTACTGATAATTTGATGTTAAAGAAAGTTTACAATCTGGTAGAGTATTTTCTTAAGTATTTGAACTCTCCCGTATTATTCTTTACAAAATTTGTTATATTTTTCTGTATATATTTGTTTATGTGGTTTTAGGACAAATGTCATATTTTAATTTTAATATTCCAAAATGGGAAGAATTTCCCACTTCAATCAAAGCTACAATTATAACATAATACAATTTTAAGCTTTTGATTGCAAAGTAAACGGAATCAAAACTGGTATTATTTATTAAAATATAATACAATTTTAAACTTTTAATTCCAGCTATTATACTTTTTTTTATAATAAACTGTATGTCATGATACTCATTTGAATATCATTTTTATATAGGACACATTTGTGTGTGTTAGCAAAATATTTAAATGTTAAACATAGTTTGAATTCAGTTCTATTAATTTCTTCATACTCTGTTACATTTTGAAAGAAGCAAGTATTTCAGCATTAATTTTAAATGTACATTAGAGGATATATTCTTTAGAGAGGAAAGGATTATTATGTTATCAAAATATGTAATAAAATTGCCATAGTATATTAGCTGGTATATTTAATTTTTAAAGATGTTAAAGTGATTATTTTATAACTATAATCAGGTTAATGACCTATTTTGTTTTGTTCCTGCATATTTAAAAATATATTTTGACAAAATGATTTGTCTTTTTTTTTTTTTTTTTTTAACTTATTCACCTAGATGGTATAAAAAAAATATTAACGTGACATTGTACTTTTTAGCAAAATTCAATTTCCTTTGACAAAATCCTCTTAAAAATTGAACTTTAATACTGTTATGCAAAGCTTTATTCTTAGACATTATGTAAAATTTTAAATTGATCTATTTTGTACATGTAATCTATTTTGTACCATTGATCTATTTTGAGTGTCAGTTTCTCTCAGTAAGAAGCCATGAGGAATGAGTTAGTGAGGAGAAAAAAATTGGTCTTGCCATAATTTTATCATTATAATCTTAGCATGTGCTTATATTAATTTGTATGTATGAATATATGTAATAGGAAAAATGCTATACAATTTCTCACTTCAGTTTCTTTTAAGTATGGTGTAATATTATTAATTCTCTTTTAGTTCAAAAGTATTTCTCTCCACTTTAACCCCCCTCCCCTTTTTTTTCCAAACATAAATACAGCATTTAATGTAGATGTTTGTTTCAAGGTTTGTCCCTCTGTATGGCTTTTAACATACTTAATTCTTTAACAAATATTCTAGATGTGATTTTTGTAATATTTTGATAATCTGCACCTACATTTTATCCTTTCAGTACTCATGCATTTACTTAAACACATTTGTTCTCACCTGAGAAATAATTGATTAGACATATTTTTTAAAAATGTTAATGACTTTGTAAATTATCACATAATTATTCTTTAATATTGTATTGTGTTTATGAATGCATTTATTCCTTTTTCATCACCCTTTTATATACTAAGTAAATTCATATTATAAACTACATTTTCTAAAATAAATTTGTAGATGAATTTTTAAGGTCTTGATAAAATAACACAATATTTTTAAATTCTTTGATCAATTAGATATCTAACATATTCTTCCAAATGCTTTAAACAAATATTTTACTGCTTTATCATTATGCATAATTCGATATAAAGTAAACTGGAATCCTACATGATAAAGTTTGGTGAAAAATGATATTAGTTTTAAAAATTACCAACCTTTAGTTTGTTAGAGAAAGTTTAAAATATAATTAAAACATAAAATAATCTCATGTCAAAAGACCTTTAAATTTTCATCATACCTCATCAGGGTTGTTACATATATCATTATACATCAACTATGAAAAATTTGCTTTCGTAGTAGGAATAGTATGTCTTTTTTAATACATGATCAATATTTTCTTGCATTATCAATAGAGGACAAGTTTGAAAACATATCTGACACCAGCTCTTAAATTTTAGTAATATTCAGTCAATAATGATTATCAGTATTTGGCTTATAACATAACTTCATTGACTTCCCTCAGTACAATAAGAATCTGCTTTGTAGGTTAAAATCTTGGTGTTTGTGCTACTCATTTTGAAATTTTGCCAAAGGTTAAGTAGTTGAGATGGCTACAGTCATCTTTTGCTACAGAAGGGCTAATTAGACTGAAACCTAAAGTATAAAGCTGATTTTGATCAGCTACAGACATCCATGCTAACAACTGAATTCAATCCTGCAGGCCCTTAACACTGTATGGCTTTCCTAACCATTCAGTCATTGCCCCACTTCTTACGAATGAAATTGTTACAAATTCATTCATTCATCAATAGCTCGACAGTCCTGGTTGGACCCTGGCTTTCTCAAGAAGACGGAACCAGTCCTTTCTTCTGTGTGCCACAGCTTTCCAGTCTCTGACATTGATTGAGACAAAGTCATTTTGGAGGCAGTCCGCCCACCTCAGTCTGGGTCTGCCTCTTCTTCTAACTCCTGTTGGCTTCGCCAGTAAGATTCTTTTCGTCGTTCAGTCATCATTCATTCTTAAAATGTGTCTGGCCCATTTCATGCATTGGATTTTATGATACTTCAGAATGTCCAGTTCTCTGAGTAGCCTATAAAGTTCAGAGTTAGTTATCCTTTTCCAATTTCCGTTATCACAAAAGCCACCAAAAACTGATCAAAGAATCTTCCTCTCAAAAATTGCAAGGGTTCTCTCATCAGCGTGGGACAAGGTCCACATTTCAGATGTATACGTGAGAACTGTCCTGATTAAACTTTTGTATATCAACAACTTGGTGTTCCTTTTAATGTTGTCAAATTTCAGAAATTTTCTTAGACCATAAAAGCATCTGTTGGTCGCAGTTATTCTCTTCCTTACTTCTGGGGACAAGAAATTTTCGGAGTTGATTTCAGAGCCAAGGTAGGTGAAGGAGGAAATTGTTATACAGTTGTAGATTTAATGTAGTCTACAAAAAAGAAATCTATTTGTTTGCATTATAAGGAATAACAGCAATATGAAATTCTTTAACCATGTGCAATTTGACAGAAATTAGTCCAAACAGAGATTTATTATGCAAACAAAAGAAGGATGAGCTACTGTATGTCAGTTGTTATGAGTATAGTAACCTTCTCTCTATCCTTTTCTTTACTGACTCATAAAAGCTTTAATTTTTCCCTGAAGACTTTATGCAAGTGATCATTACCAAGTGTTCACTGTCAGTGTCATGTCATAATGAAAATATTGTTGAAAATTAAATCTTGCTGTCCAGAATGTTTGGGAGTAATTTATAAAGGTGGGACATTTAAGAAAATGGGTAAGATGCATATGAGTAAGACACAGCATCTTGCATACAGATAATCATTATATATTGTCTCACAATTGCTTTCATAAGCTCATAACCTAGCCAATGTTCTAAATTCATAACTTGGGAAGTTCAGTAAAACAAAAAGATTTCTCACAAACACCATTTTGTTTTTTTTGCTATACTATAACATATATCAAGACAAATGTTAATTTTTCCATACTTATATCATTTTCTTTTTTCTTCCTTGCATGTTGCCACTCTGTAATGGATTTATTTGCAGTTCAATTAATTTAACCTCTTCATCACCCTGTTGCTATTACAGTTATCTATTTGTAAAAATTTATGTTTAGTAAATTTCAAAATGGATTTGTACTTCAACTTATCCATTCAACTGTATTTCTGTGTAAAAGGTTTTAATATTAGAGTATTATATTACTGAGGATGTATGATTTTTTCACATGGTTTGCTGTTTCTGTAGTTTTTATCTTACAATAATCTTTCCTGTCTTTAATATTAGCTGTTTGGATTCAGATTTCCTACTGACAGAAATTCATTATTTTATTATATGAGATATTTGATCACTCAAATCAAAACTTGTATATGTTTATAGTTCATAATCAGATTAATGCTTTTTAAAATGTTGAGTAAAATTGTTTAAAAATAAAGCAACAGAATTCTCAAACAATAGCATGTTCTATAGTTCCTTTCTTCCTGAATATATATTTTTAATTTATAAATTTCCTGCTAATAATTTTATTTTATTTTTATTTTATATAGAAAGAAACCATTCATGTTTTGCAGAAGGGTATTCCAGAACTTCTGCAGAAGAAATTTGTACCAAAAGTAATAATTATTGATTCAGTTGCTGCATTGTTACGTGGTGAATACAATACCTTAAATGATAGAAACACAATGATTCAACAATTAGCAGTTGAATTGTGGAAATTAGCACATGTCTACAAAATGGTTGTTATATGTGTAAATCAAGTAAGTTTTTCCAACTTATTTTCTATATGTTTTGTATGCATTTAGGTATTTAAGTGTTTACAAAGAACATTTTGAAATTTAATTAGGTTTCATTGACTATTTACTTCTTACTTTTTCTCAATGTGTTATTCAGATTTTTTTCTTATAAAGTAGGTAAGCTTGCTTTTCACTTTTCAGAAGTAAAAGGCGATATCCTTTTTCAATCCTTGCCTCATTTGATTGGAATATGGGTCTTAAAAATGCTTCAAAAGGCATGGATTAAAAGTTTTTCAAGCCTCTGACAAGTTTCTCTGTTTTGTGTTTTGAAGTATTAATTGTGTTCCCTGAATTAAATCAAACATAAGCATAAAAAATTATATTTGTTCTGTGACATAGTGTATATGGATTGACGGGAGAGGATTACTTGTAATGTCCACAAAAAATATTTTTAGTGTTTTGGACTATTTCAGAAAAAACAAAAATGCCATCAGTTAGTTCATGATACAATTTTTTCTTAGTCGACTTAAAGTAACGAAATCAAATTAATATTGAAAATAATGATCTGTTACTTTGTTGAAGGAAAGACTATCATAATACAAACTAAAATCCTATTACATTTTACATAGAAGTCATCACACTTTAATATATTTATTTGCAGCATCAAAAAATTCTTAGTTTTAGACTCAAAATTGGTTTATAATACAGTCGATTCCGGTTAATTGGACCACATCAGGATGGATCATTTTGGTCCTAATAACCAGTTGGTCCGATTTCATGAACATGCTTATGCAATAAGATTTATTTCGGTTCTTTAGGATTTGGTCCGAATAAGCAACTGGTCTGATTAACCGCATTCGACTGTATTAGCCATTTTTATTTGGTTCATACTCACCAAATAGGTACCTTTTGTATGATGGGCAAGTAGCACAGTCTATCATAGTGATGATTCACATTGTGTCAGATTATTGGAAATTCAAGTTTTTCATAAATATCACAGTTTAAAAAGTTGAGATTTTTTTTAATAACGCTCTGTAAAAAAAAATTTAAACCTCAGCTTAAAATTAAAATAAAAGTCACCTATTTTAGTGTTGAAATTGATTTAGGAAAAGAAAATCCATTTTAAAGTGTAAATATAAACTTAAAAGTATTGAACATAAGCAATATTTTTTAACATTAATTAATGTATGATTAATGTTAAATTCCATTAATTTTTCAAGTGTACTGAATTAAATTGTACCATTTTCAGTCTTCTAGATCCACAGATTTCTAAAATATTTAGGTTTATGTATTTCATACTTTTTTTATTTGCAGCTAATTTTGCTAATAGCTCTAAACAATATTTTAACAGGAAATTTTCTAATAACTACCTATACTAACTCTTCAATGTGAACATTGAAATTTCCAAGCAAAGTCAAGTTACAAAACAGAGAAACTATGCATTTTCAAAGAGACTTATTTTGGAAAGGAAATTTGATGCAGAAGCATTAGTAGCTATGTCTACGTCTCAGAAGTAGTAATATAGAAAGTATATGCATATCATACTGTATCTTATCGAATACTAAAGAAAAATAGGAATGTTTTGCTAAGAACTTGATGTCTTTGCAAAAATATCAGTTAAATTGTTTCTCTGAAAGTATTTTGTGTGCTTAAGAGAAATTCTCTCCTTCAAATGAAATTAATCAAAAATGCAACATAGTAAGCTTCTTTAGCATCTATGGGAGATATTCTACAAAGACTGTTAAAAATTACCACCTTATCAGGTACCTTATGCCTGAGATTTCCTACTCAGTCACAATAAAATTACATCATGGTAAAACTTTAAAAAAAAAATCACCAGTAATTAAATATCAGAGCAAAAGATGGTGAAATAATTCTTAGAAATTTTCTCTGTTCCAACATACTCCCCTTGAAGAGTATTAATCATAATTAAACATCTGCTGTTAAGCTGATGACCACTCCTTGAGAGTTTTGGGTTTTTAATTTTAAAAATTTACTTAAATATTGATAAAAGTAATGGAATTTAATTTTATTTATTAATCATTAAATTAATATCAAGGAATTACAGAATACAGATCTATTTTTAATTGAATTAATAAGGGTCTTTTTTTTTCCCCATTTACTACTTTTTGAAACATTCATTTCCCTATTCATTCTTGCTTTTTAGAAATTTTGTCTGTAACAAGTTATATTGGGATTCAAGTTCATCACCATCTAAGTTTAAACTAAAAAAAAAAATTACCTTTTTCAAAAAAGTCTGCCACTTAAAAAAATTCTATTTCCTACTTTTGCCAGAAAATTCTTACTACTCTGAAAATTAAAAAATATTCTACTTTTTGAATTTAAATTTGACATATGATCCCTAATTAATCTTTACAATATTTGCAGTTAATTCCTAAATTTTTTTGCCTTGGTGATTTGTAATTTTGCCTCATTTGTGACTTCATTACCTGAAATCATTTGTAGCTTCATTATACATTGTCTATTTCTCTCAATTTCATAGGTGAGTGGCACAATGCAGAAAAGCATGGGTACATCAAGCAATATTTCTACTGATATACCATCCTTGGGACTTTTGTGGGCAAATGTTTTAACAACTCGTATAAACATTTATCGGAGAGGGAACCGTGATGAATCAGTTTTACGTGCATTTGAAGTTATATTTTCTGCATATCACCCTCGTCTTACTGTAAACTTTAGTATCTCTGGAGATGGTGTTGAACCCCTAAGTGAGTACTTGACACCATAAATTTTAATATTTTATATAAAGTTTTGTTTTATTGTAATTTATGGAAATAAAGATTTTTTTTCATAGTTTGCTTACTAAGGTTTGAATGAGTCTCAAACTATACCTTCTCTTAAACATTCTTTATTAAGTCAATACCTGTTCATTAAAAAATTAAGTTTATTTTCTCTTGTAAGAGTCTTGCAATTTGAATATTTTATCACCATAAGGCAGGGGTCAGCAACAGAGTGCCCGCAAGGCTATTTTAAAGTGCCTGCCGTTCAAATATTGACAAATTTTAGATATTTTAACAAACATTCATAGTTGTAATGAATAAATGTAGCAATAAAATATTAAAAATCTTAAAACCGTAAAAATCAAACTGACCAGCCTGATATCCCCCCCCAGCTCCCGAAATTAAGTCAAACCCCGATTGCTCTCCACTTGCTTTTATGGCAAGTACAATAAATGCATTTAAAGCTAAATTGGCACTCTGGAAATCACATATGGAGAAAGATAATTTACCACATTTCCAAAATTTAAAAAGATAGAAAATTATTGTGATGGAAATGCTATAACCTATCAGTTTGCTAAACATTTTGATTCCTTACTGGAAGAATTTAATACCAGATTTGAAGAATTCTACAAATTGGAGGCATTCTTGACTTTATTAATCCTTTCTCTCATACAGAGGAGGATGTGACTCAAAATCACAACATATTTTGATATTTTTTTAATAAGGATGACTTAGAACTGGAAATTATAAATATTAGCAATGATATTGAATTAAAATCCCATCATAACAAAGAAAAATTCTAGAATTTAATGAATGAATAGTTTTACATTGTTGACAAAATTTGATCTAAAACTGAACTCTTTTTGCATCAACATATGCTTGTGAATCTGTTTTCCAGCAAGAAATACTTAAAAGTACCAATCAAGCCTCATTGACACTCATTTGGACCAATGCCTGAACAGGAAATTCAACTTATGTGCGACGTTATAACGAGTTGGCCACAGATTTGCAATGTTCAATATCGCATTATGAATTTTAATATTTTTAAAATTAAAATTTGCGTTTATGCATGAAATTTTATATTGCATTAATATTTTCATGTTTAAATATCAACCCTCCCCCTCCTCTTCATCCAGCAGTGCCCGCTGAACTCCTGCATTTCTGAAATATGTCCTCTTAGTAAAGGTTACTGACCCCTGCAATAAGGTTATTAAACTTTTTTATTATGCTAAAAAAAATTAAGAGAAACAAATTGTTTAAAGTATTTAATAAATATTTTATACAACAAAAAAAAATTAACAAATTTATATATTTGAATAGCAAATTAAAAACTTAGAAAATCATAATCAACAGATAGTATAACATTGAACACAAATCTATTTTAGCACATTTATGAAAAATATATCGAAGAATGCAGTACATTATTTCATGTTTATAATCAGAAAATTAAAACTTTCATAATTATAATATATTTACTCAAAAATAAATTATAATTATTAAAAAGCAATACTCTTAATCTTCATGGAAACAATTTTCTTAAATATTGGGTTAGATTTATACAGATATATTTATATGTAAAGTAGAACTTCCAAATTGATATTGACTGTAAAAGTTTAGAAAATCAAAACTTTTGACACAGAAATTTGTGTTGAAAGTAGCACATTTTTATGAATTTAAAAGCTAAACAACCAGTTTGATGTGTTGCATTAAAGTATAATTAAAAAAAAACTTTAGTACTAAAACATTAATTTTAGTTTCTTTGTAAAAAGAAATGAGATTCATTTGCTCTATGCTGCTCATGGTTTTTAGCCGAATCATACAAGAACTATTTAACAATAAAAGAAATTCAACACTGGACCTATAATCATGTCTCAAGGGTCAGAGACAAATTTTGAAGCCATGGTCTCAGCTTCGTTGCTCTTGTTATTGATATCATCAGTTCATTAATTTCATCATAACTTTTATTATATCCAGTACATAATCATGAGAAACTAGTTTAGCATCATCCAAGAAACACTATCATGGGCCATAATTAATCAGTGATACACATTAATAATGTGCATTTCACAGCATGGAATTTCCAAAAATAAATCCATGAATAAACTGAAGTATTCCAAGTTTCATTTATACTATGCATTTCTTCAATATGGACAAACATTCTATTTTTGAAAGCTAAATTCCCTTCTTTTAAGTTTATAAAACTGAAAACATCTTTTAAAAAATTCTGAGTTAGTATCCGTGGCTTCCACAATATGGGCTCGGGTTTGAATCCCAGATAAGATATATCCCCGTGCTGGCCCCTCATAGGGAGAGCAGTGTTGGCTCTCTGTATGGTGCTCTCATAATAAAGTAGAGTCAATGTCCACAGGACAAGTACCTGCTGCATTGGAAAAACAAAGTGTTTACAGATAACTGAAGTCTTAATTTACATGAAATTATTCAGGGTTCTGCTTCTAATGAGGGGGTAAACTTCACTATTTAAAAAAAAAAATTCATTTTGGTTAAAATAAAACTTTCAATAACAGTATGTAAGTATAAATATATGAAATTTGCAAAGAAGCCACTAGTAATATAAAAAAAAGTAATGCAGCTTTTAGTACATACTAAGCAGATACTTGTACCAAAAGCTTAAATTGTTTCTAACTGAAGCATAAAACTTACATATTGATTTTTTTGGTCAATTACTCTTTCAGTCACTATCGAAACAATGCATAAAATATTACACTAAATTTGCTTTAAAAAAATGAAATTGATAACAGAATTGCTGTCAATTGTATTGTCAAAAAACAGTACTTTTATACTTGAATAATTAAAGATTTAGAAACATAAGAACCCATGAAGATTTATTGTACTACATTGGATAGATAAAATATATATTGCTTACAAAAAAACATAATATAAAATAAAACGAAAACAAGCTATAAATATTTCATTATACAAATCTGCAATGACATTAAAACGATACCAACCAGCTACTTTTGATGATTTCCCATACATATAAGATACACATACTATCAAAACATACATTTAACATATTTAGGCAAAAACCTTGCAAGTAAATATCCTGTAGAGTATCAATATAAAAATTTCATTAACATTCAAGTATTAAGAGCATTTTCATGAGTAGAAATGTATTAAATGAAAATTAAGAGTACATGCAGTTAAAAGATGGAAAACACAAAATGAGATGTCTTATGATCATATTTGTGATTTTTTTTTAAAAAAAAAAGGCCTTTTTATAAAAATTTGTCTTTTCAGCTACAGTATCCTTTTAAAAATGAGCTCCCTGTCCTTTTTTATTTAATAAAGATTAAATACTTAGTATGTACCCAGAAATAATCTGCATGGAAATAATTTTCAATTGCCTTGACAGATGGATTAATGATGAAGATCTCAGCATTAAAGCATTGATCTCTAAAAGCTAGTTTTTTTTTTTTTTTTTTTTTTTTTTCGGCTAACCTATCAGAGTTTTAAGAAATACAATTTCACCTTTTCTTATAAGAGAAATAATTTAATTTCCATAATGATGCCATGCATGTTTGCAAAAGTCATGCACACCATTTCATCAAATCAACATCTTGCATTTTTTCATTCTTTGCTAGTAAAAGAAAACATTCCTTTCTGAAATTATTTTATCAAGTACTCTTCTTTGTATATATCCTAGCAGCTCTTAAAAAACACATTAAAAAATTATAATATAGACTGCCTTGAAAGTAAAATTAGCTATAAAAAGATTTAAGAGATTTAAAAATTTAACAACATATAACACAAAACAAAAGATAAATTTAACAAGAACTTAATTCATCTTTGAGTGAACTTATACTTCTGCAAATTTTGTTTTAAGAGGTAATATTTATACATATGTATATATTGCTATTGGAGTAACAAAAATTCTTAACTTTTGTTAATAAATGTGACCTACAAAAAATATTTTTTCTAGCGAGAAATGAATAGTCTCGTTATAAAATTCTATCAAAAATGCTAATTTGAAAACTAAAATATCTGATTTACATATCATTAAACTCAGTACTTAAGTGCATTATTTTTCAAGTGGTAATCTTGAATTACAAACATTTCTTTTAAGTAATTATAATTTTACTTCAGCATGCTTTAATTATATATGAAACTCACCTCAATAAGTTTAATTTCTATAGCTTTTAAGGATTTTTAAATGTCATTGTATTATTGCCTTAAAATCTTTGTGATCTAAACTGACAAAAATTAAAGTGCACTTTCTGTTACCTTAATATGTACATACAAACAGAAGTGAAACTATTAATGTTTAAATTAACACTTCTAAAAATAAAGTGAAATAAATTCAAAAATTTTAAGTATAAATTGGGATTATTCATTAATGATTAAAATTATGGCTAAACATTGACAGCATATTTATTTGATAAGTCAGTTATCAAATAAATACCATTATGAAAAACACAAATTACAAATTTTATCTAAACATTTTTAATTCTAAAATTATACTATGTTAACATAACTCAGTTGACAATAAAATAGTGACCCTGTTGCTCGAAATTTATCAAATTTAACTTCATTTTTGGAATAACAAATATTGTTCTAACTTACGCAGCTCAATGCTTATTGTACTTTAGCATTTCAGTCTTTGCTAAAGTACAATACTTCAGCTACTCTACTTTATCAACTTTAATTGTCTCAAGCACTCAAATTGAACAGCCAAGCCTCTTAGTAATGAGGAATTTTTTAACTTCTACCATAGACTCCTCTTCTACAGGTGTGGTTTCTTCTGGTCGCTGAACATCAGGAAAAATATGTTATTCAGTTTCAATGAAGCAACTGGACAGCAAATTGTGTTGTTGGCAAATGGTCTGATATGGCCCGGTAAGACCTTATTCTGATACCCCAATAAATTTTTACATTCAGTCATTCTCATAATAGCTCTCCATGTAAAAAAAAACCTTATAGAAATAATATATAGGTTATCCTTTAATTATGAGACAGATTAGAAGCTTTCCTTGATAGCTTGGTAGAATTTTGTCATATACAATTCAATTGTGTACATAGACTTGAATAATTAAAATTAAACTCTAAAAAGGGCGTACCAAAGAAAAATCACTCAAACTGTTCTTAAGGGGGAAAGAAAATAAGTTTTAGTCCAAACAAATTGTTTATCCATGCAAAAAGAATAATGCACACCTATGCGAATATTGCCAATAAAGAAACTTATTAAATCCCAGAATGATAATAAAATCAGACGATTTTAAAATTTAGTTAACGTTGGTAAAAAAAGCGAGTGTAAGCGATCTAGCGGAAGAAAAATGTTTATACTTCCGATTTTTAAAGAATAAGGTGTGTAATTCTAAATTAACAATTTGTCAGAAGCGAAGATCTTAATCTTTAAAATGGTACCTCATTTATTGATTTTGGTTAAGTATGAATTGAGAAAAGGAGTAAAAAAAAACCCAGCCTTCTAGAAATATATATTGATAATAAAATTTAAAGAGGAGATAATGATATCAAATTGTATAATTAACATTTATCGTATAAATATAGAAAACAAATGTGTAAATTATCATTAACTGATAAATTAAACTTAGCGATTTTAATTCAGATAAACTTCATTATTTGATTTTAAACTCATATGTTAGATAAAACAATGGGGATCAGAAAGGGACAAGAGTGATAATGCACCAAATGGCTAATTTAAGGCCTTAAATGAATAGTGGGCCAACTCCACTTTTTAAAAAATATGGAGTTAGAAATGACTTGTATGAACATGAAAGTGAGGCTATTTCATTTTAAAACTGGTAAACCTCCAGCTTATTTCTTCTGCCAACAGAGGGCATTACAAATCCGACTTCAGCAGTCATTACACTTTAAGGCTCTGTCTCTCAAAATTAACAAAAATGGAGTTTGCCCTCTATTCAAATAAGGCCTTCAATTAATGCATGTAGAATAGTATTTATAGTCTGCTTAAAGTGTAAATTCCAATAAAGACCAATTTCTGTTTCACATATGGTTAAATTTACATTTCACAATTATTTTTAGTAAAATTCAATTTAATATATATATTTTCTAGCATTTAAATATTAACTTTAATCCAATCAATTTAATTCCCCATTTCAAAATGCATATTATCAATTTATGCTGCTTAACTATTGCAATAACATAACATCTGCAAGTTCCTCTTGATTATTTACAAATGGTTTTCACCAAGCAAAACAATGCACATCTATGATACAAGTCTTTTTCAGTCTTTAAAAACTAGATATTTATAACCAAAAGATTAACATTTTCTATACTTTTATTTTATATCAATAACAATTATCTTCACATTAAAAATATTTGCTTTTATGACTCAGAATTAAAATATTTTATTTTTCAAAAGAGAAATGGAATTTAGATTTCTTTACATTTGTTAACTAATAAAATAAGTACTTTTATAAGACATGTCAAGAATGAGTAGTTAACAGAATTTTCCAGTGTTATTTGCAAATTTTATGAGAGATTTGATTTTATAAACTGACAATATTTATAATAAACTGAAAAAAGGGAAAAAAATGACACCTTAATTTCTTAAACATAAAAATATTACATATATGATGCAAAAAAATACGTGGAAAAAAATCTGCCTTTGAAGTATTAATTTGATAAATGACACCTTAGGAATTTAAAATCTGAACCATCATCTTTACAGCACAATCTACAAAGTAAAGTCCTAAAATGAAAGAGATTCTAAGAACTGAATAGTTGCATAATACTTTCTAAAATTCTAAAATTCAAATGAGATTTACTATCAATAGTCATTCATATCACAAATCACACCAATAATCACAGTTCAACAACAAATAAACATTTGGCAAAATTAGTGCTGAAAATTTTACACACGTCAAGACTTACTACTTTGTTCATTACTAAAAAAACATTTCTTTAGTAACTGGTGAGAAGCATTAATTATACCCCATGATAAAAATGCTCGAGTATAATTCACATGCACACCTAAATACATTTTTTTAATACTACAGCCTCTTTCAACATAAGTTAACTTGAAAGCTTCAAATAATGAAAGAAACTTTGTACCACAACAAACTTGCATCTGAGTTTTGACTACATTCACTGGATAAAAAATTGTGCTTGTAAGAGCTCCTACGAATGCACCACTTATAAAGTCATTCACTATGTGTTTTAAAACAGTATCTGCTGATGGCAGCAAACCTTTAACTCTATCTTTAAGACTAAAAAATAAAATATTCCCAACAGAATTACGTAAAAGTATAGGTGTAAACCCCCTATAATACTCTTTAAAGCCATGTTTTCGGATTGCAACAAAAGCATGATAGGTATTTTTAAATCTTGTATTATAATGTCTATCTTGTAATAGAGTCTGAACCCTTTCAAAAGGAGTCAGCAAAGCCTCTGTACTTCCAGCAAGAGTTGCAGCTATACAAACAACAGGCAAAGGTGTCATAGAGGGAAACTCATTAGATATTGCTTCAGTGAATGTTTTGTAAGTTCCAAACATCAAAGAAACTGAAGCTGTTTTCTGAAGTAATGGTGGTAAACAACCTCTGTACAGAAACTGTGCTCCCTCCATTTTTAATTGTCTGATGGCATGTTGTGAATCAACTCCATGCAGCATCTGACGAAACATTACTTTATTGATGGGAAATGTAATCATTATATTAATGAAAGCTGACCCCCAACCACAAATAAATTCTTCATAATCTTTTATCTTTTCAAACACATATAAATTTTCATGTTGAGGAGTATTTCCAGGTACACTTTCCGTGACTGTTACAGACATTTTATTTGCACAACACATTGCTAAATGAACCTAGAACAAAAATACATGTAACATTTAGAACAGTAAAGTGAGAAGGTATAAATAAAAAGTGAGAAAAAACTATTAGGGAAGATAACATAAATAATTATTCTTGTAACTTTATTAATCACTAAGTTTTTGTACACATGGTCTAGAAAAAATATGTGCTTATGGCTTTGCATAGCTCTCTTTTTCTTACATACTTGTAGACATCACTGGTTGTCCTCTGTACATTCCTTTTAATCATGCTTTTCTTCAGTTTTTCAAAAAAGGAATGATTTTCTTTTCTGAATTGATATCACTCTTGTATGATCAATTTTTAGGTTAAGTTACAGATTTTTCTAGCTGTTTAGCATCCTGGTCTGTTTATCATTATGACTGAATATAACTATTCTATCGATCAATATCGTTCACATCAATTGAAGAACCAATAAAATAGACAAATCTGAAAAATCTAACAAAAATGGATTAATCTTTTAATAATATTCCAATTATATGTATGATTAAATATTTTTTTCCTCTTTTAAACTAGGGATATTAACCTAATTTCAATTCATCAAACTGCTTTTTGCATTTTTAAAATAACTAATTTATATCCTAATTTCATTTAGAAGACAAAATACATGAGAATTTCCACAGGTTTTAACAACTTACAGGATAAATGGATAATAACTGTACTTAAAGTTTTAAGTTAAAGATAAGTGAATAATTAATGTACTGTGGTTTTCTATACATACTCCTAATAACAAATTCTTATTAGAAAATAAAACACCAATAATTATATTCATTCACAATTTCATAAAAAGGTATTGAACTTTATACAACATTCTTTTCTCAGACAATATAAAACAGATTGAAATATGTAATATTAGGCTTTCACTATAACAGAAGAAAACATACCAAATATGTGTAAAAAAATTTTCTATAAATAATCAAAGGAAAAAATATTTATCCAGAAAGTACTGCCATATGTATGTGCTCATGCCAATAATTTCAGCAATTTAATAACAATACAATACATAAAACTATTAGAATAGTTAGGTGAATAAACTTTTGATTATAAAAAATTTAAATTTCATCTGATTATTAGTAAAACTATGATCTCTAATTTCTTTGTCTAAGTTCTTCCCTGAGGGTTTAAGATATTTAAAACAGAGAAGCAAGAATGATTTGAAATCACATGGAAAAGGAAGGACAATGTAGCTTCAAATAAGAGATGGATCAAACATTAACATTATAAAGAAGAATTATACCCTATACATTTTCCCCAAAACAGACACTTCAACTTTAGATCATGAAGTTAAAAGTTGAACTCCAAACATTAAAAAAATAGCATATTTAAGTCTCTAAAAACTCTGAAGACAAAGTTAATCCATGATCATATACATTTAAATGTCTAACTGTATAAGACTAGCTAAGTTATACAAAATGAAAATCTACTTTTTCTCGAAAGGCCAAATTCTCACTTTTTAACAAGAGAAAATAGCATTCAAAACATTTGCAAGTTTGTAGAATTATAAAAATTGACAAAGCAAGCTAAAATATTAAATTTGGCTGCATGGGCAATAATCTGCAGTTTAACCAATTATTTGCAAATAGACATATCAAAACTAAAAAAAATAAAACAGGTATATAAAATAACACGAAATAGCAAAATGTATTCAAAAGTTCTTTTAAATGAACAAGTAATTTAAGAACAATTTCTATTAGTTAATACAGACGTAAGTATAAACAACATGCATTACTTTATTAAATTAATAAATTATGTACATATTAAACATATATTATGTATTTATTGATTAAAGTTACTGTAGATACTAAGAAGGCATCCTCAAGCTGCCTACAGAAGTCCATTCTCCATTAGCAGATTATTCCTCTTTTTATCCATTCATTTTATGTGCATATGAAAGAAATATTCAAAGATAAGCAAAAAAAAAATTTCAGGTAGTCTCTTCTAACGAAACTACCGTGGATTATTAACGTAGGATTACTTATTGTTGCTTACTATTTTTGTATGTATATATGTACCTATATATATGCATGTAAGTATATATAACATATGTATGTCAAAATTTTGACGCATTTAGGTACTTTTCTGTATATCTGTTTAATGTTTGCCCAAGCAATACAGACTGGGTTTGGCGTGCTGCCAAAATTATAACTCACGGGATGGATGGTTTTAACATCTGAAATTTTGCTTTCTGAAAGACTTATGGAGGAACGTAATCCTAGTAATCCTACATTAAAAATCATCAGGGAAGTGCCTCCTGATAACACTAAATCATACAAAAAGAAAGTACAACCAAAGAATAAAATTGTAAATAGAGCAATTATCAAAAATCAAGTACTAATTTGAGTTACTAAATATAAAAGTTTAATTATAAATGGCAAAAGAATAAAAGAATTAGTTAAAATTTCCACATGCTTGTAAATGACAGAACATGACTGAAATTCTAAAAATATAAGTGCTTCTTCAACAAGATACTGGAATATTTCAAGAGAAATGACATGCGTGAAATTCATTATTCATGGTTATAAAATCTTTAAACTGAATACTACTAGATCTCCATTTATTATGCTTATAAATTTCAAATGTAATATACTGAGACCATACAATATCACACCATACAGTTGTATTTTCAACCTAATTTAAGTGAAACAGCTCAGATTTAAATAAAAGGCAAAAAATAAATTTATCACACTGATACTCAAATATAAATCTATCAATCTAATGTGGTCTACTTTAATATTGATTTTATTTTTAAACAGAAACACTGATAATTTAACTATGTATAGCATTAAATTTTAAACATATAGCTCTACATTTTTGAAACATTTTATATATCCAAGGAAAAAATTCAATTCATACTTGACACGTTTATGACTTATCACAGCTACGAAATACCGCTGCAAATATCATGTTTACTTAATTCAAATGTATGTATAACTGACGAAGGGATTTAAGATTTTGTAATAATGATAAATAAAGCTCACATGGACTCGCCAAGTTACTGACTGTAAAAGTTACTTTGTAATATTAAAATTCTAAGATAAAATAAAAATTGCTTTATGACAACTCATGATAGTAAAATGTTTATTTTTACTAAAAAATAACAGCAATAAAAGTAGTGCATTGTATCCATCTCTTTACACAATTATAAAAGTATATGTATGAGAGCTATGGAGATTATATAGCTAATTTTCATTTCCTGATAATATTTTTTGTACCTACCAAGGTAATTTTTAATCAAACTTTTAAACTTTTCATCGTAGTTGCAATTGAGGAGCGGTTCTCAAATAATATATTTAAAATAATGCAATAAAATGTCTTGAAATGAAATATTTTCAGATTAAAAGTACATATCGAACACCAGCACTTTAAATTTGCTCACCTGCTACATTGACGAAAAACCAAACACTAGTGAAATGAATATGGGTTCAGGAGTAGAGGGAGGAGACAGTGAGGCAGTTCAGTTGCTTTTATAAAGCTTAAGTTGAAACGGTTAATCCTTGGCTCTAATCTTAGAAAGAGTTAACTTTACCAAAATAAATTTATAAATAACCCAAAATAATGCAACATTTATATTGAGTTTTATAATTTCAACATTGTACAAAAATTTAGAATATTTCAATGATAATAAAAAAATTTCTCTAGCGGTACTTTTAAAAACTATATACTCCAAAGAGATGATAAAATGTGAAATCTACGTCATATGTTACGATCTAAATACAGTATACAGAAAATTGTAAACAAACTCGGTGCTTTGTCAGCGGCTAGGATGTTGAAATGCCGGCATGAGTGAGATCTGATAAACGAGCTTTATAAGTACATGAGTTATGCATCGTCGGAATTTAACTAAAGCTGAGCCTGTGGAAAATGTATGAAATACGCAAATATTTACTATAGGCTGGGTTGTAATTTTCGTTTTTAATCGCTTGACTTTTATTTATAGGAACCTTCTGATGCTGAAACAGAAGAAAATGGGGAAGATCCACCCGTCAGGACGAATGTGCATGTGTGCGAACGAATATGGATACGGCTTTCATTCATGAAATACGTATTTTTAATTCTAATAATTCCACCCATATTAAATTATGGCGCACTGAAGAGAGAACGTGTTGCTCTTCTTCCCGTACAAGGTATCACTCGCTTCATTTGTTTTACGTGATTATTTCCGAGCTTGAGTGTGTAGTATTATATATATTATGTATATATATATATATATATAGCTTTTGGAAATATAACTATACCGATATGCATTAAATATTTAGATCAATATTCTACTTTATGAGTCATTCAATATTTAAAAGAAATTTTTTCATAACTGTTGTATTTGCATGTTTCCAGACCGCAGCGCAAGGTAAACTGTATTGGCATCTTAATTCCTCGGTGACAAAAAACTGCCAAAGGGATGCCGTTCTTTAAAGATATATTCATGAGTTGCTACAAGTTGATGGAAAATGTCTTATTTTTGCATTAATTCAAACAGAAGTAGAGAAAAAGCCAGAAATTTTTAGTTTTGTAAACAACATGTAGCTTTTTTTTATGCCCTTTGCAATGAGTATTGCTGTGATTCTCAGTTTATCTTTGTGCTCTTAGAATCATATGTACTTCATTGACTATGGATATTTTTGTGCTCTTACATATGGTTTATGAAGAATCTTTACATCACATAAAAAATACCCATACTATTTTAATAGAAAATTAGGAAAAGAGGAAGAAATGTGTGCAATGTTGGTGAGGGACTATAAAGTGGACAAAAAAAGATAATGTAGGAAAACTCAAAATTTGTTTCAATCTACTGATATGATATATGAAAGTGGCTATTTTCAACAAAATCATTTATGCCATGTATCTAAACCTATCTGTCTTGTATGTAAATCTAGAACTACTTGACAATTTTTTTTAGGTAGAAAATGCATTCAATTTATGCAATAGTTACCTAATGAATATTTTAACTGTAGCTTAAACCAAAGTGATAGATTATAGGTATAAACTTACAGGCTTTAAATGATCTCCTGATTGCCATACTAGATACCCTGACATCTTCAGGAATTTTACAACACTTGTACCTTAATGAATCAGATCTGTTTCAACAGCTGTCAGAGAAGCCTCAGCAGCAATATATTATTTTAATGACCATTCTATTTGAGGTTTTTTATATAAATCTTCATAAGCGTGAGAACATAATTTCAAGAGTAGCTTTTAAATAGAATGTGTTATCTGATCACAGCATAACAATTTAATAATTTTTTTTTTACACTATAATAAAATCTTACATTTTTGTGAGTTATAGAGAAAGAAAGCAAGAGGTAATGGTTTGTAATAAAGATGTGAAAAAGACATCAGAAGTTTTCTTATTACTGACATTCACAAAAGGGCTGTTTTATTCTGGCTATGTTTCCATGACTTCACATGCTAGCCTTGGTGACCTCTCTCCATGTAGGAGAGAAATGTATATTGATAAATGACACTTTTTTCCCTCTTCTCAAAACATCATTTCTATTTAAATTCTGTTTTGATGAGCAGTTAGTAGGTTTAAAAAAAAATTAAGAATTTTTTAACCTTTTTATTAATTTTACAGTAATTTTTTTTCAGGAAAATTACATTCATTTACAGTCATTTAAAAAGAAAAATAATGAATTTGTATATAGGAAGGTATATTAAATTGTTATCATAATTTGAATATATGAAAATAATTATGTAACTCAAAATAATACAAAATTTTAATGACTAAATAGCAAAATCACTAATGAATATATTGCTGTATAAACTTTCCTTTAAGTGGGAAAGATAAAGAGAAGATATAACATTTTCCTTGTGTTATTAGCTTATTTACAAGATAAAATGAAGGAAATTTGCATAGTGCTAATTTTTTCTGCTGCAAATTATATCAAGAGTTTCATGAACTTCCCGACAGTAGGTATCCAACAGAAAATAAACTTATAACTTATTTATAAAAGGTAATATAGTAGATCCTGGTTTTGGAAATCTGACCTTCTATCAAGTTATTTCAGAGTATCATTAGAGTGGTCAATTATTTGAATTCTCTATAAATAGCTAATAATTCCTTATCAAATTTTAAATTTCTGCCATAATTTCATTTGTATAAATAGGCTAGCTCATGAAAGTACTCAGATGATGAATTTAAATTAGTAAATAATACTTTTACATCTTATGTCCATGCTTAGTTAGTACATTGTTTAATTCATATTTTTTATTATGTAGAAGTATTTTGTGATTCATTGTTCTTATATATTTGGTTATTTACTTGTTTCTTCAACAGGAGAACTAGTGGATATGGGATGGGGGCAGAAAATGTTCATCAGGTGTTTAGGAGATGGATTACCAACTGGTATAAATTCTTATTGTAAATTGTAATCAGCTAAATTGTTTATTTGGTTGATGTAAAATACAGTAAATATAATATGAATTTCTCTAACAAGATTTTTTAAGTTAAGGGAATTTTTCAATATTTTAAATGTTAAATCTTGAATTTTATTCTGTTTTAAGTATTTTTTAAATTATGTCTTTTTACATAATTTTTCATAAAAAATGTTTATTAATAACTCTAGATCTATATATTTTCTTTTCAGGAGTCATACTGAATTTAACTACTTAAAATTACCTGAAGGAGAGGGGGGATTGCATGATATCTTCCTAAATTCTGTTATTAATAATTTTATTTAAAAAACTTTGCATTTAAATTCAATTAAAAATAGTAGTTATAAATTATTTGTTGTGAGTTAGTGAATGCTGTGTTAGTGATATTTTTTTCTTTTATCATTTATTTCTTATATATTTAGTGTTACTCTAAATTATATATATATATATATATCAGTTTTTGTAGAAAATTCAAATTGTTTAAATTAAAAATATGACTCTATTGCTAATTAAAATTAATCAGGCTTAATAAATTTGAATTAATATTTGCTTTATTAAGAATGATAACTGTTTGTTTATCTGTATTTATTCACAATTTTTAATTTATAACTGAGTTTATGATTTTTTTTGTTTTCGCTTTTTTAGTTATTCTTGATGCTCCTACTGGTGGTACATCTGATTACTGGTATTTAGTGCAAACCAAGTTAGCAAAGTTGACTACGGTTTGTCTTCCTTCTTACTGAATTTCATTAGCATAATTATTCTGATTTTTCTCCAAGTTTCCTATTTCTTACTTATTTAACAAATACTTATAGGTTTGTGTATATGATCGAGCTGGCTTAGGATTTAGTGAACTACCATTTGTTGTAAGTATACTTAACTTCAATTAAAACTATTAATAACTTTTTGGATTTCTTCAGAGCTATTAATTTATAATGTCCTCAGATTATGATCTTGAGTTTTCAAAAGATGTAGAAATTATGTGCATTGAGTTTGGTATGATTCCTTGAAATACACTATAATAAAAGAACTGATGCACCAAGGAGTTGTGTGATTGCAACAGAAATTGGTGAATGTGAAAAATATACAAAGGAAAAAACATTAAAATTTCAGAACAATTGAATGATTTATTCCAGAGTTTGATCGTTACAAAGTGAAGAAGTTCATATGGTGTTGGTCCACCTCTGACCTGAATTCAAGCTGTTACCCAGTGTGGCATAGACTGATAAAGTTCCCGGATAGTGTCCTGCAGGATTTCTTACCAAATTGTCTCGAACTGTCGGGCTAAATCGGGAACATTCTGGGATACTTGCAGTCGCCTTCCCTCCACGTCCCAAATGTGCTCTATGGGGAAGAGATCAGGCAACCTAGGTAGCCTAAAGAGTGTTTGGCAAGACAATTCATAGCAACACATGCCGCATGCGGCCAGGCATTATCTTGTTGAAAAGTAAGTTCGGGGTGGTGCAAGAGGAATGGCAACAAAATGGGTCGCAGAATATCCTCTATATACCGCTGTGTTCTAAGTGTGTAACTAATGACTACAAGAGGGGTCCGAACCTGGATGTCTCCAGACACATCTTCGGTGGTCGTCAGTACACAGTTTGAAACAGCAATGGTCACTAGACTATACGTCCTCAGTCAGCACAGTTCCAAGTTGATTGAGTTACGCACCAGTATAATCAGATTTGATGGTGTACTGGCATTAGGGGTAAACAGCGTAATGGTAGGCGTAAGCGTAGATTCTGCTCTCTCAGTTTTCTGTCAATGGTCATGTTGAATACTTATGTGCGAGTCACACATCGCATGGTTGATAAAGACAAATCTGGTGCTGTGACAGCTGATCTGACAATCGCTCTGTCTTCCTGTTCTGTTGTGGCCTTAGGTCGACTGCTGCCATCCTGATGCTTAAATCTGCCATTGTTGACCCACTCTTGCCAGTATCGGGTAATCGCTGTATCACTTCAACCCAGATGTCGAGTGATTTGCCCAACCAGCTCCTTTTAATCTGATGACAGAACCTGTTTCAAATTCAGAAATATGTTCATAATGAACACAAATCCTTCAACAAGGCATTGTGACAGTCAATGTAAGATATCTGTAGTCAAAATGCAACAGAAATTTTGAAAATCATATCGAAAATTGGTCCTTATATACACCTGCTGGATGGACAGTTCTGATGCACTGGAGCTCCCACTATTCGTTCATTTGACATCAAATTTTAATCATTTACACATATTTGCATGCGAAATTTCATTAAAATTGTACAACTCCATCATGGTGCATCAATACTTTTGTTATAGAGTGTAAAATTTTTGACAGTTGTTGGGTCAGTATTGATCAAGTGGGGCAATGCACATCATATACCTTTTTACCTACCTTCCCTTCAGCAAATCTTCCCAAATTAAACCTAAACTGTTTAATAATGTTCACCAAGCTAATGAAGTCTCAGCCCTTAACTCGGTCTAATATCACAGAGTTTTTGCAGTGGATTTGAGTAGTAAAATAATATGTATATATGAAAAAGGGGATAAAAACTCTTTGTATTTCAATACATAAACTTATTAAACACGTACTTTCAAATATATAAAATTTGCACCATACCAATAAATCACTGGCTAATGTATCTTTTTCATACCGGGGCACATTGGCACTTATATATGATTGATGACTCAACAGCATGTCGACTGCTCAACTGTTTAACTTCCTGTCGACTGGGTTTCTATGTCATCTCTGGTGGAGTTAAAACTGTTAGCCTTTTTATAGGCAATTAACTCAGCATAATGTCAGTTGCCAAACACGGTATGCTAAGAGTGCTATGCCAACTTAGCCATGCCTTCCTGCAGACGTAACATCACGGCTAATTTCCTCTCAGTGACGTTGATTATCTTTAATCCCTATCTGGTGTAGATTAAATATAACCATATGAATTAAATGGCCATATAAAAGCAAGAAGAATACTGAGGTTGTTACGCATTTACCTAACAATTAAGATTTCTTTTTATAATGCAGATCTATTACAAAATCCCTTTTTATTCTATTCTGAAATTTTTTCCTTATATTTAAAATGGATCGGGAAAATATTCCAATTTTCATGCTTCTCTTATATTATTGCTTTTATAGAATGATATAAATCAGAAACAGAAGAGTGAAAATAGGAAATTTGTATCTCAAGTTGCAACTTTAGAGCAGTAAGTGGATATTCCATTTGTTCAGGTTATATAATTCATGATCCTTATTTACCAATATATATTGTTATGCATCAAAATTTTTTACTTTGTGTCAGTTTTTGCAGTTTACCTATTCATAAATTACGTAACATGTCATATGGAGAAGATAACAAAAATATTCCATCTATTTATCTTTAGTATTTTCTCTAGCCACTTAGCTCGAGTGTCTGTAAAAACCATTGATTACTTGCTCTAAACAATGTCTAAACTCTAAACAATTTATTTCTTGATTGGAATGTTCTGTTGATAAGATTTTTTTATCTATACATCTGAATAAGATGTTAATTTCAAAAATTTTAAAAATCTCTTAAGAGGGAGTAGAAATAGCTAATAAAAATACTGCATGCTGTATAAGTTGTAAAAAATTTCAGCTAGTCTCTTCTAACGAAACTACCGCAGGTTATTAACATAGGATTTCTTATCGTTGCTTACCTCTTTTGTATGTATGTGTTATGTATATATGTATCTATATGTATGTATGTATGTATCTATATATATGTATATACGTATCTATATATATGTATATATATATATCTATATATATGTATCTATATATATGTATGGTTATATATACATGTGATGTCCCGTACCTCACGCCGTGGAGGAGAGGCATAGCCCTAATCGGAGGCGTAGCCGTCACGAAGATGTGATGCAGTCGGGCGAATTGTAGATCCAGGGAATCACTTATGAACCTTAGGCGATACACGCACTCTTGGAGCCATTGATGAAATACACAACATCGAGGATTTGCTTTATTTATTTGAAAGCCTTAGCTGCAGCGGCCACATGACTTGGCCTGACAGGGCGCGGATTACATTACAATACAGAAGCGGACCGCAGGTCCGACATCAACGAGAGCTAGACACCAAGAGACAGCAATCTTCTTTTCATGCAAATAGTAAATAAGTGCTTTGCAATATTGACGCCAGAGGGCCTAACTATTTCTTAATATTTTAATTGGGCGACTTTAGATTCGTGGAGTTCACGTGTCCACTTAAGTTTATCGGGGACTTTACTGCTAGATCCCGCGCTTGTTAGAACCACGACCTGTTGACCTGGGCGTAGGATAAGTGGCCATAAAGTTCTTATAAAGTGCGGTTTTTGACGTTACAGAACCTATAAATTCAGAGTGGTTCGAGGGCTCTTCAAGATTTTTGACACTATACTGACATTCGGAATCTCATAACTTCTAACACTCATATCTGGGGATGTTATTGAGTTCAGCTACTTCACATGCCTGTATAATGATCTGCAGGGATAATATAATTTATCTTATTTTACTTTTAGGTTCCAATTTTGGAAAAAGGGGTCGTGCTTTATTAACAGGGTAATTTTAAATACGCTTTATATAATGGTGGGCCGTTATTATTACATACATATGTATGTCAAAATTTTGATTCATTTTGGTACTTTTCTGTTTAACTGTGTACTGCTTGCCCAAGCGATACTGACTGAGTTTGGTGCACTGCCAAAATTATTACTTGCGACACAGGACATCTGAAATTATGTTTTCCGGAGGAATGTAATCCTATGTTAAAAGTAAAATAAATTGTTTTTCTCCCCGTTCAACTGTATCTAATTGTCTTATTATGCAACTTAGTGGTTAACACGTTAGAATTCGGTGCTGAGGATGCTTGGTTCAAATCTGACAAGTGCTGAAATGGCTTCATGTCATCACTAGGTACAGGCACTTTAGAAAGATAGGAAATACACAGCTACCTTGTTAACTACCTGTTTGTCTAACAAAGTTGGGGGGGGGAGATATGACCATCATAGTTAATAAAATATAAAACATCCAAGATGGCTTTTATATAGTAAATTTACTAAGAATTGAGGCTGAGTATTACAGCCCCTCATAAACACCAACTACTTGACCCTCTGACAGAGATTGACAAGCCCAGCTGTTATACTTAAACAAGTCAATTTCCCCCCCCCCCCCCCCCTACGTCGTGGCAGCGACCACATCGGCCATAAGCCCTCTGGCAGCCCGATAAAAACTAGCCTTGTTATGAAAGTTGTCAGGAGAAAGTTGTTCAGGAAAGAAAGTGCAGGACAGCTTGTCAAATGAGTAAAATTCATAAGAGCACCTGAGGAACACAGGATACAGTCAGGGTTATCTACCATACCAATACGGCACAGGTGATACTGTAAAAAGTCATGGCCAGTTAAAAGTCTAAAATTAGCAGTAAAGACCGATCGAGGAAGGTTCATGGGAAGTGGAGAACACAGCAATGAACTCCAAGCCTTACCCACCACAGTTTCAGCATAGTGATTTCAAAGGGACCTTTGTAATTTATATTTTGTTACACCTCAAATTTGTTGATAGGACAGAGTAAAGTGTGACTGCCGCAAGTTATATCTGTTTTTTGCAAGGATGTCGGCTTTTTCGTTTCCTGGAATCCCACAGTGACTAGGAATCCATTGAAGGACAATTTTCCAGCCTATAGAAATTGCTTGATTAAAAAGCTTCTTAGTTTCTTCCACGTGGTAGGAATCACTTGTTGTATGTGAAGTAATAGCCAAAATTGCAGATTGGGAGTCTATAAAGAAAGCAACTTTCCTAAGTGGAGTACATAGATTTATTAAGTTTAGAATGGCTCGTTTTATAGCCTCGATTTCAGCATCGAAGTTTGTACCTACAAGATAAAATTCCTTGAAGAATCCCTTACAGTAAAGACCAGCCCCAGTTTCACTCTCTGTTGCAGAACCATCAGTATAAATATGGAGCCATTCGACACTTGGATATTTTGCAGCAGTGATCTCCAAGGAATAGGCCCTGAGAATCTCAGGGATAGCATCACATTTCTTTCCAGAGGCACCAATAGTGAGGCAAAAAGTAGGGACCTGTTGATCAGGAGGAGGACCATTACTAAAGGGATAATAAAAACTGGAAGTCAAGTCATAATCCACCTTGAGCTCCGCAGCTCTAGACAAAAAGGTCAAGTGAGTTTCCAATCTTGAGTTAGGAGGGATATAAGTCTGCCAATAATGTAAGGCAAGCACTTTGCATTTTACAAAGAGCCTCAGAAGTCGTCTTTCTCTTCTTAGGCTCAATACTAGTTTGAATCTCCATAGCACTGATAGGAGTAGAGCCAGCTCCACCAGTTATAATTCTTAGAGCCTTATTTTGAACCAGATCAACTATTTTAGAACAGGTGTTTGAGGTAATGGCAATGAGCTCACCTCCATACTCCAAAACAGGTCTTATATAAGTTTTATACATAGTCAATAAAGTGTCAGCCGAGGAACCCCAGGTGATACCTGAAAGTCTCTTTAAAAGTTTCAATCTGTTGATACCTTTTCCGGCCATCTCCTCAGCCTGTTTTCTCCATAAAAGTTTGCTGTCTAAAATGAGCCCAAGATAGTGATAGGAGTCAACCCGTTCTGAAACTTTATGGTCATAGTCCACTGTAATCTAATAGTTTTTGGTAGACAAGGTAAAAAGCTGACAAACTATCTTATCTGAATTGACTGTCATAAGATTTTCAATATACCAGTCCTCAAGAGCCCTCATAGCCTCATTTATTCTGTTGTTTAAGGTAGGTATATCAGCACCAGTAGTAAAAATAACAATATCATCTGCAAAAGCAAGGCACCTAATTCCAGATATTTTTGTCAGCTTAATAATTAAATCATTAATCATAACATTAAACAATGTACAGCTTGCAACAGCCCCTTGTGCAAACCATCACGGAGCTGGACAAATTTGGAACAGGTTGTCTGATATTTTACACGGGCCATTCTTTGGGGAAGGATGGACTTTAACCAATTTAACGTATTGCCTCCATTACCCATGTCTATCAACTTTTCGATAAGTTTCCTCCACCATACCTTATAAGCATTTTTAAAGTCCATGTAAACCACCAGAGTAGAATGCTTTTCATGGAAACCATCCTTGATGCATTGCAACAGGAAGGTTGCTTGTTCAATGGTGCTTCTTTTTCGTCGGAAACCTGCCTGGTAATCGGACAGAAGTTTTTCCTCTCCAAGGTAGAAATTAATTCCATTGGTCACCATTCTTTCAATCAGTTTCGAAATTGCATTAGTCAAAGAAATAGGCCTATAACTAGAAGGGTTCTCTGTTGGCTTTTGTGGTTTTAAGAGGGGGACAATGGTAGCCTTTTTCCACTCCGCAAGAACATGAGTCTTCCAAACAATATTAAAAAACACAAGGAGAGTTTGTTTAGCACTTTCTCCTAAGTTTAGAAAGAATTCACTCAGAAGATAGTCAGGTCCAGGGCTCCTTCCAAGCCTGGTCTCATGCATTGCTCTGCAGAATTCATTAAAAGTAAAGTCACTATTAAAAAGGATTTCATCACTATAGTTAAGGCAACCAACAGGTGACCGTCTAGGTAATCTAGCATGTCTCTTGTGGGGTAGCCTGCACTCAGAAGCATAGTATTTGGCAAAGGCAAGAGCTTTTTCATAGTTATTATAGGAAGTTTATGCATTACTTATAAGAGGCTCATTTTTATATGAGTTTAATTCATTGTTTAAGGATGACAAAAAGCAATGAGCACAAGTACCATCTTTTCTAAAATCTAGTTTTGACGTAAAATCTTTGAAAGATTTTCTCTTTGCATCTTTTATGGCACTTTTAAGGACGGCCTGTGCATGGCGAAGAGCAACATTATCAGTGGTGTTTCCAGAAAGCTTGGCTTTCAAAAGTGTTTCATCTCATCTTCTCTTTAAAACTGAGAGTTCATATGTCCAAAAAGGCCTGTATTTCTTGATCTTTCCTCTAGGAATAGATTCTTGGGCACAAGCTCTAACTGCATCTAAGATAAAAACGTTACAATTATCAGGGTTTGAAGAGTCAAGTTTTTCCGGAACAAGTAACTTATTGGTCAAAGAGTACCCATCCCAATCAGCTTTCTTTAAATTCCATCTGGGACAAGTATCCACAAAATCTTGGAAATAATGAGAATCATAAAAACGTTTCACCCCCAAAATCCTGTGACCATGACCACTACAGGATTCCAATAAGTTTATGGAGACTCTAGTAAATAATCTTGAATGAGATATCACACGGTCAGCGTTAGTTTTTTCTCCTTTGAAGGAAAGAAAAGTATGTCCGTTTGTTGAGTGGAGAGTTGTAGGAGTAGAGTCCAAAAAATCCTACAGGACTTTGCCAGGCCTGTTTCATTGATTATAGCCCCATCTTGGAGAAGTCTCCAATAATAACTGTATTTTTATCAAGGGCTCTTTCCCTGATGGAAGTCAAGGGTTCATTTCCAGGGGGATTATAAATAAAAATAAATTTGGTACGATTATTGCCTTTCCACTTGATGAGTTCGACACTCTCAAAATTATTATCCACCATGGAATGTAAGATTCTAAAGGTACTTGTAAGAGTATTTTTTACTCCAATGATAATGCCGTAGGCAACTTGACAAGATCTTGGTAAGGAATATAGTACATAATTTTGACACTTGTAGAAATTTAGAGCATCAGTAGATGCTCCAGCCTCAACAATTGCAAAAAATCGCAATTTTCTCTTGCCAAAATAGTCTTAAACTCACAATATTTAGTACTTGACAGGCTGCCTGCATTCCAAAAAAGGGCAGGGGTGGCAGCCGTGTTCAGGCCCTGACAAGAACCTTTTCTTTTATTACTAACTAACTAAAAACCCGCACTTCGCTATGGAGTACATTCAAATTAAATACAATGGTCAATGTATGCAATTAATACAAAAAATATATATATATATATATTTATAATAAATACAACGATCAATGTATGTAATTGATGTAAAAAAAACAAAAAATATATTTATAAAAAAAATCGTAAGGGATATTTTTATAGACAAAATAATGTAGAAAAAAAATATTCAAATTAAATCTAATAGAACATACTAAATAATAGAGTACAGTTAATGTAGTACAGTTTGAGGAACTTATCTTTTACTGTATTTTAATATTTTTTTGGATAATGTCCAATGGTCTGCCACATTAGAAGGGGAAAAAAATATTTTTTTGTCTATTTCGTTGTCATGCACGTGACAAATTAATTTAAAGTACCAGAAAAAGAAATCACGTGATCAGCATTTAATAAATGAAATTCTAAAAATGAATCTTTAAAAATTCACCAAAAATCAGAAAATGAAGGTAAAGATTCAAAAAAGATTTCATTGTAAAGGAAATTTTATGATCTTTTTCTTGATATAAATTTTATAACCCTCGGATTATTATTTTAAATGCAAACTTAAAAAAAGTTACTACAACAGCTTAAAAATTTAATTTAAAAAAAACTAAGAATTTTTTAAAATCTTTCTTAGTGCACCCCTATACTATAAGAAGAATCGCCATGCAAAATTTCAGCCCTTTAGGTCCAGCGGTTTGGTCTGTGCATTGTATGTCAGTCAGTTACAGAACTGTTTTATATCTATAGATAACAGGCATAATCACAACTGGGCTGTAGTGATGAAAACTGTTACCCATTTAGCACTACCCAGGAGGCACGTGTAGCTTAAGCGAGTAACACCGCCCCCCCCCCCCCCCCACTTAAACAAGTCATGTGACTGATACATTAAGCATGCTAACTGTTCTATACTACATGCATGCAAACATATGCTAATTAGGCTATATGAAGCCAGTCAGAGCAATGGGGAAAAATTAATATAGAATGTAAAAATCAAAATTTTACAGTCCTAAGTAACTTAAGTAGATTGAATTTTTTAAAAAAATACAGGCTATTTATCTGCCTACATCAAATTCCAAAAATTGCTGTTGGTAATATAGGTGAATAATTAACACATGCACATCAGAATCTGTGGGTGTGAATTCTGAGGTAGACATAGATGTTTGAGCCATTCAGAATTGATTTTGAGCCCCTAGGTGTTGATCCTTTTAATCTTTGTCTTGCAAAAGTTGACCATAATGCTCCAAATCAAGCTACCCAAATATCATACACAGCATTTTTTACTTAGTATTCATTTGTTTCAGCTGTGAAAGAATCTGCTTTTACCTTCTTTTTTATATGTTGCCAGAATTCTGTCTCTGCTCCTTTTTTGCCTTCAGTTTTATATTTTTGTTTGTGCTTTATGTGTTCGGGCAAAAGTGATATGAGGCATTGTAAAAAGTTTTTAAAATAAAGACAAGAAAAAAAAACTGATAAAACTGCCTAATATTTAGCAAACGATTCCACCATATACTTTTAAAGAAATTACTAAGAATTTCTTGAAAAGTTAGCAGGTTTCATTAATAGAGAAATAATTTGTGTAGGGTCTATACTTACGCTTCTTAAGCTGCATTGTTTAAAATATATGTAACATTTTAACGCATTTTAAAAACTGTTTTGAAACATTATATCCTAGTAGCACAGAACAAAATATACTGAGTTGCCAAAAATTTAGTATCATGTCTGTATGATACTCTGTCAATATAATCAGTTTTAGGTATTGCAGAACTGGACTGAAAATTCAGAACTGAGTACCCAAGTATTTCCCAGATTTGAATAATATATGAACCACAAAACATTTGCCCTAAATATTAATGAAAAAACTATATTTATTTATAATGTAAAAATTTTTAGTTTATTGGATAGATAAAAAAAATCTGTTTCTCTTTAATTTATTTCAATCTAAAAAAATGGCTTCTTAAACCCAAAATTACTGAATTCACTATGAAGGTTTTATGTTTTTGTTTCATTTTGCTACTAAATTAGAAATTCATCGATGATAATTCATCAAGAGCATAATTTTAAGTTATATAAATGCAATCTATTTTTGCTCTTTATAACTGCAATAAATGTAATTTCTTTTGAAAATTTTATATGAAATAAATCAATAAAAGCAAATGATACTTGATGATATAGCTTTTGACAGCAGGAGGGGATTGACATCTCAGATGGTCGAGGAGAATCTTGTAGTTAATACTGTGGATTCGCTTAAGACAAAGGGTTCCAAATATCTAGATAGTGATAAATTGGAAAGCATGGTAAAACTGTTTATCCCCATTAAAATGTTTTTTGAACCTAGGATTTACTACTTCAATTACCCAGTTCTATAACCATTAGAACCGAGTTTTCAGTTCCAAGAATTTCCCTCATACCATAAAATCTTGACTATAATACGCACATGTGTATAATATGCATGCTTGATTTTGCATAAAATTTTGGGAAAAAATTGAAATTCAACTATAATACACACCCATAACTTTTCAATATTTTATTTAAAAATTGCACAAATACTTATTAGCATAAATAAAATTTGTAATAAAAATAAACAAAAATGACAAATTTGGTAGCAAAAAAAACAAATTTTTATTTCAAAACAAACAATACTGTCATATTATCAGTCTCTCACTAGAATACAGGTCATCTATTGTTTGTCGTTTATTCAATGTTTAAAACTACATTTTTTGTACACAAGTATAATACGCTCCCTCATTTTTGCATACTAAAATGTTTAAAAAAAGTGTGTGTTGTACTCAAGATTTTACGGTATACCCAGTTCTTGGGTACCTGATTTTGCAATCCCTAATCAGTTTGATTTTTTTTTTTTTTTTAAATTGCAGTTTTATAATATTAAATTATTTCTTTACTCTTGAAATTTTTTATCATCATTTACTGCTTATTCATTTATACTTGTATATTTTTCAGGATGACCTGTGATTTACATCATCTAGTGACAGTAGCTAAGCCTCTTACACGTCCATTTATTCTTGTCGGTTCTGAAATTGGGGCTCTCATTGCAAGACATTATGCACTGACATATCCAGAGTGAGTAAATATTTTATTGTCCTTAAAAACTGAATATGCATTATTTGAGGATCGGTTTTTCATTAAACAATACAGATGTTTTTGTACAATTGTTTTTTTATTGTTTTGCTGTCTCTCAAAATACTCTAATATTTTCTTTCTTTTTCACCAATTCAAAGCCACATTTGAGTCCATATCATGGAATTATTCCCCTTTTTTCAGAAAATGGAAAAAAAATTCCTTTTCATGTCGATTGATGGTAGCAATAAAATATGAGATGACCACCCACTTTTGTCTAAACATAATGATGATTAATTAAAGAATTAATCTTACAAATTTGGTCCATTTCAGGGTATTCTTACAGATTTCCTATTGTTAGCTGTATTTAATAACATACAAACAAACTTAGAATTTTAGAATTATACTAGAATACTTGTGACACATTTTGTCTCCTTTTTTTACATTGGTTTTGAAGGATTCCACCTAATTTCAATTTTGTGCAGATGTAAAGGTTCGTTTTGAGATAATTAAATATTTCAAACCATTTGTTATTTAAACTTGAAGAATTATATTTAACCATATATGATTAAAAGAAGTGTCTTTCCTGTTCTCTAGAAAAAAATATGAGCTATTGAAGTTTTTCTCAAAAGAATTTTGTTGTTAAAATAAAGGGGATGGGGAGAACAAATATTATTCTTTTATTAACAGATGGCATTTATGAAATTTTTAAAAAACTATGTACTTAATTAATTGAGTTTTATAAAAGCATATATTTCAATGTTTTATTTAAATCAAAGGGTGGTAGAATCAGGAGAATTTTGTTATCTTTAAATATATTAGTATATTGAATTTCAGTGTAGTTTAAATAAAATATAAAAAAAAACAAATAAATGAAAATTTTAAATGAATCTCAATTGTGTTTTCATGCAGATTTAGCTGATAAGTCAAATGCTGTTTTCAAACTGTTAATCGTGAGCTAAAAATGTGGTCCAATTAATCAATAATGTTATCAGAATTTTCTATGCATTGAAATTTTTTTTCATATTGTTATATATATTGAAAATTTTTTATTACGGGTCTGCACAATATACGGCCTGCAGTCCATATGTGGCCTGCAAAGCCTTTTGTGAAGCTGCACAATATAATAAATCTAAAAAGTGCAAAATATATTTAGATTTATAATATTACAAAAATAATACATAAGTAGTAAATATTATTATTTAATTTTTAAAATAGTAATTTATTTTTTTGTTAAATAAAATATTTTTAGCTTTTCCATCTATCCTAATTTCTTGTGGCCCATAACAGCTTTCCATAGAATAATATGGCCCTCATCTCATTTTGAGTTGTGTAGGCACTATATGGACCAATGGTTAACTTTAAAGTTATATAGAAAAAAAGGAACCAGACTATGCTGTATGCTTCTGAAAATGGCAGTGTGTTACCCTTTGGTACCAGAGTCTATGGGCTAAAGTCTTACAATTGGCAGCTATTGATGAAGTCCCAAGTACAAATTCCTAAGTTCAAGTCCTTAAGCACATTTAAGTTTTTATCCCCACTGTACTCAATTCAAACGTATCTGTTTGGCGAATTTTTCAGGAATGTTTCAGGTTGGTAGAGTGACATTATTCATTATCTTGGGAAGAGAGATAGCAAAATAGCACATAGGCTAGTAACTTGCTCTAGCTTGCAACCCATACTGTAATATTTTCCAAAAATGCTACGAAAGGGAAGATTTGGGGTACCTTAATGAAAAATCCCATCCCTTGCGACCTGCTTAGACCTGTCGGTGTCGCTAACTTCAGAGTAAAAACTGGACATGATTACCTTAGGATGCACCTCAACAGATTTGGTCTGCTGGACTCTCCAACTTGCCCACTTTGTATGACTACTGACATGAGTGGGGACCACTTGCACCTGTGTTCTGCACTTACAGACATAGCAGCTGTTAATGCTGCTAAAAATTACTGTAACTTTGTGTGTGTTTCTGAACTGTATTAGGCTGCCCATGATAGACTGTTGGTGGTTGTGCCTACGTCTGGCATAGGATAAAAAAAAATATTTTCCAGATATTTTTACTCAGTATTGTACCCCTGCTGTGTCTACTTTAAAGTATATATATTTTTTAATAAAATTTGTCCCAAATAAATAAAATCATGTTTCTTGATTTGAATTTAACTAAAAAAAACTGAAGTTCTTTATATTTCAAGTTTTGCAGGCAGAATTTATTACATGAATATTATTCTAATATGAAAATGAAACAAAACTTATGAAAATTGAAATAGAAAGAAAGAAAACTGTGATAATTCATCTAGTATATTTATTTTGCTTATTATGAAATTATATATTTCGATGTGCAATGCAAATGTAGTAAAATTTGCTCATCCTGCAATTTCCACGAATACAGTCTTTTTTTCCTTTATTTACCAGCACATCCCATGTTTTCACCATTTAACTGGCAATAATGCTTTAAATACAATATCTCACCTTTGAATGAAATTTTGGCCAACAAATGGCAATAGTTCACTTATTTTTTATTTTTATTTGAGTCAGTTCATTGGCAGTTTTTATAAGTGCCTCTTATTGTTGTTCATTCACCATTTTCAAATCAGAGATGACGGGCAGAAAACATTTAGCAAGTTGCAGAACATATATTCCTGAGGATTTGTCGGATTCTGAAAGTGATATTAGTTATCTTGAAGATACTGATAGTTGTCATTTGTGACTATAACAATATAATGGATGGTGTTGATTGATGTGACCAAGAATTGTCATACTGTCCTATGCTTAGAAATCAACCAGAAAGTATTATATGAAAATTTTCAGATAGTTCTTGTTTTCGAAATTGGATTTGGAGTAGTAAAAAACTTATAAAAAAATGAATAAAAAAATTATTTATTCAGAACAAAAACTTTTAAACACATACTTTTAAATATAAAATCTGCACCATAAAAAAACTCCGGCTAATATAACTTTACGTTGGCATAACTTAATGAAACGACTGCTCAACTGTTTTACTTCACTACATCTGCCGATGTCTGTTGCAACATTAGCACTGTTGGCCTTTTTATAGGCAATCCACTCTGCATATTTTCCGTTGCCAAACATGGTTTGCAAAGTGTGGACTGCCAACCCAGCCATGTCCTCCTGCAGACGCAACGTGACAGCCGTGTAAAAGCAGGAGGAATGCTGCTAGTTGTGCATTTTCCTAACAGTTCTTGGATTAGGCGATGTAGAATTCTTATATTCTTTATAAAAAACAAAATCCAGCACATAAAGTAAAGCTTCTGGAGTTTTGTTTGCAAATGATTGAGCAAAGTATCCAAAAGTAATCTGATGTAGATACGAGCAGTATGCCTGGAAGACCAAGTTCTACTCTCAACCCTTTGAGATTGACAGCTCATTATTTTGCAAGCCAAATACCTCATGCTATAAAGAAAGAGCCTCACAGACAATGTGCTGTTTCTTGCTAAAAAAAAACTGCAAATGGCAAAAAAATAATCACAGAGAAACACAAATTTAGTGTAAAGAACGTCAACTTGGGACTTTTTCTTGAACCATGTTTTGAGATATATCATACTAAACTTAATATTTTAGGTAACTTGTGTTAGTAAAGTATATTTTCTTTATTAGATATATTTTACTTTTGTATTTTATGTAAAAAATAGGAATGTAACCTTAAAATAATTGAGAGTTATTTTCAAAAAGTGGTTCTTATGTTATAACGTCTGAAATTGATATTTCTGAAAATATCATTTCTCATGGTCTAAATCTATATTAAAAACATATCTTTTACAAAGAGAAAATGTATATTTGGATTCTCATACATATATATATATATATATATATATATATATATATATATATATGTAACAAGAAAACGCGTCTTCCTAAATTAATTTACTTGAAAGTATTCTCTTGTTAATAAAGCACGACCCCTTTTCCAAAAATTGCAACCTAAAAGTAAAGTAAGTATAATTTATCGTAGCCCTGCAGATCATTAAGCAGGCATGTGAAGTATCTGAACTCAATAACATCCCCAGATATGAGTGTTCAAAGTTTATGAGATTCCGAATGTCAGTATAGTGTCAAAATTCTTGAAGAGCCCTCGAATCACTCTGAAGTTATGTCTTTATAACGTCAAAATCCCACTTTGCAAGATTTTTATGGCTACTTATCCTATGCCCAGGCCATAGGTCTCGGTCTAACAAGCGCGGGATCTATCAGTCCCCGGGAAACTGAAGTGGACACGTGAACTCCACGAATCTAAAGTCGCCCAATTAAAAATTAAGTAGTTTAGGCCCTCTGGTGTCAATATCACAAAACACCCATTTAATATTGCATGAACAGAAGACTTTTCTCTCTCTTCGTTTCTAACTGTTGTTGCTGTCGGACCTACTGTCCACAGTCCGGTCGTTACAACGCTATTCTCTTAACTCCCATGTAAGCACTGCTGTTTTTACGTCCCGTCCTGGCATGGACGCCGGACAAGTCATGTGGCCGCTGCAGCCTTCACGATGCTTCATTTTTGAATAAAAGTGTTTTCCTGAACCACCCTCGTCCCGACTGCATCACTCCTCGTACCGACTGCATCTCTCCAAGTTGTGTGCATCAATTCAACTTGTGCTAAATTTTCCAAATGTGATTATTATCACATTTATAAAGCCGGCAGGATTTATACCTGTCTTGGAATCCTCAGCGGATATCTTCCATAAAATGAAAATTTTCAAGTATCTTTACGTCATGTGCTCCAATCACATCATTTTGTGAAAAATTTGTGCAGTTTCTTCATGTTGTCATTTGTGTTAACCCCGCTGGATTTCAAGTGTTTAATTCCATACAAGAATTTCCAAAGCTTTTTCCGAATCTTCAAATGGTATTTTTACGTACAAGAAAGTTATGCGATGTCTACGTTTTCACCTCAACGGATCATCCTTGTTTCAATATGAGTGCTCAAGTCACTGTTTACGTGGCTCTCCTTTTTCTATGTGTCACTTATTACAGCATAAAATTATTCCACTTTCTTCAGGTTCCCACAAAGTCTCAGTGGGTTTTGAATTAATTCTCCTAATTGTGAAAATTATGCCGCGTTTTTAAAAAAAAATGTGTTCATATGTACGGCTTGTGTTCTACATTGGCCTGTGTTGTGCTGCAATAAGAAGAAATACGCCAGCAATTTCCACCAGCAACAGTTCATTCCCAAGAACTTTTTCCTTGTTAAAAAATTTGTAATCATCTGTTAAGAGACTAAATTAAAATTAATTTACACCGACGAGGAAAAAAAATAATGGTAATAATAAATAAATAAATAAATAAATGAACAGAAATTAAAGGTAAGACAAATTGTATATCAAATTACTTGTTTCATATGTGTTCTTCATGATTAAGTGATGAAACTGAATTTTGTTAAAGTATAAATTAAATTTATCTTAAAGTGTATAAAATTTTATGTAAAATTGCAGTTAATATTTAAATATTGTGTTCGTAATAATGTTGATGATTCTCTAAAGACAATTTGATCTAATTTAATCATATATTGCTAAATATAAATTCAATATTAGTTTTAACCGCAAAAGAGAATCTTTCAGTAACGTTACGCGAAAAGAGAGGAATTGAGAAAGTAGGTCACCTCTCCGAGCTACCGTGCGCGCTATATCAACATATGTAGGGTCAAAGGTTACTACTCCCCCGAGAAGAGAGCAATAAGTTTAGATTCTCATCGCTTCGGATGCAGTCGAAACTCGCAGAAACTGAAGCTTTTGTATGATTTTTTGATCATTAGATTTTTTGTTTTCTCTCTCCTTTCCCATGGTAACATAGGTTTCGATTTCTAAATTTCGAGTTGGATATGGATGCTGAAAGAGATGAATAAAAATTAATTAAAATAATGAATAGTTAGATTTTAAATTTATCCACAAAAATATTTTTCAACTTAGGTAGACAATTAGTAATCTATTTTAAGAAAAATAAGAGTTTAATAAATTGTTTTATTTTACGGAAGTATTAAGGTACAAACATTGCTAACTTAGTATTCTTCACAAGTTACCTAAACATTGTACTTTTTTACATTGTAAATTGAAAAAGGTATATGGGTTTGAATCCTCATGAGTATATTATGTTGTTGAAGGTTAAATAAAGGTAGGAGAGTAATATGTTTTTCAGGAGATTTTCTGGTACAGTAGAAATTTCAAAGAGCAGATATCTATAACCATATAGGATCGGAGCTCTTTCTAATCTATTAAGCGTCCCTATGCCACGGTTGAATATTAACATCCGTCTGCTATAGAGGAAGTGCCCATTCCAGAAAATTCTCAAAATGATAAAGGATAAATAAATAGAAACAAAAAAAGTAATGTTTCATATATGATAAAAGAGAGGTATGTTTTTAAGAGGTAAGAGGTTATATAACAGGGGGATTCATACCAAAATCCTAGTAGTAAGATTAAATAAAAATATTGTGTTACATATGGAAGTTATAGTGTTTATATAAGAAATTAAATATGATAAATATTGAGAAAGAATTTAGTACATTTATTTGACTTATTATTTTAGAGGTTATTATTTTTGTGGATATAATATTGTTTTGGATAGCGAATAATGAATATTGAAATTGAATTTGCACAAGAAATTTTCTTATTCTTTCAATGATATAATGTTTGTTTACCTTTGTTGCATATAGTGTACTTAAAATTTTGTAAAATTTTATGTCAACGGAAAAGTCTTCCTTTCAGCAAGAACTTTTCTTATTTTGATGGGGGGGAAATCTAACAAGAAAACGCGTCTTCCTAAATTAATTTACTTGAAAGTATTCTCTTGTTAATAAAGCACGACCCCTTTTCCAAAAATTGCAACCTAAAAGTAAAGTAAGTATAATTTATCGTAGCCCTGCAGATCATTAAGCAGGCATGTGAAGTATCTGAACTCAATAACATCCCCAGATATGAGTGTTCAAAGTTTATGAGATTCCAAATGTCAGTATAGTGTCAAAATTCTTGAAGAGCCCTCGAATCACTCTGAAGTTATGTCTTTATAACGTCAAAATCCCACTTTGCAAGATTTTTATGGCTACTTATCCTATGCCCAGGCCATAGGTCTCGGTCTAACAAGTGCGGGATCTATCAGTCCCCAGGAAACTGAAGTGGACACGTGAACTCCACAAATCTAAAGTCGCCCAATTAAAAATTAAGTAGTTTAGGCCCTCTGGCGTCAATATCGCAAAACACCCATTTAATATTGCATGAACAGAAGACTTTTCTCTCTCTTCGTTTCTAACTGTTGTTGCTGTCGGACCTACTGTCCACAGTCCGGTCGTTACAACACTATTCTCTTAACTCCCATGTAAGCACTGCTGTTTTTACGTCCCGTCCTGGCATGGACACCGGACAAGTCATGTGGCCTCTGCAGCCTTCGCGATGCTTCATTTTTGAATAAAAGTGTTTTCCTGAACCACCCTCGTCCCGACTGCATCACTCCTCGTACCGACTGCATCTCTCCAAGTTGTGTGCATCAATTCAACTTGTGCTTAATTTACCAAATGTGATTATTATCACATATATATATATTTGCAATATGCAATTAAAAATAATACTCAATTATTAAAGCAGTTTTGGTCCAAAAATTGAGCAGTCAGAGGGTTAAGGTTCTCGGAAAATCAATTATTGTTAGTTTTTTTTCTTGTTATCTATATCCTATCCGAAATTAATAAAAATTGATACTTCATGTAGGGATGTTCATGATATTGTTTTACTGAATCCCTTTGTTGAAGATTTATTTTGGCGTCAAAAGGAGGACTGGAACAGTTTCTGGTAAGAAAATTTTTAACTGAATAATTTTCATATTGCAGTTCAATTGTTCATCTTGTATTTAAATCAGTGGTTCCTGACCTGTTGTCTGAGAGAACCCAAGAACTAGTCCGTGAGGTCAGGAGTGATTTAAAAAAAAAAAAGAAGAAAGAAAATGAAAAGGTGGTTTCATCATTTCAAAATGACTGCAAATTTAAATAATTTTTTTTTAAACTGGCAGAAAAATAATTTTTAACTTTAAATTTTTTGAAAAAATTCTAAACATTCCTGTATTTCTTCCACTTTCAGACATTTTGAGTAAAAAAAAATAATCTTTGTTCTGCTAGTATATTTTCTACAATGCAGACTCACAGCATCACAGCCATTTCGGAACAATTTGTAGCTAGTAAAGAAAATACAAGCTGAAAAATCTTGTAAGTTTTCATAGGCTTTTATGTTTGTCATTCAGTTTACTTTTACATTCAATTTCTTATTCTTATTAAGTTTATTTGTCACTTTTTATTAAAGTTATTTATCATAAATAGTTTGTTTATTGAGAAAATAAAACTCATTTTTGCATCTGAAAGGATTGGTTAGGAGAGAGTCCCCAACTACTACTACTTTTTTTTTTTTTTTTTTTTAAATCCCCAAGTGGTCCCCGATCAACAAATAGTTAGGAACCACTGGTTTAAATTTATTTGCATTTAGGACATGACATGGACCTAAAATTTTTATGCTTTTAAAATTTCATACTCTAAGTTAATTTTATTTTCATTGCTTATTTTGCAAAATAAAATTGAAAAAAAAAATGCATGGTCTCTTTTTTAATAAAAACTGTGTCCTCTCTAATAATCAAAATAGATTTTTTAGAAAGGTAGAGATAAAATTTGGTTAAAATGGAACCTATTTCTTTAAGTGCATTAAGAAAATGTATTTTTGATGTAGTAGATAATTTATTTCAATTTGAAATTTGAAATCAGGTTTTTGGGCAGTTGAAAAATAAACATTGGGAAATGTATATTCCCTGATATTTGAAATTAAAATTTTTTATTATGGTCCTCAGTTCAAAATATCTCTAATCTACTTACAATATAAACTTCATTTTTCTCCTAAAAGTGGCATTACATAGAGAGACATTTTTGAAAATTCTCTAGTGTCTACTACAGGAAAAATGAAACAATAAAGTTATTCATGCACTTTTTATAAAATAAACCAATAAAAATTTTCTTTTGAAGGAACTTACAAATGCTACCATCATTGGAGTCACTTCAGCTGTCTGCATATCTTGGAATATCTCGACTGGCTGTTCTTGTAGGCCATTTAAAGCCAGATATATCTGGTGATTCTGTACCCAAAGAAACAGAGCTTACTCAAGTAAATTTTTATATTTTATTTTGAATGCAACTTTTGCTATTCTTGATAGTATATGTAACTTTCATTTCAGAAGACTAAAAATATATGAAAAACATTGACACTTACTTGTTACAGCATCTGGGTAGGAGGAGCACAAGTCATTTCTTATTTACCATGTTTTTGTTAACTTGCTTTCTTGTTTGTGTTTTTGTGTGTGTGTTTATCCAGTACAAATCTTGCAATCAATTTTTAACTAACTTCCCGACTAGCTAAACATTTGAAACTTTTAGAATAGCTCAGAACACGATGACAATGCATTTTTTAAATACTTTTAGCCATCTTTAAGCAGAATTAAATTAATTTTCAGTTATTTTCAGTTAATTTTGTTTTATAAACTGGTGCAGCCATCTATTGGCCGGAACGGGAATGAAAAGTTATATGCAAGTTAACTGCCAATTAACTTAATTTTCTTTCAAGTTGATGGGATAATTCATCAAAAAAAAAATTTTAAAGTTTTTATGAATGCATAGAATTGTCATAGAATTTATTAATACATAGAATTATATGATTCAACAGAAAATTTTAAAACATGGTGTATAAAAAGTTCTTTTTATCTTGTAATTATTCAGTTTTATAGCACCCAGTCTGAAGTAGCATAATGGTAGTGCTTTGGGCTTCATATGGGTAGTGCACATTTTAAATCCGAACAAGCACCATTAAACATCTTCATGTCTAGGCCAGATATGGGCACGTTATATCCATAGATCAGACAGTCCTTCCATGAGGTCAGTGGGTGATGTAAGTTACAAAACCATCAGATGTTGCCCCTTGGGTTGGTTGGTCAAAATTGTGGGGGCACCAAACGGTGGTGTTGGTTCACCCATGTGCCCCCTTTGTAAGTAATGAATGTCCCTCACAGATGCTTCTTCTCAAGCCAAATGATAGTAAACAATATGCTCACCATATTATTTAAAGAAAGAAAAAAATTTTGACACCAGAGAAAAAATTTTTTACTCTGGCTTAGAATGTTGGAAAGTGTGGCGACTAGAATACCAGATTCTGCTACTTTTACAATCTTTTCCCTTCTACTATCAGTTTTTATCTTTTGCTTAATTGACCGGGCTTCATGCTTTGGAGTTATGCTGCACACATTTTAAAATGAAACCTCATTTTAAAAAATTTTGGCTGAGGTAAAAAAAATAAATGAGGTAAAGATCAAAAGAAGTAATACTATGAACTGGGAGTCTTATCTCATTATATCTCATCAGACAGGTCTGCTACTTTTGTTTTGGGAAATAGATCATTAAAAAAAACAATGTATGAGATGTAACTTGAATTCTTGAGGGGAATGGGGTAGCATTCATTCATGGGTGGTAACACAGTGATTAAGAGCTTGAAACCTCCCCAAATTCCCTGATAGAGGAATGCTGTATAATGCAGTTTGAAGACAAATTAATAGTAATATATGAAATTTTGCTCTTATTATTTTTTCCTTTATAAACATGAAACATCTCTGTACTTTAATTGTAGGCCAGTAAAAATTTTATTTTATTTTCTTAGCACTGAAATTTGCTTATAAACAAGTTTCTTATAATGGAAGTTGACTGTATTAATTTATTGTTCTGAAAGTTTGTTGTAAAATTTCTTGTAATACATATGTATGTCTAACTGTATAATAATCTCCAAACATTCTCTCTTAATTATTTCAGCTGTCTCATTTGTGTAATGGAAATCACTTTGGGGCTGTACTGCATGAGTACCATCTGCTAAATACCAGCTTTTCCCAAATGACGTATGTTTAAGATTTGAATTTCAATATCAAATATCATTACCAGTGTTCAAAAAGAATAAGCATACATCCTCTCTTAAATGCTAAAATTTTTAAAATACAATATTGATTCACCTAATGTGTAAAATATGGTTGTGTAAAATGAAACTCTTAAATTTTTTTTTTTTCATGAAAATGAATATAAATTTTGTATTATCGAATGATATAAATTTGCTTGATTTTTTTTTCCCCAGTTTTTCAGACTCATGTTTAGGCAGTTTTTTAAGATAACTTTAGGAATTGTTTAGTCAATAGAATTTTTTGTATATATTTAATGCTAACCATTTTGTTTATAGGGAAGTCTGGAAGGCTAAACCTTTTCCTAAAAATGTATCTGTAACTGTGATAAACAGCAGGAATTATGATAAGTTTCCATCCAAGTTGATTAAGGTTTGTTATATGTTTTTATTTGTTTTACACTTTGTATTTTTCTTGCATTTTAAACTGATAAATTTAATTAATAATGCCAAACTTGATATAAGGCTTATTTCTGTCACATTGTGAGTATATCATAGGGTTTGTTTTTGGCATGAAAAATAATTAGGGAAATATTTACTTCCCTGCTCGAGTGAGGCTTTGTTGGAAGGAGAAAAATTTTTTCAACTTTTCAGTTAGCATTGAGAATGAGTGTTATAGGGTAAAGATAGAGTGGAAATAAACCAAGTTATAATTCTGTAAACTAGCACTAAGAGAAAATGAGTTCTAGACAGTTACGTTTAACTTATAAACTGGGTTCATTTACCTTTTGTGTGTTATGAAGAAGTTGCTTAAATTTTAAGGTTTGTTTATATGCTTTTATTTTTGTCATGGATTGTATTTGGCTTGCATTTGATACTGATAAGTGAAAATAATAATGCTAAATGTTAAATAAGGATTATTTGTGTCATATTGTGGTGTATCACAGGGTTTGTTTTGACTTCGAAAAGAATCGAAGAAATATTTACTCACCTACTTGATTGAGGCTTTGTTAGAAGGAGAAAGCTATTTTCATCTTTTTGGCTAGCCTCAACACTTAAGGGCTGTTCACATTGCATCTGTAGTGTTGCATTACATTACTTTGTTGGCTCTGAGATTATTGACATGACATGTGATTGGTTTGATGTATCACGTGATCAGTGAATTAAGTTCTGTGATTGGTTAAAGTTTTTAATGCTGACACTATGTAACACTCTGGATTCAGTATAAATAGGCTGTTAGAGTGTAATAGGGTAAAGATAGACTGGAAACAAACCTAGCAAGTTATAATTCTATATGTTGGCACCAGATATGGCAGATTTATAAACAGGGTTTATTTGCCCTTTGTATGTTATGCAAAAGTTGCTTAGACTTTTTTAACTCAAAAGATATTTTAATAATTACTATTTGCAGTTTAAAAAAGTTTGAAAATAAAAATCATTGACCTTTATTACAATAGGAGAAAGTGGGTTTCGTATGTACACTGATGAAATTTTCATCCACTCAGGACCTAATCTTCTCAAAGTTATCATTACAAATATGCAAATATAAATTTCTATTCATCAAAGTCCGTATCGATAGAAAAGACCTAATTTTCCCAAATGGAATTGGCTTTCTCTACAGAGGATTTCAATGATCAGGTGTAAAACAAATTAATACTAAATATTTAAAATTTTTGGTTATTTAAATTTTATTAAAAGTACACTTTTATTCATACTAATGTAACTGTCATGTTATCCAATGTCTTAAAGTTATTTAGGATTCTTACTACAGAGAATAACCATTTATAAGGAATTCAGTGAAAGAAATGTCCATATAACTTTTTTTTTCGAACTTTAATTTTTTACCATTCTTGATGCTTAATTAATTAAATTAATTTCAATGAAAAAGTATACAAATGAACTATGTTCTGCAAAATGTATTTTAAAGGATCTGTAAGACTTGATTTGAAACACTGATTTTTTATCCTGATATGAAATTCTCTGAAAATCTTTTGATAGATGGTAAAAATTTTGGAAAATTTTCCTGGTAAATCTCCCAAATATCCATCTGATAATATTATATCTGTGAGCTTTCAGATGGGGTTATTTAGGTTTCTTTAAATATTGTTTTGTATAATATATTTGACAGTCAGTAGAAGTGTCTAGGTAGATCCTGCAAAAAGTTTTTGTTGGGGTGTTTGTATTGGATTTACCAGGGTTTTCCAGGTGCTTGGTTTAATTCTTCTCATATTTTAGTTTTCATGATTTTTATGAGTACTGAACTTTTAATTTATCAGATGCATACAAAATCAACGGTTTTAATGAATAACCGCATTAGCAGTATGTAGTTCTCTTTTCAGTTGGATATTTTAGATGTGTATGTATTAACCTGAATGAGTTACTTTATTTGATCTTCTTCAGGCCTGGCAACAATCCCAACTTTATCTTCGGCAGAGTCTTCATCCTACTTGCAAGCATTATGTTGCTGAAGGCACAGGTCTGCAGGTTTTTACTGATCCTCGAACTGTTGTCAGTCTGGTTCAGCAGCTTGTTTTTCGATGGCGTGTGACTTATGATGTTCTACCCACAGTGCATACGTTTCGAGAGCAGGAAACTTATGCTGAATGAGTATGATATGTATCTCATTTGATAAGAATGTGTGGTACCGTGATCTTTCAGTTATTGTGTTTTTGTAATATGCTAGTTTCACATATTGCCTAGATTAGTGGTGCACAAACTTTTTTTGTCAGAATGCTACTTTCTTTTTGAAAAAAATTACTTGACCCCCAATGAAAATTTTTTGCTAGTAGCAAAAAAAAATTTTTTTTAACCAGGAAAATGTTGACAAAAAACTAAAAAAAAAAAAAAAGAAAGAAGTAAATTTTGACAAACTATTTTAAAAATCAATGAACTGTAAATTTGGGTTATATATTTACTTTGCATATTAACCTTTAGCTTACAGGGCCCATTTTTCCAATTCCCTCTTTGGAACAGGAAATTTCATACCCCTTTGTAAGAATGGCATGTGTGTGTAAGTAACTAGGTAGGGGCACCAGGGGCACCCACCCAGGGCCCACTTGGAAGGGGGCCCCAAAATGCTGTATTCATTTTATTATTTTCCCAAACCTAATTAATTAAGGGGCCCAAATGCAAATTCTTGCCCAGGACACAAGAATGGCTAGTTACGGCACTGTGTGTGTGTGTGTATGTATATATATATATATATATATATTCATTCATTCATTCATTCTAGGGATACATGCTATTCTACCCTGTAAGGAAAAGGTTAACAATATAAAAATGTCTTGCTTACCTTCTGCACTTGTTTTAGAGAAAATCTCATGTGAGAACATATTTAAATATTAATATGCACTTGTATTTCATTTAGGTAAATTTTCCTCAAACTAGCCAAGACTCCTCCAATTTTTTTCATGGCCCACCTGTGGGTCTGGACCTACAGTTTGTGCACCACTGGCCTAGATCATGTGATAATTGAGATTGAGGTTATCATATTCGGGTTTTTTAAATATTGTTTTGTGTAATGTATGACAGTCCTAAGTGTTTAGGTAGATCTTGCAAAAAGTTTTTCATTGTGATGTCTGTGTAGGATTTTCCTGGGTTTTCTAAATGTTTGGTTTGGTTCTTCTCATATTTTATTTTTCGGGATTTTTAAGAGAGCTGAACTTTTAATTCATCAGATGCATACAGAGTTAACGGTTTCAATGAATTATCACATTACTTCTTAGAATCATTAACATTAATGCAGGTGTAATTATGACTTTTTGCAAGTTTCATTATTGAAAATTCTTTAGATATTATGGTTTTTAAAAACTTATAAAATTGCTTCCCTTTGTCATCAGTAAAGCTCCTAGATATGTAAGTTGTTGCTTCAGACATTTTGTTACCTGTTGTCGCTAAGAGAAGTCACTAATTTAATCTGATTCTTATTAAATGTTCTTTTCTTTTTGAGTTTTGAATTAAATTATCTGTTTTTGTATATATATATTTCAGTTTTTAAAGCTCATTAGAAAGGGAAATTTTAAAATTTGCCTTTCCAGACCCTGAAATTAGAATTATACCTCCAGTAATGTTTATTACACTAAAATAATTTGTGTGAATGATCTTTTACTTTTAGTTATACATTGGCATGTGTGTATGCAATGTATTAGCTTAGAGAGAAGGTTAATCAAATTCATAATGTAGCCAAGTAAGGAAGATTTAATATTGGTGTTTCATGCGCAGTCAGGGAAACTCAATGTTGACATCACATAACATGTGTTTTTGTGATATTCATGAACACAATGTAGGCTCATTAGTCAGCCTGGACATTTAGGGGATGAAGCTAACTGTCGATTGATTAGTAAAAGGATTTTGACTTTCACAATAAATTTAAATTGTATAAAATGGACAGACCCTTGCCTATCCTCTCTCCTAAAAAATCAGAAAAATTCATTCTATTCAGCATAGTTATGTTTTGTGAAAGTGCATCTCTTGATCTTCTTTCTTTTTTTTATTTGGATCTTATTTTTATTTTGGTTATCTAGACCAGGCCTGCACAACACACAGCCTGTGGGTCACATGTGGCCTGTCAGAACTTAACTATGTGGTCCGCAAAGCCTTTTGGGAAGATGCATAATATTAGAAATCTAAAAAAATACAGAATATTAGTTTTCAATTTATAATATTACAAAAGGAATATGTAATCAATGGATATTAATGTTTATTAAATTTTTAAAATAATCAGTAATGTATCTTTTGTTACATAAAATATTTTTAGCTTTTCCACAGAGTAATATGGCCCTCATCATATTTTGAGTTGTGTAGATCCAGACCAATGGTTGTAAAACTTTAAAGCTATAAAAGAAAGGAACCAGACTATGCTGCATGCTTCCCAAAACGGCTGGGTGTTGCCCTTTGGTACCAGAGTCTATGGGCTCAAGTCTTGTTGGCAGCTATGGATTAAGTAAAGTCCTTAAGTACAAGTTCCAAAGTTAAAGTCATTAATCACATTCATGTTTTTAGCTCTGCTCTACCCAATTTAAACATTTCTGTTTGATGAATTTATCAGGAATGTTTCAGGAAGCTAGAGTGATTTTATTCATTATCTTGGGAAGGAAGGTAGCAAAATAGCACATATTACTATCTTGCTCTAGCTTACAACCCATACTATAATATTTTCCAAATATTTTTACACAGTATTGTACCCCTGCTGTCTAATTTTTTATCTACTTAAAAGTGCATTTTTTTATTAATAATATACGTTCCAAGCAAGTAAAATCATGTTTCTTGATTTAAAGGTAACCCAAAAAAATCTTTCTTTGGCATCCCCTTTTTTATCAACAAATTTTAGAATCAAAGAATTTATCTATAGGTGTTAAACAGTCTTCAGTGAGTAATATAAAGCTTTACAAACTGTTTTTGAATTGTCAAATTCCACGCACAGACCCCCCCCCCCAAGAATTGACCTTCATATCCCATATGACTAATAATTTCATCCCATATTGTATGTATGAAAATATTAATGTTGATTTGTTCACTGTTGTTTATTAAATCTATGTCATTAATGGTTTTTAAAAACATCAAATTCAGGGGAATATTCTATGCAACTTTGAAAGTTTTCCTTTCCAGTTAGTATCTGAACCTTATCCAGTAGCAGCCACAAGGTGGTAAATAATTTCACAGATGTAATTATTTGTCTTAATTTTCATTGGTATATCTCTTCTATGTCAATAGGCTTGATTTTTTTTAATAGATACAGATAATGAAAGGTAATCATATTTAAGGGTATAATTATGTTTGATCAACTAACTTAAATTTATCAATTGAATCACTATCTTATATTCAGGTAATAATAAGAATCAAGAATTTCTGTGGCCTCAAATGGGTGCTTATAGTTTACCTATAGGATAATCTGCCTCTAGGTAATCACATGTGTTTTTGAACCTTCAGATAGGTAGAATGTTTATATGAAACCTTTTATAGCCAAAATCACATAAAACAAAGAGCCATTTAACTTTAAGATATGCGAGGAACATTTTTTAGCTGCCTTGATCCCAAATATAAAAGATTTAACTGAAATCATATTGACTAGTGCAAAAAATACTAGATTTACATTTGCCTAAAGTAAAGTCAGAGATGACATGTTAAATGCCATAAAGAAAAAAAGCAGTTTCCCATACAGATGTACAGCCTTCATCTGTATGGGAAAAAAATTTTAGTTTTTCCCCTATCTAAAACATATAATATGTAATTGAATCATGCTGCACTTAAATGACCCTACCAAATAGTAAACACAAGTATATGTTGAATACACAGCTGTATAAAGTAGAAATATAGTATGTGTTATGCAATATCATTTGCCAGAATTAAGAAAACAATGAGTACATTGAAAGAGTTTGGTGGTAATGATGGTGTAGTATGATGATGTGCCAGTCATCTGTTGATGATTGTATGTTTTGCTGAATGATTGGAGGTGCTATGGTTGTGGGAAGGGTAGAAGATTGGAACTACAGTTTTGAAGGAAAAGCATCATCTGTTAACATCTCTTTTTCACCTTAACCTGTCTGAAAAGGTAGGTCACTAACATCTACATCTTTACTGCAGACAATAGTTTGCTACAAAACATGCCTTGAATTCTATTCTTGTTTTTTGACTTTTTTTATGAAAGCAAATTTTCTCTACATTTATTTCTGAAAAAAAGAAAGGGCTGAGAGCAAACTTTGAAAATATGAAGGTCACTTGTAAAGATATTTTAACTAATTTTATATTATTAATATATAACTTAGCAACACTTTAGTGCAAGAGCTGTTAACTTCATCAGTCACATTTATTGTTTTAAGTTCAGTACTTGATTATCATTGACTATCATCAGTTGAAATCTCTGAGATTTGCAGACCACTGTTTTGGAACCACTAATCAATACCTGTAGCTGATTGAATTGCTTTTCGTGATCATCTGATCATGGTGGTGTTTTACAAATATCAAAATTTTAAATATTTACAAATGAATTTTTAAAATGTTGGATGTAACAATTTTGTATTTGTTTCCAAAATGAGTGAACCTTGTGACTTAATCATAATCTATCAAACTGCATTTCTTTCTTGTTCCCTATTAAATGTTATTAATTTGTTCTTTTAATATTTTGTTCAAAACTTTTTCTGTATCTGTAATACTGAAAGAAAGTTGCTAAATTAGCCAATCTTCTCATAAATCAGTTGGTGTAAAGATTTTAAATTTACTTTCAGTGCATTAAAATTTCTTTAATATCTTTCACTGTATTCTTGGAAATAATTGAAGCTGGTCCTAACTTATGCTCCATGTCATGGAAGAAACAGCTGTTCTATAACACAACTGATATCTTTCAAAATACACAAAGTCGAGCAAATTAAAAAGTTAAAATGCTTTTTAATGATATGCACATTTTATACTTTTGTGGAAATATATTCTTAAAGATTTTTCTGAAAATTAATTTCAAATATAATAGTTTAAAAAAGACATGCTAATATTTTAATGTCTGCCTTAAAAAACAGTAGTGTTGAACTAAGATTTTCTTAGTGTATATTGAGGTAAGAATGAAATTTTGTTACATATTTCCAAAGATATCTGTTAGATTATGTGTTTGTGTGGAATCCACATGAGCCAAAAAAGATTTTGGAGTAAAGCTTAATCCTTGTTTATGAAATTTTAAATTAGCAATAGATTCAGAAATCGTGACTCATTGATTAGCCTACTGTCAAATTCACAGAAATTGGATGTGTAAAAAAATTTATTTAATGACTTAAAATGTGTTGTATTTATTAAATGTAATTAAACATGTGTTTTCATGTTTTATGTCATAATTTTGTATAACATGTTAAATGATTCTTTATGTTAAACTTTATTTATACTTTTGTATTAATACAAAAGTATAGTAATGTGACCTTAAATAAATTATTTCAGGTAAACTTCTGTGACATAATAACTATTATACTCTCATTCTGTTGTGAGATTTAAGATTACATAACCTTTATCTAATTTCTTATGAATTTATGTAATGGTTATAGTTTGTACAGTTGTTTAAATAATGTGATACCATAATTTTTATTAAAGTGGAAAATTTAAAGAACATGTCCATGAGTGATTTTTTTTTATTTATTTAATTATTTTTTTCTCAAAATGTTGGATTTTAAGTATGTACATTATTATTTAAATGAGAATACCTTTTCTCTGATCTCTCATTAATGTTGCTGATCTACTTTAAGTTTTAATCATTTGGTTTTAGAACTAATGAGCAAATTGAATTGAAACTTACCTTCATAATAAAAGTATGATTTTAATGAAAAATTTAAGAGGGAATAGGTCTTATAACATTGCTATTCTATTTTAAGCTTTTAATCATTTTATTTTAGGACTGATATGCAAAATAATTCAATCTTGCCACTGTGACGAAAGTATGATTTTAAGGTAAGATTTAAGGGGGGGATAGGTCGTATAATGCTGCTGTTCTGTTTTTAGCTTTTAATCATTTGATTTTAGCACTGATATGCAATTTTTTTCAATCTTGTTTGTGTGAAGAAAGTATGATTTAAAGCAGTGGTTCCCAACCCATAGAAGTCTGCGGACCACTAAGCCAGAAATTCAACCATGAGCAGATCCCTGCTGACTTGAGAGGGGAACCTTTCGGGGGTATGGGGGGTATAGAATATCCCTATTCTAATAATATTCTAATTCATATTCTAATAATAAAATAATTTTGTTAAACCTTTAAGAAATTTTAATTCCACACCTGATAGTCATTGGATATATTCGGCCCATCTAGTTCAATGAACATTGCTTTCAAAATCCCCATTTATTTGGCAACTTTTTTATACGTGGTGCCGGACCACTGGTTGGGAACCACTGATTTAAAGGAAAGATTTAAGGAAGAATAGGTCTTATAATGCTGCTGCTCTACTTTTATGTTTTTAATCATTTCATTTTAGTACTGATAGGCAAATTCAATTATACTTCTGGGATGAAAGGATGATTTTAATAAAATTCACTGATAATTGTGAATGACTATAGAAGATATAGGTAAACTATATGTGTATGGGGGGGGGGGGGACAATTGCAGATAAATCTCAACTGTTTGGGGTTTCTTCTTGGTAAATCAAAATTTCATTCTCAAAACCTCTGGTGCAATAGCTGCAAAACTTGAGTAAGACAAGTAACTTTTACACGATGATGCATTTTGTTACAGGATTGAAGGGATTAAAAGGAATCCTAGTATGTAAATGATCGAGAATAGTTGTAAATGGATAAGGCAGCAGATGACATAGATCTAATTGGGGCATTTGTCACTGACGTTGGAGTATAACATGAATTATCTTCCAGACTTCGCTACTAGCTCCATTTGTAAGAATCTGTTGCTGTTTGCAGATGAAGAATGTGAAAGTTTACTGCAGTATATTGTTCAAATCTCAGATTCATGTTGGCTCTATGCAACAGCATACACAGAAATTTTCTAGTGGGGGGTTACTATGAAAGAGCAGTTTTGAGCAATCAGTGCAAAGCTTAAACAAACAATAAAGAAAGAAATACAAAGGAATATAGAAAAACAATTGCTACATTTATTGATAATTAATACTTTACTATATTTATTAAATCAGAGTCGAAAATCGAGATGAGAGGCTTTTGCCATTTTGTCAAGGATGCTTTCTGCAGGGACATTTATGTTTCTATGAATGTTAAGTATAACAAGGCCATTCAGACATTTCTCACTGGTGGTGTTTCACAAATAAGATTTTAACTGCCTGAGGTTGGAAAAAGACCATTCACTAGATGCAATGGACACTGGAAGTATGCAAAGGATTTTCAATAGCAAGTTTGTCGCTGGAAACAGTTGTGAATTACACTTTTCTAAAGCACCTAGAGCATTCTGTGGAAGCAAATCCAGGCTAGCTAGATGGCAATACCATAGTCTTAGTTCCACTATCAGAGCTTCTTCACTGCATTCTACAACCTCTGAATATGTATAGTGCACCTTTCTCGCTTCTCTGCCTCGCTCAGCTGTCATCTTTAGATTTTTTCCCTCTGATAGCAAACATTTGAAGCTCAGAATGTATTCTGTCACAAAGCATGGGTATTAAGCTAGTATATATATATATTTATCTGCTAACTATGCCGTATAGTGATTTAATGAAATAGCCTAATTTGTAATAATTGAAATTATAGCAACCGTGTGCTAATCTTTTAACTATAATTTGTGGAGTTTTGATATAATGGCATCTATGACACGTACTGCTATAATAAAATAATTCCAATTAAATATAATAATTTAAACCTATAGTGTTGGAAAGTGTTATGATGTAATAATTATTTGGGTAAAAGGAAACATTGCTTGGGTTTAAAAAAAGCACAATTTAAGAGTTAAGGAGAAAATAGCTCATTTGCATTAATGATTACAAAATTAAAAGAAAAATACAGTAGCATGGATCTGAATGAGATCAAAATCACTATTTAATGAGCTTAGGTTTCTCTCTCTCTCTCTCTCTCTCTTTTTTTTAACGTAGGATTAATTTCCTCAATAATGGTCCTTCGGAAAGAAAGAAATTGTCCTGTGTCACGAGTTATAATTTTGGCAGCACGGCAAACCCAGTAGCAGTAAACAGTTAAACAGAAAGTACCAAAATGGGTTAAAAAAAGTGTAAGCAAACGATAAATAATCCTACGTTAATAACCCACTGTAGTTTCGTTAGAGGAGACTACCTGAAATATTTTGTTGGTTGTTGTTGTAAATCTAAAACTGAATAATCTAAACTGTTGTAAATCTGAAACAGAATTTTTCCAAAATTTGTTCTATACTGAAAAAAAGATAAAGTTTTTTATTCGATAATAAAATATGTATATTACTTGAAACCTAATTTGATAACTGTTTATTCATATAACTGATGATCACGCAGCAGTCCAAATGTATTTGAAGTGTCTGATTTTTGTTTACACTGAAGGAAAATTGGGGTGCAATTGTTTTATATTTTTATCATTAAAATTCTTTAATAGATCCCTTTAATATATCACTGTAATTAATAAATGTGTTCATAATTTTTAAAAAACCTTATCAGTTCTTCTCTAAATAAACTTTTTTTATATACCTATCTAATCATTTCTTAATTTCGTCTAAAAATTGTTGTAAATCTAAAATAACAAGGGAAGTTGTGTTTAATTTTATCAACATAACAGAGGAGTTTTTAAAAAAAATTTATTTAAGGTGTTTTAATTTTGCACCAAAACAGCCTACGTTGAAATGGCTGTTTTGGTGCAAAATTTCGGAGAAAAAGAAAAATTATTACTCCATTTTAAAGGCCCATTTTATAGGATTCTAAAACTGCTTTACTTTTATTCGTACGATCATTGGATAAGAATTTATGGCCAATTTAATAAACCGAAAGCGATATTAAAAGGCCGAAAGTAGTATCTTTAAATGAATTTTCAAGAAAACTCATTTTTCAGTTACTTTTGGAAACAAGAAAGCGAATACTTTAAAAGTTTTCAATGAAATTTTGCAATAGCGTTTTACATATTACTAACTATATTTTGACCTAAAAGCTAAGTTATATGTGTTAATTGAATCATTCTGCAGGTACCTCTACTACCATTAAGATTTTTTTTTTTTTTTTAAGCATTGTTTTTTCACTCTTTTTGGTATATTTCAATGATATTTTGAAATATTGTAAAACTTTTAGTTCAGAACACAGGTAAGTGTCACAGTAGTGTATGAAGAAAATTCAAGAAATATTAAATCGCCAAGAATTCAAGCGTCAGGCTTTATTCCGTTCAAGAATACCAACTAAAAAATACACACGCTTCGCGCAAAACGAAGCAGCCAGGTGGCGCTACCAGTCAACACCTAACCGTTCTTTAGGAGGTGTACCAGTACGCCAAAAAATATATGTATATTCAATTTTCAACAGTGTATATTATAAAGGAAATTAAAATATAGGGTTCAATGAGCGTAGGGTCTCTGGCGTAAGCACTCAATTGTATTAAAAATTTATAAAAATAATTCCCTCTATTTTAAAATGTTATGAAATTTTTTCCAAAATTATACTTGTTTTAATGATTTTATGTCACATTTGAGAAAAAATATATGTATTTAATCAGTACTGTATATTTTTGAAAAAAAGATATCCCAACATAGGCAGGTACCTTAAAGTAAAATTTTACAGAACTTTCCTCTATAAAATACGCAATATGTTAACATACCACTAAACTAAGTTCTTAGTGGAAGCTTGCCGGTAAAGTAGGGTGGCAAAAATGTTTTGCCAGTCCACAAAACCTTTGTAGATAATTTAGGACAACCTGATTTTGCCACTTGTCTGGCAAGAGAACATTTGATTGAAATGTTTGATTCACCCTGTGGGATATTTGCATTGTGTGCTTTTTGTTCTTGTACCATAAAAGGCGGCAGTTATATTTGCTTTTTGTTTTATTATTTAAAACGTATGAAAATGTATGGTCCCACCACTAACTTAACACTAGAAAGACGGGAATTTTTTTTTCTCACTAAATAGTCTGAACGCCATCATTTTGACGGTTAAAAATAAAATCAAGAATTTAAAATATTTAATGTTTTTTTAAATGGTTAAATACTTTAAATTTTGAACTATTTCATACCATTATATAATAAATAAGTAGATATATATATTTAGATATATTTTTATGCAGGTATGCCGAGCTGACAACCTGGTATGGTTTATCTGTAAAAATATATGCATGGTTTGTGCAGTCCTTATTTTTCAACACCAATATTTCTGTTATTTGCAAAAAGGGGGAAGAGACGAAAAGTTACTGACATTTTTCCCGGTATTATTTTTAATATTTCTGCCTGTTTTCTATACAACACATTTTCTCCCCCTCTTTACTATCGAATATAATTTTGTAAATGTGTGTGCATATTTCGCGTAAAATTAGAAAAAGTCATAAAACTTTAGAAGCCTGAGGACATATATACAGACATAGCACTCAATAGTATGTCCGAAACCGTCAAAATGACGGCATCTGTCTTTCTAGTGTTAAGAGGGTCCAGGGCACATTTAAAAAATTTTTTATTTACTGAGTTAAAATTTTGAATTTTTTGTGATAGTTAACCATATAATTTTTGAAAAAAATCACATCATAAAGTTCTCAAAGTTTTTTTTTTAAATTTTGAAATTTAAAATTTTTAAAAAAGTGGGGTTATTTAAAATCGTTATAACTGGAAATATTATTTGTCGAATTTCAAAAGTTTTTCATTTAATCAAACAGAAATATATATGTTTTAATTTTGATTCAGCATTTTTTTAAATAATACATTTTTTTTAAATTGAAAATATTTAGAGTAAAAATTTCAAAAAAAAATTATGTAACTTATTTTTAAAAAATCATTATTTTCAAAAGTAAATATTTTTTTCAAATTTGCCGCATCAAATTTAAAGCAAAATAAATGAAAAAGACATGTTCCAAGTTTGAACCATTTATCTTTGACGGTTATTATGACATTTTAAAGACGAGAAATGGTGAAAAAAAAACCATCACGCAGAAAAATTTATTTAAAGGTTTAAATCAAGACTGGCTGCTCTTAGAATGTTGCAAAACAAAAAATTAATATCTCCTTTTATAATTAAGATGAAAACGTTATTTAAAGGTCATTTTAAGCAGAAAAGAACAAAATTTTTTAATACAATAAATTTTTTTTCCGAAAATTTGAAGAATTTTGTGTCCTGGACCCCTTAAGGCAGTTCATCAGTTGATATCGCAGGTCTTCAGTCCCAATGTCAAGCTTTCGGAAATGTCTCCTCCAGTGGCGTAGCGAGCATAACTGGCGCCCGGGGCACGATACCTTTGTGGCGCCCCCCCCCCCCCCGCAAAACATATATTAATATAATATATAGGCCTTATATTGGCGTCCCCCCCGAAAAAATATAATATATAGACCTTATATTAGCCACCCCCCCCCCGAAAACATATATTAATATAATATATAGACCTTATATTGGCACCCCCCCTGAAAAACATATAGTAATATAATATATAGACCTTATATTGGCGCCCCCCCCCGAAAAACATATAGTAATATAGTATATAGACCTTATATTGGCACCCCCCCCCCGAAAAACATATAGTAATATAGTATATAGACCTTATATTGGCACCCCTCCGAAAAACATATAGTAATGTAATATATAGACCTTATATTGGCGCCCGGGGCATGATAGACCCCCTTCCCCCCCCCCCCCTCGCTACGCCACTGGTCTCCTCTTGGTATTTTTAATCTCTTAGCATGATAAAGTTGACGCCCTATCGTAGAATGGGTTTTTAAGAACTGTTTTCAAGCCAAACAGTAAAATGTCGTCCCTTATATTGCTAATAAAGGCCGAATAAACTGTTTGTGCCACAGAATTATTTTGAAGAATTATGATTCAGTATCGGCTATCCACTCCGGGAACCCTGTTTCGAAACTCGCAAATCTCTGGTGCGTTAGTGATCCGTCACCAAATACGGTTCATAAACATACCGAGAGTTGGTATCTACAACGAAACCAAATCAAGTTTTTGCCGCATAAAGCACTCTCAACGAAACTCTAACGGCCCGCTCACACTGAATCCAGAGCGTTACGTAGCGTCAGCGTAAAAAATTTTAACAAATCTCAGTGTCCAAATCATTGACCACGTGATATATCAAACCAATTACAGGTTATGTCAGCAATCTCGAAGCCAACGGAGTAACGCTACGGAACGTTCCAGATTTAATGTGAAAAGGCCTTTACTCGTGACAAAGCGTAACGTTGGCCCAATGCATACTCTCGCCTCTCTTTCGTTCAGGAGCGCCTCGGTGATTCACCTTGGACGGAGTACTGCGGGCCCGAGGTAGCCTATCTGTAGCGCGTCGACTTTCGGTACTGAGGGCGCTCGGATCGAATCCCGACAAGCGCCAATAAATCCCTTCGTGTCTAGGCCGGATATGGGCATGTGGCGCTGCTGTTTTGTTGTTTATTCAAATTAGTAAATGCCGCTTCTTAAAATGAATGGTGACGTCACTTGGCAAATCTGACGTCGCGGCCTGCGGAAAAGCACTCGACTGTGATATAAACTAGCAACTGCAGTTCATAGCAGCTCAGTCCCTTCCTGTCTTTTTCACGCCTTGTTACTGCCGGCAGTTTACCTGGCTGCATTCTTAGCCAGTCAGCATAAGTCTATTGTTGTGTTATAATTTCTTTATCGAGCAGTTGAAGAGTAACTTTTGTTTTAGTTTTTAATATTGTTAACGAATAAACAATAGGGAGTCGGATTATAGTTTGTGTTTTCTTAAACACTAGAATACGTACAAAAATAGGATCCAGAGTCACTACAGACGCATTAAATCCTAGACCGGAAAGTCGTTCAATGAAGTCAGTGGGTGGGGAGGGTACAATCCCCCCAGATGTCGCCCCTGGGCGTACTCGATCAAAATTGTGGTGGCACCTAGCCAAGTCGGACTCCGACCCTTGTGGTGCTATTATAAACCGGAGCCGCACAACTCAGCCCGAAGCTTATATGGACCTGGTCTGTAACTTCCGGCAAGGGTGCATTGAAGCCATCCAGTCATTGTATTTTTATAAACATACCCATGGCCTGTGTCAGTGGCGCACCCAGGGGGTGGGCCAAGGGGCCCTTCCCCCTCCCCCCCAAAGAAATAGAAATTGCATGATGAATATTGAATTTGCATTATAAATATTTTTATCCGTTCACCTTCCCCCCCCCCCCCCAAGATTAAATCCTGGGTGCGCCATTGACCTGTGTTCATAGATATCTTTAAGTTAAAAAAATTTAGAGTTTTGGTATGGTATAATTGCTTGCGTAGCATTTTATATATACTATTTTTTATGATAAAATATAAAAAGATAGTTTATTAATAACTGTTATTTTCGTAGTTAATTATCTCACCATAGAACCACACGGTATATATATATATATAGGATGGCAAGATGTCTAGGGGAATGATGATGCAACTTTTGCACAAACGAACATTATTTATTATTCTTGGGACATGACAATTACACGGGACATTTACTGGACAGTTATAGGGACATTCAGAATTAAAATAACCGCTCTCTTCACCATTTAACACAAATCAATTCGATGCGTGGGCAGTCTCGCGGAGATGACCTAACTCGTCACTCCCTTGCGATCGCTCTCCTGTTTTTCTCTTCACGCACGTTTTACCTTGCTGCGCAAACCTCAGCGACATCTAGTAGCCATTCTGCACAACGTAGCTATTCCGCAATCTTCTGGTACGGTCTGCCTCATTCCCATAGCGCTCGTCTATCCTGACTAGCAGTGTCCTCACTGCTGCAACAGCCTAGGATCTAAAATACACGAACTAAAAAAACAAAAACACATAGATTAGTACACAGTTTACAAACATTAAATTCTCGCCAAAACATTTATATAAGTCAACATTTGGTCCAGGGCTTCATTTGGTCCGCTGATGAAGATGTAACATTTGGTCCTTCATGATCTCCAATTTTGGCGACATCGTAGCGATCATGGTATTTAACTTTAGTAATACGGTAGGGTCCAAAATATTTCGGTCGGAGTTTCAGCTTGCTTCCAAACTGAGTTCTCATAATTGCCACCAGTTCTCCTTGCTTGTACTGATAAGCTTCCTTGCGTTTTCTATTGTAAGTCTTACGATTCTCCTCTTGAATTTTTAAAATATTCTGCTTAGCGTCTTTCCTAATGCTATCACGATGTTGATTAAATTAGTTTTGACTTTCTTCCACAAGCAAATTTCTTATAAGAACATCCTCGGGATTTTTCATTTGGGTTCCTATGAGTAATTCAAACGGTGAGTACTTAGTACTACGTGACGTACTGCAGTTTAACACTCTTTGCAATGAGTCAACATGTTTAAACCACTTCGCGGGATCATTTAAGGACATCTTTGTTAATACCGGGATAAGAGTTCTATGTATTCTTTCCACTTGACCATTTGCTCTTGGTACTCCCGCAGTTATTTGTACATGATGGATATTCTCTTTAGTGCAGTATTCTTCGAATTCGTTGGATCTGAAAGCTCCTCCTCGATCACTGATTATGGTCGAAGGATTCCCGAAGGTTTTCTGCTGTAGCTTTAGTCTTTCGATGACTTCTTGCGCTGTGGTACTTTTAGTTGGATAAAGCCATGTGAATTTTGTAAATGCATCTACGACCGTGAAAATGTGATTGTAATTCTTATTGGTTGTTGGCAGTGGTCCAATGAAATCCACATGATATGTTGATAATGGCAAATCTTCCTTGGGAATAGGGTGTAACAGTCCTTCTCCTTTCCCAGTCTTCTTATTTACCACTATGCATTCAACACAGTTTCTTATCACATTCTCAACACACTTTCTCATGTTTGGGAAATAAAAATTGCGTTTCACCAAGTCTTCAGTTTTTACAGCAGCAAAATGTCCAAACGAATGTGCATGCTTCACAACGTCCACTTGCATCATTTCAGGTACTACTAGTAACTCTTCATCATTATCAATCTTATACAAGACATTATTATTCAAGATAAATTCGGAGGTTTTGCCTGCCTGTAACAGTTTCTTGATGGTTTTGATATATTCGTCACTTTCTTGAGCATTAACAATTTTGTAAGTCAACTCATCACTATTCACAAGCATAACGGGGAATCTGCTCAATGCATCAACGTGTTGCATTTGTTTTCCAGGGCGATGTACTACTTCATATTGGAACTCTTGCATGAATAATGACCATCTGGCAACTTTTGGTGTAAGTTCCTTTTTATCTAGGGTTTTTGCAAATGCCGCACAATCAGTCAAAATTTTGAATTTGGTTCCCAATAAATAATTTCGAAATCTTTTTAAAGCCTGGATAATCGCAAGCACTTCAAGTTCATAGCTACACAATTTTTCTTCCTGGATAGAGGTTTTTTTGCTCATATACTGAATTGGATAATAGCGCCCATCATCACTCTGCTGGAAAAGTATTGCCCCTAACCCAAGTTTACTTGCGTCCGTGTGTAATTCCAATTTCTGCCCTTCTCTGTAAAGGTGTAACAGGGGTTCATTAGACAGCGCGTCCTTAAGTTTTTGAAAGGCTATTTTCTGTTCAAAGCCAAATTCGAAAGGTTTTGAGGCTCGTAATAAATCACTAAGTGGTCTTGCTATAATGGCATATGAAGGTATGTACTTTCTAAAATATCCTGTCAACCCCAGGAAACTCTGTACTTCTTTGGCATTTTTGGGTTCAGCAAAACAACGAACTGCTGCAGTTTTCTCTAACGACGGTCGAATAGTACCATTTTCAATGATGTGGCCTAAAAAATTGATTTTCCTCTGCAAAAATCGGCACTTCTTAAGGTTCAGCTCAAGACCATACTTGGAAGCTGTTTCTAACACCCGACTTAATTTTTTATGCGCTTCTTTTTCATTGATAGCTGGGATTATGATATCGTCTAAATAAATAACTAAAGTCCCGTCTCTCAATAGGTCTCTGAACACGTAATTAATGTATCTTTGAAAGTAATTGCTGCTAATGGACAAACCAAACGGTACTCTTAGGAATTCATACTGGCCTGACTCTGTTACAAACGCAGTGTATTTTCTACTTGCTTCATCCACTTCTACATGGAAGAAAGCATTTTTTAAATCGAGAGTCGTGAACACCCTTCCACTTTCTAGCTTATCTAATACTTCCTCAATAACAGGTAGCGGATATCTGTCTCTAACTATTCGCTTATTCAGAGATCTGTAGTCAATGCACAAACGCATCGTATCATCCTTCTTCCTACACACCACAACAGGCGAAGCAAAGTCAGAGCAACTCTCCCTAATTATCCCTTGCTCTAACCAATCATTTATTTGTTTTTCGACTTCTCTCTTTTCAGGAAGCGACAACCTGCGTGATCTTTGACAAATGGGTCTTTCATCGGTCAGAATTATTTTCATTTTCAAAGCAGTAGTTTCTGTTTTGTTTGGCTCATAATTTTGAACAAGAGCGTGAATTTCGTTTCCCAATTTACAGTCAGTAATGTGTGACAGGTCAAAAGGGCAATCATCATACGATTCGGATATTCTCACTAAGAACGAAGCTGATGAATCGTTGTTTACATTCGCGCTCTCTAAATGTTTTCTAGTTTCCAATCCTGCACCGCTCGTCGGCGCCACCGCCTCCTCTGGTTTCAATAACATGTCGTAAATTTTCGCTGGCAAAATAACTTCCGCAACAATCTCAGAGCTCGCAGCCAAGACCTCTCGCGCTTTCCCACCTTCGCGTAGCGAAATGCGAAACTTGTAAACCTTCTCCAGCCGGCGCTCACCGAACACACTTGTCAAAACAATCTGAGAATGAATTGGCTTTGCAGCCGAAACAAAATTCTTGTTTACGATTATCGAACTCGCACCACTGTCTACCGTGGCGACTAAAGGTTTTCCGTCTATAAACACATCGACATACTGTAGCTCACTGAATAAATAGTCATTTTGAGTTGGGATAGAAGTTGAAACGTGATTTATGCCGTATTTTTGGTCACTCTTGTTTTCTGCATTCGACAATTTCTTTGTACAGTTTCTAGCAAAATGCGGCCCCCCACAAACATAACAAGATATAGGTTCTCTACTAGGAAATTTTTGATTCTGTCTCTGAAACTGCCTCGGGGAATGGTTTCCATATTCAAATTTTGTACGATCTTTGATAGCGTCACTTTCATTCCTAGAACGAACACTCGAATAGTTCCGCGTTTCATGCAAAGTTTTATTTTTAGAAACAAAAAAAACATCACAAGTCTTTCCAAGCTCTTCAGGCGTCAGCCACGAGTCGGCCTGTGTGATTTTAACGTGAGAAGCTGTTTCTTGATCTAGTGTGTCTAAAAATTTATCGCTCACCATTAGGTCAAAAAGTTGTTTAAAATCAGAAACATTACGGATTTTGAGATAATATTGGAACATTGCATTTAAGCGTGTTGCAAACTGAACATGCGTCTCATTCACCTGCCTTCTAGCTCTTCTAAAATTAAGTAGACACTCTTGAGCCGTGGGTTGGAATTCTTTCATGATTAAAGATTTAACTAACTCATAGTTATTCATTTCATCATCTTTAACGTATAGTAAAATGCTATGGGCCTTCTCTCCGAGAATATTTATAAGAATTTCGGATTTCATTTTCTCTGGGACATCCTTAACTTTAAACGCTCGTTCCAATGATTGGAAAAAAAGGCTAAAATTTTCCGCTTTTGTCGGCAACTGTATTGTTAGCGTTTTTACACTTTTGATCAAATTTTCAAGATCACAAACCTCAGTATTTGATACATCTTGAGCTGCTGCTTTCGATTTGCAAAGTTCTACCTCTCGTTCTATACGTTGGAGCGTTAATTTTTCTAATTCTAGTGTTGAGTTTGTTAGCTGCAGTTCAAGCTCAGCTTTTGGCTGCCGATCCTCAATTATTCGGTTAAGAAGATTCATTACAAATTCTGGGTCATCTTGGAATGCTTTAGATCTCTCAAGTTTGTTTTTTAACTCTATAATCGTTTCTTTTGCAATGCACTGCTCACCAATCTCAGTAAGAACATTTGCTATGTCCTCTTTGCGCGTATTCTTGTTATAATTAATAGTAGTAGACATTTTTCATAAATCTTTTTCTCAGCAATAGAGTAATAAAAAGAAGATATCCTACCTTTTCTCGCAGGACTCTTGCATCAGTAGTTAACTTCACAGTGTATCCCAAAATGTAACACAATAAATCCAAAAAGTATATCACTATAAATCCACGGATTGTTCTTTCATATCACAGTCACTTATATAAATTAACCACAGTCACTAATTGTCCTCAAAGTCCATCCGGGGCGATCCCCCAAGTTTATAGGATGGCAAGATGTCTAGGGGAATGATGATGCAACTTTTGCACAAACGAACATTATTTATTATTCTTGGGACATGACAATTACACGGGACATTTACTGGACAGTTATAGGGACATTCAGAATTAAAATAACCGCTCTCTTCACCATTTAACACAAATCAATTCGATGCGTGGGCAGTCTCGCGGAGATGACCTAACTCGTCACTCCCTTGCGATCGCTCTCCTGTTTTTCTCTTCACGCACGTTTTACCTTGCTGCGCAAACCTCAGCGACATCTAGTAGCCATTCTGCACAACGTAGCTATTCCGCAATCTTCTGGTACGGTCTGCCTCATTCCCATAGCGCTCGTCTATCCTGACTAGCAGTGTCCTCACTGCTGCAACAGCCTAGGATCTAAAATACACGAACTAAAAAAACAAAAACACATAGATTAGTACACAGTTTACAAACATTAAATTCTCGCCAAAACATTTATATAAGTCAACATTTGGTCCAGGGCTTCATTTGGTCCGCTGATGAAGATGTAACATTTGGTCCTTCATGATCTCCAATTTTGGCGACATCGTAGCGATCATGGTATTTAACTTTAGTAATACGGTAGGGTCCAAAATATTTCGGTCGGAGTTTCAGCTTGCTTCCAAACTGAGTTCTCATAATTGCCACCAGTTCTCCTTGCTTGTACTGATAAGCTTCCTTGCGTTTTCTATTGTAAGTCTTACGATTCTCCTCTTGAATTTTTAAAATATTCTGCTTAGCGTCTTTCCTAATGCTATCACGATGTTGATTAAATTAGTTTTGACTTTCTTCCACAAGCAAATTTCTTATAAGAACATCCTCGGGATTTTTCATTTGGGTTCCTATGAGTAATTCAAACGGTGAGTACTTAGTACTACGTGACGTACTGCAGTTTAACACTCTTTGCAATGAGTCAACATGTTTAAACCACTTCGCGGGATCATTTAAGGACATCTTTGTTAATACCGGGATAAGAGTTCTATGTATTCTTTCCACTTGACCATTTGCTCTTGGTACTCCCGCAGTTATTTGTACATGATGGATATTCTCTTTAGTGCAGTATTCTTCGAATTCGTTGGATCTGAAAGCTCCTCCTCGATCACTGATTATGGTCGAAGGATTCCCGAAGGTTTTCTGCTGTAGCTTTAGTCTTTCGATGACTTCTTGCGCTGTGGTACTTTTAGTTGGATAAAGCCATGTGAATTTTGTAAATGCATCTACGACCGTGAAAATGTGATTGTAATTCTTATTGGTTGTTGGCAGTGGTCCAATGAAATCCACATGATATGTTGATAATGGCAAATCTTCCTTGGGAATAGGGTGTAACAGTCCTTCTCCTTTCCCAGTCTTCTTATTTACCACTATGCATTCAACACAGTTTCTTATCACATTCTCAACACACTTTCTCATGTTTGGGAAATAAAAATTGCGTTTCACCAAGTCTTCAGTTTTTACAGCAGCAAAATGTCCAAACGAATGTGCATGCTTCACAACGTCCACTTGCATCATTTCAGGTACTACTAGTAACTCTTCATCATTATCAATCTTATACAAGACATTATTATTCAAGATAAATTCGGAGGTTTTGCCTGCCTGTAACAGTTTCTTGATGGTTTTGATATATTCGTCACTTTCTTGAGCATTAACAATTTTGTAAGTCAACTCATCACTATTCACAAGCATAACGGGGAATCTGCTCAATGCATCAACGTGTTGCATTTGTTTTCCAGGGCGATGTACTACTTCATATTGGAACTCTTGCATGAATAATGACCATCTGGCAACTTTTGGTGTAAGTTCCTTTTTATCTAGGGTTTTTGCAAATGCCGCACAATCAGTCAAAATTTTGAATTTGGTTCCCAATAAATAATTTCGAAATCTTTTTAAAGCCTGGATAATCGCAAGCACTTCAAGTTCATAGCTACACAATTTTTCTTCCTGGATAGAGGTTTTTTTGCTCATATACTGAATTGGATAATAGCGCCCATCATCACTCTGCTGGAAAAGTATTGCCCCTAACCCAAGTTTACTTGCGTCCGTGTGTAATTCCAATTTCTGCCCTTCTCTGTAAAGGTGTAACAGGGGTTCATTAGACAGCGCGTCCTTAAGTTTTTGAAAGGCTATTTTCTGTTCAAAGCCAAATTCGAAAGGTTTTGAGGCTCGTAATAAATCACTAAGTGGTCTTGCTATAATGGCATATGAAGGTATGTACTTTCTAAAATATCCTGTCAACCCCAGGAAACTCTGTACTTCTTTGGCATTTTTGGGTTCAGCAAAACAACGAACTGCTGCAGTTTTCTCTAACGACGGTCGAATAGTACCATTTTCAATGATGTGGCCTAAAAAATTGATTTTCCTCTGCAAAAATCGGCACTTCTTAAGGTTCAGCTCAAGACCATACTTGGAAGCTGTTTCTAACACCCGACTTAATTTTTTATGCGCTTCTTTTTCATTGATAGCTGGGATTATGATATCGTCTAAATAAATAACTAAAGTCCCGTCTCTCAATAGGTCTCTGAACACGTAATTAATGTATCTTTGAAAGTAATTGCTGCTAATGGACAAACCAAACGGTACTCTTAGGAATTCATACTGGCCTGACTCTGTTACAAACGCAGTGTATTTTCTACTTGCTTCATCCACTTCTACATGGAAGAAAGCATTTTTTAAATCGAGAGTCGTGAACACCCTTCCACTTTCTAGCTTATCTAATACTTCCTCAATAACAGGTAGCGGATATCTGTCTCTAACTATTCGCTTATTCAGAGATCTGTAGTCAATGCACAAACGCATCGTATCATCCTTCTTCCTACACACCACAACAGGCGAAGCAAAGTCAGAGCAACTCTCCCTAATTATCCCTTGCTCTAACCAATCATTTATTTGTTTTTCGACTTCTCTCTTTTCAGGAAGCGACAACCTGCGTGATCTTTGACAAATGGGTCTTTCATCGGTCAGAATTATTTTCATTTTCAAAGCAGTAGTTTCTGTTTTGTTTGGCTCATAATTTTGAACAAGAGCGTGAATTTCGTTTCCCAATTTACAGTCAGTAATGTGTGACAGGTCAAAAGGGCAATCATCATACGATTCGGATATTCTCACTAAGAACGAAGCTGATGAATCGTTGTTTACATTCGCGCTCTCTAAATGTTTTCTAGTTTCCAATCCTGCACCGCTCGTCGGCGCCACCGCCTCCTCTGGTTTCAATAACATGTCGTAAATTTTCGCTGGCAAAATAACTTCCGCAACAATCTCAGAGCTCGCAGCCAAGACCTCTCGCGCTTTCCCACCTTCGCGTAGCGAAATGCGAAACTTGTAAACCTTCTCCAGCCGGCGCTCACCGAACACACTTGTCAAAACAATCTGAGAATGAATTGGCTTTGCAGCCGAAACAAAATTCTTGTTTACGATTATCGAACTCGCACCACTGTCTACCGTGGCGACTAAAGGTTTTCCGTCTATAAACACATCGACATACTGTAGCTCACTGAATAAATAGTCATTTTGAGTTGGGATAGAAGTTGAAACGTGATTTATGCCGTATTTTTGGTCACTCTTGTTTTCTGCATTCGACAATTTCTTTGTACAGTTTCTAGCAAAATGCGGCCCCCCACAAACATAACAAGATATAGGTTCTCTACTAGGAAATTTTTGATTCTGTCTCTGAAACTGCCTCGGGGAATGGTTTCCATATTCAAATTTTGTACGATCTTTGATAGCGTCACTTTCATTCCTAGAACGAACACTCGAATAGTTCCGCGTTTCATGCAAAGTTTTATTTTTAGAAACAAAAAAAACATCACAAGTCTTTCCAAGCTCTTCAGGCGTCAGCCACGAGTCGGCCTGTGTGATTTTAACGTGAGAAGCTGTTTCTTGATCTAGTGTGTCTAAAAATTTATCGCTCACCATTAGGTCAAAAAGTTGTTTAAAATCAGAAACATTACGGATTTTGAGATAATATTGGAACATTGCATTTAAGCGTGTTGCAAACTGAACATGCGTCTCATTCACCTGCCTTCTAGCTCTTCTAAAATTAAGTAGACACTCTTGAGCCGTGGGTTGGAATTCTTTCATGATTAAAGATTTAACTAACTCATAGTTATTCATTTCATCATCTTTAACGTATAGTAAAATGCTATGGGCCTTCTCTCCGAGAATATTTATAAGAATTTCGGATTTCATTTTCTCTGGGACATCCTTAACTTTAAACGCTCGTTCCAATGATTGGAAAAAAAGGCTAAAATTTTCCGCTTTTGTCGGCAACTGTATTGTTAGCGTTTTTACACTTTTGATCAAATTTTCAAGATCACAAACCTCAGTATTTGATACATCTTGAGCTGCTGCTTTCGATTTGCAAAGTTCTACCTCTCGTTCTATACGTTGGAGCGTTAATTTTTCTAATTCTAGTGTTGAGTTTGTTAGCTGCAGTTCAAGCTCAGCTTTTGGCTGCCGATCCTCAATTATTCGGTTAAGAAGATTCATTACAAATTCTGGGTCATCTTGGAATGCTTTAGATCTCTCAAGTTTGTTTTTTAACTCTATAATCGTTTCTTTTGCAATGCACTGCTCACCAATCTCAGTAAGAACATTTGCTATGTCCTCTTTGCGCGTATTCTTGTTATAATTAATAGTAGTAGACATTTTTCATAAATCTTTTTCTCAGCAATAGAGTAATAAAAAGAAGATATCCTACCTTTTCTCGCAGGACTCTTGCATCAGTAGTTAACTTCACAGTGTATCCCAAAATGTAACACAATAAATCCAAAAAGTATATCACTATAAATCCACGGATTGTTCTTTCATATCACAGTCACTTATATAAATTAACCACAGTCACTAATTGTCCTCAAAGTCCATCCGGGGCGATCCCCCAAGTTTATAGGATGGCAAGATGTCTAGGGGAATGATGATGCAACTTTTGCACAAACGAACATTATTTATTATTCTTGGGACATGACAATTACACGGGACATTTACTGGACAGTTATAGGGACATTCAGAATTAAAATAACCGCTCTCTTCACCATTTAACACAAATCAATTCGATGTGTGGGCAGTCTCGCGGAGATGACCTAACTCGTCACTCCCTTGCGATCGCTCTCCTGTTTTTCTCTTCACGCACGTTTTACCTTGCTGCGCAAACCTCAGCGACATCTAGTAGCCATTCTGCACAACGTAGCTATTCCGCAATCTTCTGGTACGGTCTGCCTCATTCCCATATATATATATATATATCTGAATCAGTACGGTAGGTGTACTATGTTTCTTGAAGTTCTTTTACACATCTTTAATATTTCTTAACGTTCTCCATTTCGTACAAATTTCATTTTTGCTGAATTACGCATTTAATTAAAATTAAATTATGGAAAATTCATTTTAGTGTTTTTCCTGTATGTCTTAAAAGGTCTTTAATGAAAATATGCAGGGTATGATGGATGAGGGGGGGAGGGCAGTATGCGTGGAAACTATTGTAAGGGGTCGGGACTTGGAAAAAGGTTGGGAGACACTGCTCTAAGGTAAAAAAAGCCGCAACAGCTTTATTATTCATATCAAAAGAAAGCTTTCTCTTTTTCATAAAAGGCGAAAAAAGAATAGATCTATTCTTTCATTCTGAGTACTCAATTAATAATCTTCGTGTTTCTTCGACCCAGAATGTTCCAGATATCACCTATACCTATATGTCATTTTTTGTGATTAACATACCAGTTTTATGTAGGTGACTTGAAAACTTAATGACTTTGATGAAGGAATTGATTAACATCGCCGGAAAAAAGTTATTAACGTCACTTCTCGAAAGCAATTTCTGTTCGCAGACACAGTGGTGTTTTATATCGTACGAAATAAATATAAAGCACCTTAGTAAGTTATTGAGTGGTCTCCAAGAATCGAGTTCGCAGTTTCCATGTGTTGCGTTTAAGAATCTACTGTGGGTAAAAGAAAATGGAAGATGCAGATAGACAAGCGGTGCGTAGATCATTTTATATTGAGGATATTGCACATTAAGTTGATTTTAAAAATAGCAGAATAATCCTGTTTGTTTCTCACGTATATGAAGTCTGTCTAGAACTGCCGTTCGTTGAAACTGTGCTGAATTTTTATCAGATGAATTTGAAATTTACAGAACGACCTATAAAAACTATCTTCAGGTTTTATGTGCTTTTGCATAAAAAAATCATTTGCTATAAGGTTAAAAAACTCTTTAACTGTTCGCCTATAGAAATGTGTAATGATATTTCTTTTCAATGTGTCTTGTAATAGTTCTGACTACGCATTTACACTGATATGTGGTGACTATGGGGTTAAATTTCGAGAAATGTATGTGATGAAAACCATCTGTCATTTGCACTGCACCATTGAATTGTGGTTAGGAACTGAATTTTTTGTCTGAGAAGATTTATTCGTTTTGCTGTGATGTATTTGACAGTAAGACGTGTCAGTCACATTTGTACTTAAAACAGCAAAAATATCCTTAGTGTGTAAAGCTTCACCAATATTTGTTCTGAGTTATATCAAAAATTCATGCTATAATATCTCCGAAAACTTCTCTTGATGCATAAACTTGCAATTTTATTCATCACCTCCTGTACATTTAAGTTTAAATATTCCATTGCTATTGCCCAGTTTTATCAAAAGTTGAAATTAGAAGAGAACAAATCTCTTATCTTCTGGTATAATAACTCACTTTTGCTACAGATTTTTTTTTTTTTTTTTAGTTCAAAAATTCTTTGTCTTTTTATACATGGAAACATGAAGCAATAAATAGTTTTTAGTCTGCCCGTCAGGAGCTTTTTTACGTGGCACAATAACTTTTACATCATGCCTGCGGGGAATATAATATTGAATATAATCGACTGTATAAATAATATAAATATGTATATAAATATGTATAAATAATATAAAATATATTCACTTTTTTATGAATGCATATATGTTAATTAAATACTCGCATATGCAAAAAATTAATATATTAATGTAACTTCGAATATGCCTGAGATTCCGACCAATTCTTCTGTCTTGCACATTATTAGAGCATTTTATTCAGTATTTGTCGTTCTTCCTGTGCACGAAGATAATTCCAAACATCGACGCTTTTTTTCTCATTTCCTCGATTACTCTATGATTGCCTGCCTGCTGTTTATAGTAGGTAATGACATTTTTTTAGTATATAAGACTTTCACATATTTTCCTTTCGGACTGGTAATATCAGCTATGTGCGGAAATTTCTGTAGCATGGCTATACGAATAACCTTAATGCGAAAGAGGAAGGCTATATTATCTGCTGCACGCCAGATTACCGAATGCCACCATATCCTGGACAACCAGAGAGGCGAAAGTGTGATTTTAATCGCCGCATTTTGCGTCTGTTGGATTGTCCCAGGCTTGCTGGTTTCGAATAACATTAAAATGGCGATTTCGGAAAACGGAGAGGAAAGAGTCCAGTCCAGAACATTCTACGGATCATATCGTGCTGGAACGTGGCTGACTTGCCTAGCAATCCTGATAAAGCATATAGGCATGCTACAGGTGTACGCATTACCCTTTTGCTGTGTTGTGTTGTGCTTCTATATCAGCAAACTCCTGACGCGAGCGATAATAAAAGCAGAGAGAGATATTAAAGTGGATCAAAATTTGCGAGACGCTTTTTCAAACTATTTAGAAGTGTCGCAGGATCTGTCAAAAAGCTTGGAAAAAGTCGAGGCGGCTTTGTCATCGATGTTGATGTTTCTGTATTGTTATCTTATGTCATGTATTTTCATAGTGATCACTCTGATGATCCGGGTGTGGCCGAAAAAAGTTATCTACGAGGACCTGGTGCTTAATTTAACCCTATTAGTAATCTCTCTGATTTCCTTTTTTGCCTTAAGCATGCAGGGAGTCAACGTTCACACCGCTGCGGTGCATCTGAAGAGAAGAATGTATCTTATCTGCGTAAAGTTTTCTTTTCCAGTTTGCAGCCAAGATGAAAGCATTCGTTTCTTACTTTTGACTATGGCCGATGCATTCCAGTCTAAAACTCGGATAACTGTTGGAGGGTTCTTCTCGTTAAATCGCAATTTCATTCTTCAGACCACTGGTGCAATGATATCGTATGGCTTAGTGATTGCCCAGCTCGGTAATAGCAGGTAGCTGATTATGTTTTTATGTTTTCTTTACAACTGAAGATTTTGAAATCCTGGAAAGTTCTTGGTTATTTTTTTCTCTGCAGCTCATGTTGTTATACAGGAAGAGGAACTCAAAATGTCAACAACTTTTTAGCAATAGATTTTCGTCGTATTTCGTCTTGTGTTTGATTCACCTATCCGCTTTTGTACGTATTCGCTGAGCTGATGACTTTCATATTCTCCTGTAGTTTCTTGCTATTTCGTCGTTAGAGGAAATATTTCCTAAACGCAAAACTAGAAGATATTGGTCCTCTCAAAACACATATATTTACCAACTGAACATCGCCAATAAATTATACAACAGGATTACAGTTTCACCGTTCCCTGAAAACTGCCATTAATTAGTTTTTTATTTGCTGAATACAGATGCGCTGCGTAATTTCAAGATAATTTTCTGAGATGCCGTAAATATTTCTTTCTGAGACTTGAATTGTACTTGCGAGGAGGAAAAATTCCTTCATATAAGGTACGTTCGATGCGAAGTATTTACTTTGACTTAATATCATAGAATTAAAACTGGAATAATGGTCTTTTGTCTCATGTCACTTTCTCCTAAATAATGTGAAAGGCAGCTCATGTGTAACAAAACTGATTTATGATATCGGATTTCCCATTATAATCAACCAGGAGAAATATCAAAGAGAAATAACTATCGTGTGTGTAAAACAAGAACTTAGAAGATTAATTTCAAAGTTAAATGTCAAATTAATTTTTATTGTGGATGACCTGATCGCTTGAAAAAATCTGTGTGAAAGTGTTACAATGCATGGTCAAACCAAAATAGTATGATAAGGGCTACAGACTTTCGCTGTCAGCGATGATGGCCATTGTGGTGTATGAAACAGTTTATGTACTAGAAATCTTAAATACAATCATTTAAAAATGTTAAATTCTATGTAAATAAATTCGTGTTTTGCATCCAGCATTATTTCAGAATCTAGTGCTCAAGGAGCTGAAATCCCCCCCCCCCAAAAAAAAAAAAAAAAAAACACTATGCACCGTGAAGGGGTAATGCAAATTGGACACAAATTGATATGCATAGAAGGTTTCGACGGAAAATGCAAAATTTTAAAGTTTGGCGGCCAATGAATGAACATGTGACGCTGCAGCGCAACTGGCAGGATATTAGAGAGGAGAAATTTCGATTCTAGGTCATAAATTCTTTGCGAATTTCATTTCGTGTACTCAGGTAGACAATAACTAAGCCTCGCATACAGGTGCGCGAACAATATGCGCAGATGTCAGCATTTGAGAGAGGACGTGTATTTGGACTAAAAGAAGCCGGTTGGTCTAATCGGTGAATCGCTCGTCATTTGGATAGGAGCGATGCCACTATTAGACGATGTTGGCAGGAATGCGTTAACCATGGCCGAACACAGCGTCAAGAAGGAAGCGGTCGGCCTATAGAGAAACGACAGAACGTGGGGACCGAGGAATCGTCAGAGCGGCACTCACAGCCCCAGATTCATCATTATCATCGGTCGTATGTGCAACTGGTGCGTCAGTGACCGCAAGGACTATTCACAGGCGCCTCTGAGAAAGGGGGCTTAGCTCATGGTGCCCCTTGCGCCGACTATCATTGACCTCTGTACACCGACAAGGCCGTTTGCAGTGGTGTCGGGCACATTCGACCAGGAATGTTACTGACTGGAGTAGAATTGTCTTCAGCGATGAGTCCCGCTTCGAATTGAGTCCCGATGACCAGCGAATACGTGTCTGGAGACGGGTCAGCGGTAGGTTACCAACCTGACTGTCTTCCGCCATACGGGCCGACAACCAGGGGTGATGGCCTGGGGTACCATTTTATTTCATAGCAGGACCCCTTTGGTTGTCATCCGCGGCACCCTTACAGCACAGCGGTACGTCGACGATATTCTACACCCCGCTGTGTTGCTCTTCATATCACGCTATCCTGGGCTTACAGTTCAGCAAGATAATGCCCGCCTGCACACGGCGAGAGTTTCTACTGTTTGTCTTCGTGCTTGCCCAACGCTACCTTGGCCAGCAAGGTAGCCGGATCTCTCCCCCATTGAACACGTTTGGAACACTATGGGCAGGGCCTGTGGTGTTATTTTTATTCCTTGTGGAATTATTAATACAATGGTGGTGTTAACAATTCAAAAAATAAAGGCGTTATGTATATGTGGACCGCAACAACCACTTACAGTATCTTGTAGGTCAACTCAGAGTGATTGAGCTGGTATAAAAATAAAACTAATAATAATGATGGATCACTCACCTTCATATGTAAATAAGCAGAACGATGAATAAAACGTATATAAATTTCCTCTATCCAAAAAAATCTACTTTATTTTACTAGAGTTGTCTAACACACAGGCACATAGATATATAGATATGTCGACCCCTTGGGACCCATTTGAGAATGAACTAATAACAGCATCTGATAGTATCCAGCAATAGCAGTTCTCATATCGTATTATTACACATTTATAATGAACATTAACTCAGATGGTTCAGGATTGGGCACATTGCCTGAGAAGACTTCTATGTAGCTATCTCTAAAACCATAAAAAAAACGTACTATCACAACCTGCGGATACCACTGTACTGCTAAAAAAAAAGACCACCCTTTTTCATGCAAGCACGTTGTTTCTTCCCGCTCAAAAAACAACCCTGCATTCGTCACTCCACTTCACTTCCTCCACCAAAACCAAGGGGAAAGGAGTGATCGCTAATCGCTGTTGCGAATAGCGATGGAGTGATGTGATAACAACATCACAATACCCCAGACGACCAACAAAAATTTTGAAAGCCCAAGGAACAATGGACGAACAGTGTCAAAACTGGGAGTGCATGAGTGGGATTACAAAAATTTTTTACAACCCAACCATAAATTATCTCTAGTCACAGGGAATCATAACATTACAAAAAAAAAAACAAAAAAACAAAAAAAAACCCTTTAAACAAATCAGTAGCATACAGAAATTCATAAACTGTAGGTGTCGACCAATATCACAATTACAATTGAGCTTATATTCACAAAATTCATACACAATTGATCTAGTTCATGAGATCATTGAATTCCAAACTATCAACAATGATGTTAATAAAACTTAGGGATATCTTTATACATGTATATCACAGTTTGTTTAGAGATAAGGTAGGATAAAAACACTACAAGATCACTTACAACAAATGTGTGACAAAAACAACACATTCTGTGAACTTTTAACATACTTATTTCCCTGAAATAACCTTTAAGCTCCATTTACAAAGCATGTGTGCCTATTTTACATAAATGAAAAAAAAAATTGACCTTTTTAATTTACAGTATACTTAAAATTGAATACCATCAACATCTTTCAATAACCATGCATTGTACCCTTAAGCACAAGCAAGACAAAAAAAAATCTTGGCAAACACAATTGAGCAAGTGTATGAAGACTCCATTTGGTTACATAAAATAAAGCAATTTGTTAAACATAAATACAAAACAAATATGTTGACGTAGGTAATGTATTGGATCTTGCAACAAAAACACATGATTATAGTCACAAACAATTTAAAGGTAAGCAATCCTCAATCTGCAGATTCATGTTGAAATAATCATGATTAGCTAATCAATGAACACAATATCACACCTAGGATTCGTGCTTAGATTCATAAGAATTAAGTTGTATTAGTAAAACAACAGCAAAAAAAATTTGTGATCACATCTTTAGTTACTCATTCATTCAGGTACCTGAGCTCAACACAATATGTATGAAAGGAGTATATACATCAAAACAACATTAGATCCAACAAATAAATGTGCACATTGTACATAATAGAAAATAATAATAACAAATATATACCTAAACTAACAAGTATAATGAGATGAAATTGTATAACTTGTGTGTGTATGAGAGAGTCTGCATACATGCAAAAAATATGAGAGAGAGAGTGTGTGTGTGTGTCGTCACAAGAACAAGAATGTATATATATAACCCAAAGTAAACAACCAACAATAAAAGAAATGTACCTGTTTACAAAACACTTACAGGTATACGTGTAAGAAATCATGATACATAACATAGAAAAGCATAATAGAACCAACAAACTTTAAACAGCAAGGAAAATCAATAAAGCAGTTCACATATAACCAATAAGTACTTAAATTTTAGTATTGCACATTTATATTCATTAACAAAGCAAGAAAATTTTAACTTAACAATATTGCCTTATTAACTTATGCTACCATTCGATTACAACTATTCTTCTCTGTACCTCTTATATGAAACATTGTTAAAGACAAGAAAATTTTTTTTTTTTTTTTTTTTTTTTTTAAGTGAATTCCATTTGACTATGACCAGTCTATTGCAGTAGAGGCCATATGAGATTTACATTGTACAGTTCAACATATGATCAAGAGACTTGTAAATTACCTGTACTTAAGCTGCAGCATTTAACCTGAGATTACCATGTCTGCACAAGAAGGTTCCTTTTCCAATACACCTAGGCAATCTGTAAATAAAACTACACATCTAGATTAGATTAATCATAGTTAAGTCTGGTTATATAAGAGATTACCGCCGAGGTCTTAAGTTATAACTATGCGAGGTAGTTGCTTCATTTGACGAGGAAACTGCAGTAGTTGGTTGTGTGATTAAATGTTGTTTTCGTTTCTGGGCAAGGATAATTCTGTCAATGTTGATATTAAATGGTTCAGCAACTTCATTCTCCATCTCCTTGACAGACAGCAAAACATCAGAAATAACCTTCTGGACAGAAAATGGACCGATAAATCTTGATTTGAAGGTGTCCTTTGTTTTAATGAAGATAGTATCACCTTCTTTAAACTTTCTCAGTGCTGCCTTCTTGTGTTGTCTTTGGTTTCTTATTCCTTGCCTCACCTTCATGTTATTATACACTTGATCGTGAATTTGCTTCATAGATGACATATATTTGTAATACTCGTATGGAAAAGACATGGCTTCTAGTTCAGGTGCTTCAAAAAGGTCAAAGATACTCGTGATGGCTCTACCAAAATGAAGAAAAGCTGGGGTATATCCGGTAGATGAGTGAATTGACGTATTATATAGATTCTTATGTATCATGAGAGCCTGCTGAAAATCAAAACCTTCTTTAGTAAGAGTAGCTATAGAAGTCTTAATGCTGGTGTTAATTCGCTCTGATGACCCTTGAGTTTGCGGATGACCAGGAGATGAATGAGCAATAGTGATTTTCAGTGACTGGACAAAGTTGTCGAATACATTTGCAGTAAATTGTGGACCTAAGTCTGACATCAGGGCAGCTGGACGTCCAAAGGTAGTGATATACCCAGTAATTGCCTTGACAACTGCCTGAGCAGTGGCATTTTTGATAGGCACCAATTCCAAATGCTTGGAGAAATGATCTAAGAAAGTCAGAACATGAAAGCTGTTAGAGAAAGGTCCGACAAAGTCCATTGAGACTAATTCATTAGGTTTGGAGGGGATAAACATCTCCTGTAGGGGTGCAGAAGGAATTTGATGTGGTTTATGTTGTATACACAATGTGCATGACAACACAAAGTTCTTGACATCATCATAAATGCCTCTCCAATAGAATTTCTTTAATACTCTTCTATAAGTATTTCTAATTCCAAAATGTGGCAAGTGACAAATATTTAAGACTTTCTGCTTTAAATTATGAGGAACCACAATTTTAACATTATTGGAATTTTCAGGCTGGTTAAACTTTTTCTTTATCATTAATAGTCCTGTATCAGGGTGCACAAAATAGTTTTGGTACTTAGGATCTTTCTCATTGGATGTAACCTTGAGAATTATTTTGAACAGCAAGGAATCCTCTCTCTGCTCTTTGAAGAGAGTATCTTCAGAGATTTCCAGGAGTGGGTCTTGATTACCTGACTGTTGAGAGTTTACTTGATTACTAGCATTATTTATTAGATTACTAGAAGGAGTTTTCTTAGCATTATTTACATCATTGGTTATGTGATGTAGCTCAATGGATGGAGAAGCAGAAGAAATTGGAAGTGCCGTCTTTTCCTGGATTAACTCAGGATTCTTCGAAAGGTCTTGAGTACATGCTCGAAAGTCCTCTCTTGACAGATAGTCTGCTAGCACATTTGTGCTACCCTTCACATGCTGGAAAGTGTACTCATATTTGGAGAGTTCAATGAGCCACTTGGTCGTTAAGTCAGCTGGAGAAGAAATTTTTCTGTAGTGTTCTAAAGGCTTGCTGTCACTTAAAATTTTAAATGGGCGATTGTATAGGTAAAACTTGAAGGCAGTAACAGATCTTACAATCGCCATCAATTCGAGTTTCAGGGCACAGTACTGTTGCTCTGTCCTTGACAACGTTTGACTGAAATAACTCACAGGGAGTAGAGTACCATTTCTTTCTTGTAGGAGAACTCCAGCAATGGCAATTTTGCTAGCATCAGTGTTTAGTATGAAGTCCTTCTTCCAGTCTGGTCTTGAAAGGAAAGGTTTGGAGAAAAATACCTTTTGCACTGATTTAAAGACTTCATCATGAATATTGGTCCACACAAAAGGTGTCTTTGGAGATGTTAACTTGATAAGGGGATCAATTAATTTTGAGTATGAAAGAATAAGTTTTCTATAAAATGAGCATAATCCAGTGAACCGTTTGAGTTGTCGTTTGGTTGCAGGTACTGGAAAACTAGTGACTTTTGTGATGTTTGAAGAAATAGGCAAGATCTTATGTTCTTGAATGCAAAAACCTAAATAGTCAATTGAGGATTGATGGAACTTACATTTCTTAGGTGAGAGAGTTAGATTATACTTCTGTAGAACATTGAGTAATGCCTGCAGCTTTTCCAAAGTTTCATCAAAGGAGTTACTTGCTATGATGAAGTCATCTTGGTAGGAATAGATTCCTAACTGGTGAGTCTCCTCAATAATGGCATCTGCAAGCATTTGGAAAGAAGATGCAGCAGATCTTAAACCGAACATTAGTCTTTTAAATGAATATGTTCCCCATTGAGTAGTGAACGACAGTCGTCTCCTAAACTCTTTTGGTAATGCAATCTGGTGATAAGCTGATGGAAAGTCCAAAGTCGTGAAATACTTGTATTGTGACACATTATTAATGATCGTATCAATCCGAGGAAGTGGATAATTTGCACATCTGATCATGGAGTTAATTAATCGTAAATCTAGTGCCAAACGAAAGGTAGGCCTGTCAGTCTCAGACACAGGTTTCTTCTTCACCATTAACATGGGACATGCCCATTCGGAGATGGACCTTTCAATGATTCCCGCCTCTTGTAAGGAATCCAACTGTTGTTTGGCTTCTTCCTGAATTGCTTGTGGAACAGGAAAAGGAGATGTTTTTATAGGGATATCTGCAATAAACTTTATATGAGGAATAACATGGTCTGTATGACCCAGAGATTTTAAAGATGTAGAGAAGACAGTGTTAAAATTGTTAAGAATTTCTTGTAACCTTTGTTTTTCATTAGAGACTAAATGGTCGAGTGAGAAGTTTTTCAAATCAAACTCAGCTTGCCTGAGTGCAATTATATCAGGGGATGCCTGTATAAGATTGATTTTATGTTCTCTACTGGATGCATTATTTGCTTTATTTTCATTAATTTCTTCAATTTCGAATATATGACCAACAGTTGTATGCTTATTGATATGTAAAGGTTTATCTGTATGATTATGCAAAGGAATAGAAAATTGCACATGAGGATTTTTCGAGTTAGTGCCACAGACTTCTATTACTGCCTGGTATGAAGAGAAAGGGCAATATTCAGTGGCTGGTACAAAGACGACATGGTTGTCTGAGGGAAGGTATGAAGACATCACCGAGACATAAACAGTATCCTGAGGTGGAATGAGAACCTTCCTGATAAGGCAACATCTACCAGTAACAGTCTGTTCACAAGAATTGTTCGGTATATAAGAATTACCATTAATTACCTCATTCCAGTCATTAAGGTCAGTTTGATGTGCAATAGGATTTAGATTTTCCTCAACAGTCTCTTCGACATCACATGCAGGTATAGAATCCAGAATATCAACACTACTGTTGTTAATGTGTATCACATTGTTATGCAGATCAATAACTACTCTATTGGATTTCAGAAAGTCAAAACCAATGATACCAATGAACTTTGAATTCTTATCAATTTCAATTAAGAAAAAGGTATGTTTATAAAACACTTTACCAATTTTGAAAGACAGACAAATGCATCCATCACAATGCACAGATGAGTTTACAGTAGTAATTTTAACATTCGAAGCAATTCTTTTATAATTTAGCTTATCCCTATACCTTAGAAAATATGACTTGGATAGTAAAGAGAGTGAAGCACCTGAATCAAGCAGAAAATTTTCAGGGGCCCTGTTCAGAGAAAGTTGGATAATAGGCAGATCAGGCAAACCCACATCAGTATGCAACAAAAATTTAAGAGATTGTATGAAAACTGCATCACTATCCTGATGTACAGGATCAACAATTGGAATAGGATTAGAAGTCTGCACAGCAATAGACCTAACATTTCTGACAGATGAGAGAGGATATCTATCACGAGTAGCTGGAGACCTCATGATAACCTCACTTCCATCAACATAAAAATTATCTTGTGCATCAGAGGTTCTTCCTTCTGGTTTATGAGACAGCTGAATAGGAGTATGCAGTTGATTGGAAATATTATGGAACTCATTATTATTTGATGCTGTGTTTTGAACAGACACACTGTTGACCTGAGCTTGACTGTGTGATACATATTGACAGGAGCCCTCACCATTACACATTGGACCCTTTTGTACATCTAGTCATGCTTGTTTATTATCCTTAGACTGTGACCTTCTAGCCAAACCTCTTGAGTTCCACCTATTATGAAAGGCAGGTCTAGGTGATCTGTTTTTCCTTGAATGAAAATCATTTACCCTATTTGACTTGAACCTTTCCTGATTGTGCCACCTTTTCAATGCAAAGCACCTTGCAGCAGTATGCCCTGATCGAGAACACCATTGACACCAAACTGAGTTCTGTTGTCTTCCACGATTAAAATTTTTAGCACCTGGTTTAGTACTAGATTGATAACAAGCTTCACTAGACCCATCGTTTACTTCGTCATCAACAGCCTGGTTATTGACATGATTATTTTTATGAGCAACCTGATTAAGTGTGGCATAAGAGGTACTAGGTAATTGTTCGATGGCAAGACTTGAAATTTCCTGGAATTTATCTAACGCATCTACCATCTCAGCAAAAGATTTGGCTTTTTGGGTTAGTAGATGCAATTTAAAATTTGTAGGAATCAGGTCATTAAGCTTTGCCACCAAAATCTGCTGAATAGCATCCTCACTCATTAAGGGGAACCTCTTCCTAACAATATTTTCAAGACGATTAGCAAATAGATTTATTCTTTCACTCTTCTCAAACTTTACATCAGCATATTGCTGTGCAATAGCTGTGTCCGATTCAGTGCGAAAAAATTTTCTGAAAATATTGAAGAGTTCAGCTACATCTTTAGCACTTTTACATACAGGTGAGGAAACATAAAACTTCAGTGCAGCCTCTGTCAATTTGGATTTTACAAAAGCAAGAGCATGTGAATCAGACCAATTAGTATTTTTCAACTTAAATTGTACCTGTTCAATAAAAAATTCCAACAGTTCTGGATCACCCGTGAAAGGTGCTATCATAACTTTGAAGGATTGATTTTTACTAGCCATCTTGTGAAGAACTTATTTTGACCTCTCCTCAATTTTAGAATTCTAAAAAGTAGACTAATTTTTAAGCAACAGTTCTTTTTTTTTTTTTTTTTTTTTTTTTTTACCTTAACATATTTAGAAATGGCATGCACAACAACCTATCAAAACTTGACTTAAAATTTTTCATATTTGACCCATAAAGATAACAACACAATAAATATACATATAATGCAGTCATTAATTCACTTAATTTATGATCTTGACTCAAAATTGTAGATTTCCCAAGATTGAATACATATAAAAAAACAATGATATATTCATTTTCTGCATCAATATATATATTAACACATGTTCAACATCTTCTTAAAAAAAATTCATTATACTAATTTCATTGTATATTATATCACTAATTAAATTCATTTTCCTTCTCATTAACAACATAACTCATGGCTATTTACACGAGTTAAAAAAAATTCATATTTCACATACTTCATTATTCTTCCTCTTATTCTTTAAAATCATCAATTATTTCAATTACAAGATGAAACCAGCTCAACCACGAACAAATAATATCGGCACCATATTGTGGTGTTATTTTTATTCCTTGTGGAATTATTAATACAATGGTGGTGTTAACAATTCAAAAAATAAAGGCGTTATGTATATGTGGACCGCAACAACCACTTACAGTATCTTGTAGGTCAACTCAGAGTGATTGAGCTGGTATAAAAATAAAACTAATAATAATGATGGATCACTCACCTTCATATGTAAATAAGCAGAACGATGAATAAAACGTATATAAATTTCCTCTATCCAAAAAAATCTACTTTATTTTACTAGAGTTGTCTAACACACAGGCACATAGATATATAGATATGTCGACCCCTTGGGACCCATTTGAGAATGAACTAATAACAGCATCTGATAGTATCCAGCAATAGCAGTTCTCATATCGTATTATTACACATTTATAATGAACATTAACTCAGATGGTTCAGGATTGGGCACATTGCCTGAGAAGACTTCTATGTAGCTATCTCTAAAACCATAAAAAAAACGTACTATCACAACCTGCGGATACCACTGTACTGCTAAAAAAAAAGACCACCCTTTTTCATGCAAGCACGTTGTTTCTTCCCGCTCAAAAAACAACCCTGCATTCGTCACTCCACTTCACTTCCTCCACCAAAACCAAGGGGAAAGGAGTGATCGCTAATCGCTGTTGCGAATAGCGATGGAGTGATGTGATAACAACATCACAGGGCCCTCCAACCAGCTCGGGATTTTGACGATCTAACGCACCAATTGGACAGAATTTGGCACGATATCCCGCAAGAGGACATCCGCCACCTCTATAAATCAGTGCCAAGCTGAATAACTGCTTGCATAAGGGCCAGAGGTGGACCAACGCGTTATTGACTTTTTCACTTCGTGAAGCTCTTTCTCTTGAATGAATCATCCAATTTTTCACACATTGTACATCACATCTACCGATTTTCGTCCGATTCGGATAACTCATTCTTGGTGCGTCTTTTTTTTTCTTTCTTTCTTTGGTCTAAGAGTGTATTTGTAAAATATGCCTGCAAGTTTTTGAGGTATTTTTAATATAATTATATAATTTTAATTATATAATTTTAATATAATTATATAATTTTAATTATATAATTTTAATATAATTATATAATACAATTAATATAATTTTTTATTTCTGGATATTTTGTGTAAAGGAAAACGAAGAGAAACGTTTTGAAAGAAAGCATGACTAAATTATAATCACAATTTCCTTTATCGCTGTTAAGTAATACAAAAATAACTGCCACTCGACATTGTGGATGACGGCAGAAACGAAAATAAAACAGATTTGGAAAGATATTGCAGTATTGGACTGGAATGATTTTGCAGAAAAATGTATAGTTAATTGAAAATGCCGTTTAAAATGTTTGTATGTACTTTAAATCCAAATGTAGTATATTTTCGAGTTGAGATGTATAATAATTACAAGATAAAAAGAACTTTTTATATACCATGTTTTTAAATTTTCTGTTGAATCATATAAACTTGACAATTCTATGTATTAATAAATACGTTTTTAAATTTTTTTTTTGATGAATTATCCCATCAACTTGAAAGAAAATGAAGTTAATTGGAAGTTAACTTGCGTTTAACTTTTCGTTCCCGTCCCGACCGATAGATGGCTGCACCAGTCTACAAAACAAAATTAACTGAAAATGGATTCAATTCTGCTTAAAGATGGCTAAAAGTATTTAAAAAAATGTGTTGTCATCGTGTTCTGAGCTATTCTAAAAGTTTCAAATGTCTAGCTAGTCGGGAAGTTAGTTAAAAATCGATTGCAAGATTTGTAAGAGACAAACACACACACACACAAACAAACAAGAAAGCACGTTAATAAAAACATGGTAAAAAATGAATAAAAGTTAGTAACATCATTTTAATACTACGTCATATGGAAATTAATTATTTTGTAATGATGCAAATAGCTTCATATTCTATTTATGAAATTCTTCTTCGCTTAAAATATAACTAACACGATCATCTCTTTTACGGACAAATGTGCTGACAATTACACCACTAAACCATGTCATGATGTTGAATAATCAGCCTCATATTATAGCTCGCTGAGAGAGACCCTTTATCCTCGATCAGAATCACTATTTTTTTCAGGCTGCACAATAACACTTCAAGCCCTAGCGTTCTGCTGTTCGCGGCGCAGTGTTGACTTTTGTGTCAGTAAGCCATGCTACAATCACTAATAAACCTCGCTAACATTTTTTTTAATATCTTCGAATTATAACAGTTCTCGGGATTTTTTTTTCTTCATTTAAAATCCAGTTGAATAATCGAAAATAGTATTCCTTCCGAGAATGGAGCTGGAACGTTCAGCTTTTCGAACAGTAGCTACTGCCAGAAACCCTTAGAAACTGTGTATGATCTGTATACTATTCTAAATGTTAGTATAAAGATCATACACGATTGGGTACCCATTATGATCACGGCAGTGCTCAAAATTCTGATTTTCAGTCCTTGAAAATCTTTGAACTTGGCATTGGAGGGGAGATCATTTCTCTGGTCGGAACTTTTTAAGCTCCGCCCTCTGAACTAGGGCATTGCAGCATCTTGTGTATTGTATCTTGCTGCTGATTTCAAAACTGCTGCCTCTCTGATCATTTTTCGATCGAGGAGTGAAAGTGGGATTTATTAAACCTCTTACGGAATATAAATTACTCTTGTGATTTGACTTTCGCGTGATGTTAAATCTTATTTTGCACCCAATTATATCTATCTTTACTTTAACAGCTGTGACTGGTACATTTCATGTTGAAATGATGTTCCAAATGCTCTTTAAAAGTAAATAATTCGAGGGTAACACTGAAATTTTCGATACATAGGTGTCGTGATGCCTGTCCGAAATTTATTTATTTGGGCGTGAATTCGTTGTTTAAGTGGCTAGTACTTTTATATTTTAATTAAGGGGTAGTTGGGTGCGTTGTGTAGAATTATTTTGTTGAATTCAACCCTAGACTCTGGACATTAAATAGGCATACGAACAAATCATGACTTTGGCAACCTAAAAATAAGATTCTCAAAAATAAACTAAAAAGAAGAAAACTGATTCAAATTTTAAATACCAAAAAAAAATTATTTATTTACAATTTATATTATTTTACACATTTTCTCATCAGTATATTTATATACAGTTTACTAATTACTACTCTACGAGCACAAAACTTTGTGTTTAAAAACAGGTGTTTATTTAATATGCTTTACTAGATTCAGGGAGCGTAAGAAAACAACCTAACTTATGAAAAACTCCTTCCAAAAATATATTTTAACTAACTATTCCCGCATTAAGAACTCATTCAACAAGGTGGGATCTGAACTAATCAAAAATTTGACTTTGACTCACTCAATTCTGATGATGGCTGCACTAGGACTCGGGTTCGGAAATGCTCCTTCGGCATGGGGCAAGTGTCTTCTGCTCCGGATCTAGTTAGTCTTTCAATAGTAAATCAGTAACGTCTGTCAGCACTTGGTTATCAACAAAGTCTCTCCTTAAAAGAGTAGCTCAGCAAAACCGTCATTTATCAATTTGGTCAGCAACTTATTTTCTCAACGTAATCAACATCGATTTTTCTTTATATACGATGATAGACACCTGGAAGACTTGACAGGGTCTGCACAGCAAAAAAAAAAAATCTCTATATATAATATGATTAGAGACACCTGGAAGTATCAACTGGGTCAGCACAGCAAAACAAAAAATCTCTCTTTCCCTTTCTTAAAAACTCTGTTCGTCCTATATATTTGATTTTCTCCATCCTCTCTTCTCCGTTGCCTACGCCTCCTCATAAAAACCTCCAGTCAATCAGGAAAACCTAAATCTTCTCATTCGCTTGGCCTTAACTTTTATTTTCTCATTGGCTTCCTCTCTCACTTCGTATCCGCCCCCATTACATCATCTTCTCGATCCCCCACGTCGCCTCACGTAATCTTCGTGGTCCGAAATGAGTTCCTACTGTCATAAATGCTTTACAAAGGATCTTTGTTGCGTAGCGTCATTCTTGGTGCCAGCCATCGCTATCTCGTCTGTGATCTTCAGACCCCACCTGCACATAGCCCTCATAAACCTCTCTTAAATTGACTATGTCATAAAAAGACTGTTCTACTCTGTAATTTAGCTTACAATGACGGCTTTCCCTCTTTATTATAAAATGTAATGGTGCAACCTTTCGATCATTTAAAACTCCTCCAATTTTCTTATTTTAATTTTTCATTCACTCGAAGGCGCATCATTACAATAGGCAGACGATAAGCGAAAAAAAAAGAAAAAATTGTTGTTTGAATATTTAAATTTGAACTCTTTTATATCCGCAGACGATAATTGGCGACAACAATTGCAATTTAGCTATCGTAAAATACATTTTGAAAGAAGAGAAAATATAGTTGACGCGAGAGCATTATCGACCTATGTTTTTCTATGATTTTAAAGTGGGGCTAAATCAAAAAGAAAGCCATCAACGTCTACAATTATCATATGGAAATGAAGCTCCATCTCATGTTACTGTATTCAGATGATTTATAGAATAAGAGTTTGATGAGGCTATAAAAGCATATTTTTCATCTATTCCAAGAAATGGATGGCTTGAGCCTTTTAATCTTTGGAAAATTCGCCTACAAAAGGGCATTGATCATGGAGGGAACTCTTTTGAACACTCCCAAGATTTGGTAAGTTTAACTTGTACCATTTAGCCGCATCTCAAAAATTTTAGTGTGACACTCTTAGTTCATAGATAGAAATTATTAGGCAAAAATTTCTATAAAGTTTTTTGAAATGTACATTTATTTCTTGTTTTATTCTAATATGCTTTATGTATCTTCGATTTCTATTAGTTATTTACTACAGCATCTGATGTTTCTGTTACATTTATGTCCGAAAGAATAACTTTTAAAACAACATATAAAATGTTCATCTAAATAAAGGAACAACACTTTTAGATCAAATTTAATTTTTTTTATAATTTATAAATAAATGTATGCAACTTGAATTTTACTAGGGTTTTATCAAACTTGCCTAGTAGAATATAGAAGTGGTTGTCAGCCCTGTCCGTAAAGAAAATATAAATTTGAATACCATCACTTGTTATATGAAATGTTGTTCCCAAAATGATAAAATAAATCAGGTCATAGAATACCTTTAATTCTTCGTTATTACTAACAATAAAAAAAGTTTCGAGGCCCTCATACATTTCTCGAAAAAATTATCTCATTAAAGTCTATCATGAAGTGTAAAATAAATATTTTAAACATCAGTATTTCGAACACCTTTTTTTACTTTAGTTTTATGTCAGATAAAGTTATTTTCTTAAGACTTGAGTTGTAGTTTTTAATTTTTTAAGTTTCTAACACTGACCTGGCAACTGGCTGCTACGGTAGAATCTGAATTTGAGACAATACTAAATAACGTTTTATCGGAACTGAACTCAAATCTGAAGAACACATTAAAACGCTTGGAAATACACTAAATGTGTTTGTAATACCATAAAATGTTTTTCCTTCCATTGGAAATTATCTTCTAAATGAAAGAAATGTACACATTCTGAGTCATAATTTCAAAGTGATGCATTTATGATATTTATAAACAGATTTATTCACAAACAAATCTTGAGTTTTATCAAGTTTGTCTTATAGAAGATAAGATAAATTCTTTTCCATAAACCAGGTATCATCTAATATCGAGGTGACTTTTGTTTCTCTAAAATTCTTGGTATCATTTCAAGCAATATTTTGATCAAGTATTATTTTGATCAGTAAGGGCCTGTTCACATAGGAGTCCGGTAGGGTAAGCGTAAAAGGAAAGATGGCGCTGAGACGGAAATGAACCAATAACAGGCGTTAAAAATTTCGTTGCTAATCGTTTGGAGTTTTGTCATTGGTTAAATATATTTCAATACTTTAACGCTTCCGCTACCGGACTCCTATATGAACAGGTCCTAAAGCTTTAAGCATATAGGTGCATTAGAGGTCTTTAAAGTATTCTAAGATTATATCATACATTCACTCGAAATATATTTCTTATTTTCGGTAATAGAATTATTGCTTTCTTTTCTCGTAATGTATTATTAGATATCATCTAAGGCTCTCATGAACATTAAAATGAAAAACTTAGAAAGAAAAAAAACCTTTATTGACCTAGCAATTTTTTTCTTTAGTTTTATTTTATTAGTAACTAGCCGGGCTTCGGCCTGCTACGCTTAGGCCATCCGTCCACCAGACAGACGGCTTTGAATTGATTGAGTGAGAGGGAGAATTTTCATAATTTCCCTGAGTGAGAGGGAGACACTATTAATTTCTAGTCTCCCCCCACCCCACAAAAAGAAAAATTTGGTATTCGTATTAACAACCACCACCACCTGGTATGATATGAGCATACCTGCATTAGAAAAAGATAAATTTTCATGTGCCAGTCTGGAATTGAATTCTAACGGAAGAGCATTAACCTCCTAAGACTCGAGCAAAATAAAATTTAAATATTTTTTATAATTATAGTTTATTAAAATAAATGGGCATTAAAAAGCTTGATTTTCAAGAAATTAATGAATTTAAATTTTTAATTTTGCAGGGGAGCACATCCATTTTATTGGATGTTAAAGTCATAAACACGATAAATAATGACAAACCCGCACAAAAACATTTAAACAAAAAATTTTATTTGCGTAAACTAATAAACTTTATAAAGTTAATACTAAGTTAGTAATTGAATTTTAAACTAAAATTTAATTAAAAAGTTAACTATTGAATTTTAAACTAAAAGTTAATTAAAAATTATTGAATTTTAAAAGTGTATTACTAATAGTTAATAACAGTTAATTATCAATTTACATTAAGATTCATGAAGAACTTTAAAACGAGTTCTTTCGGCAGTCATACACAAAAACATTTTGCAAACTGTACCACTAAAAGCTGTAAAGTAAAAATGTAAAATTGTGGAACAATTGTTAACCAAAATCAATTTAAAACTAAACACAGTATAAATAACATATAAAATACAGCATGTGAAAGTTTATACACATCTCAGAAATTAGGTAGCATCAGCCTTTCATCATTTGACCACTAAAAGCTGAAAAGTAAAAATCTCAATTTTGTTAACCAAAATCAATTTAAAAACTAAACACAGTATAAATAACATCTACATAAATAAAGCATGTGAAAGTTTATACACATCTCAGAATTTAGTAAAGAATTTAATTCATTTGAACACTAAAAGCTGAAAAGTAAAAAAATCTCAATTTTGCTGACCAAAATCAATTAAAAAACTAAACACAGTATAAATAACATAAAATAAATAACAATATAAATAACATAGTATAAATAAAAACTAAACAAAGTATCACTTGAATTGAATTTAAGTAAAATGTAAATAATTCAACAAAAAAATTAAAGTATATTAAAATATAGGTACAGCTCAGATTCAAAATATTAGAATAATTGAGAAAAAGTAATAAGAAAGAAATTATTTTCCATTTATTTATTTTTGATACTAAGTAAATGCAATTAAATTTCTTATAAATTAAATCTGGAATGTTTAGATAAGATTTTAACATTTACAAAATATAAAATATAAAAAATTAGGTATACAACAGCTTTCTGAAACACATCAAAGTATTAGAATAAAATTTAGATTGGTTCAAAATATTAGAATATTTTATTTTATGCAAAAATATTACCTTATGAATATGAAGTAAATAGTAGTTAATATTTTGTAGCATCCCCTTTAGCTTTAATAACAGTGTACAATCGATCTTGCATACTATATACAAGGTGTTTACAAATATCTCTATCAATATTAGCACAAATAGACTTTATACTTGCCACTAACTCAGTTTTACTTGAAGGAGGATTTTCTTGGAGTTTTTTCTTCGTTATACCCCATAAGTTTTCGATGGGATTAATGTCTGGTGAGTTTGGTGGCCACCTTAATTTTACGTTGGCGGAACCAATTCTTAGTTGACACCGAGGTATGCAGTGACGCTAAATCTTTTTGAAAGATGACATCATCTTCAAAAAAATCTTCTGATGATGGAATCATGTAATATTCCAAAATTTCTTGATATATCTGAGAGTTAACCTTTTTGTAGACGATGCATAACTTTCCAGGTCCTTCTGCACTCATGCAACCCCAAACCATGACACTAGCAGCAAATTTTACCGAACGTTTAAGGCATTCTTTATCAAATGCTTCTTGCTTCATTCTCCAAACTCGAATACCTTGACTACCATATGAAACACAAAACATACTTTTATCACTAAATAATGTTTTTTTCCTATCTTCTTCGCTCCATAAACGTCTTGATTTACACCAATTCAATCTTATACGCTTTTATTTTGCAGTCATGAGAGGTTTTGTTTTCGGTACATGAGATTCAAACTTAAATTTATGGAGACGTCTTAATGATGTCGATTTAGAAACTTCAACTGCTTCTTCTTTCCATTTTCGGTGCAAGAATCGCACACTTTTAAAACGGTTTTTCTTAACTATACTCTTCAGTTTCCTGTCATCTCTAGCAGATGCTTTTGGTTTTCGGCCACCATTTCAGCGATTATTTTGAAATTTTCCATTTTTTTAATATTGTGTTAGTATTTTACTAACGCTTGATTGCGAACAATGCAAATAATTCATTATATAACATTGATTTCTACCGTGCCGATACAAATCAACCATACGAAGTTTAATAGACTCAGGAATATCACTCACACGACCCATTTTAAGACAAAAAAGCAAACAAACTGCAAAAAGAATACTTATTTTAAGTAAAATCATCTGAATTTAATCAATGATGCCACCAGTTATGAATTGGTGATAATTAAAGGAGAATTAATGTGAAATATTCTAATATTTTGAACCACTTGAATAAATATTCTAATAATTTAACTTTTCAAAATAATTTTTTTTTCAATTAATCTTTTCAAAAATGATATTAATTTTAAGATAATAAATAAGTTTAATCAACAATAAGTTCTTAATAAAAATATCATTTGCATATTTGCATTAAAAGACATTAAATTACCAAAGGATATTTTCAATTTGTAAAAAAATATAATTATTCTAATATTTTGAATATGAGCTGTAGAAGGCCCTGACAAACGAAAAAATTAATAGAAATCTGCAATTAAGGGCTCTACGCACCATAAATGCAAGATTCAGTAGGAAAAAAAATGAAAGTATAGGTAAAAGGCACTGACAAACTAAAAAATTAATAGAAATCTGCAATTAAGGGCTCTACGCACCATAAATGCAAGATTCTGTAGGGGAAAAAATGAAAGTATAGGTAGAAGGCACTGACAAACTAAAAAATTAATAGAAATCTGCAATTAAGGGCTCCACGCACCATAAATGCAAGATTCAGTAGGGAAAAAAATGAAAGTATAGGTAGAAGGCACTGACAAACGAAAAAATTAATAGAAATCTGCAATTAAGGGCTCCACGCACCATAAATGCAAGATTCTGTAGGGAAAAAAATGAAAGTATAGGTAGAAGGCACTGACAAACTAAAAAAATAATAGAAATCTGCAATTAAGGGCTCCACGCACCATAAATGCAAGATTCAGTAGGGAAAAAAAATGAAAGTATAGGTAAAAGGCACTGACAAACTAAAAAATTAATAGAAATCTGCAATTAAGGGCTCTACGCACCATAAATGCAAGATTCTGTAGGGGGAAAAATGAAAGTATAGGTAGAAGGCACTGACAAACTAAAAAAATAATAGAAATCTGTAATTAAGGGCTCCACGCACCATAAATGCAAGATTCTCTAGCAATAAATATCTCCATAATAAAAATCTCCATAAATTAAATGCTCCTCTTATTTGTCTCTTTCAAAAGTCTAAGAGGGCCTCTGGATAAACAACATTAAATGTTTTCCCATTCGGAGTCAAGATGTATAAATTTTCTTTTTAGCCAACCCTTGGAACAACCTACATACAACTGACCATGGAAGAAACGTGGATTTAGAAGATTAAGCCCTACAACTTGTAGAGTTTGGCCTTGTGCCTTGTTGATGGTCATCGCAAAACTGAGGCGTACAGGGAACTGAAGACGTTTAAAATTTTATACAACTTTAAACATTTGCGATTTATCCGTTTAGCAGTTGGCTGTTATATCACGCAAGATCCGCTGTAATGGATCTGAAGGTTTTTATAGGATAGTGATAGTAGTCATGTGAAAAAGAGTAAAATCATATTGCCATCTTATTGTCATTAGTGAGATAGTCCTGCTAACAAATGCAGGACTAAAAATTCAGACGTTTGTTTGTTTAAACTTCGGTTTTGAGATACTCTTTTTTTTTTTGGGGGGGGGGGGTGTTAGTTAGTTATAAGGAACAATAATTTTATTAAATTCACATTTCTTTGAGGGAACTACTTACTACGAAGTCAACGCGATATGTTCTTTAAAAACTGAATGAAATATTTATCTCCATTTCCAGACTTTGCTTGTAAAGAAAATATACCATCGTAAAAGTGAGATCAAGTAATAAATTTTTGATTCACATGGCATATAAATGCAAAAATATAGAAATTATGAGTTCAATATTATATTACACTGTTGAGTGTTACGTCATGAAGTCCTACTATAATCACTAATAAGCCTCTCTATCTTTTTTTAACGTAGGATTACGTTCCTCCATAACGGTCCTCCGGAAGTGAAAATTTCAGACGCTAAAACCGTCCGTCCTCAAGAGTTATAATTTTGGCAGCTCGCCAAACTCGGTCCATCGCTTAGATAAGTTAAACAGAAAAGTACCAAGATGCGTCAAAATTTTGACATATATATATATATATATATATATATATATATATATATATTCATGCATGAATTTCTACATTGCTATAATAAGTTTCGCTTATCTTTTTTGTAGTCTCGAATTTTAACATTCAATGCTTTTTCCTTAAAATCCAATTGAATTATCGATAGTAGGGTTACACCCCGGAATAGAACTTTTTTTTAGAGTCACAAATTTTAACATTTATTTTTTATTATTCAGTTAAAAACTAGTTGAATGATCGATAGTAATGTTCCAGTCGAGAGTAGAACTGGAACGTTCTGCTGTTCGAGCCGCAGTGTTGACTCTCGCATCACTAAGTCATGCTACAATGACTAATAAGTCTCGCAAATCTTTTTTTATAGTCTCGAATTTTAACTTTCAATACATTTTCCTTAAAATTCAATTGGATTATCGATAGTAGGGTTCCAACCCAGAATCGTTATGAGCTATTTGGGAAGGTCTTCATAAAATTTCAGGTTAAAGGCCTGAAAGAAACAGAAAAAGTTATATTTTATATTAAAATTTTAAAAGTTGTTTTTTTTCTAATGTTTTCTTTAATTATATAATTCTCCAATTCTTAAGAATAATTAATATTTCAAACTTCTTAAATATTTTAAATAGCTTTCATAATTATTTTCCTGTAATTGTTTTGCCAAATGATTAAAAAATCTAGCGTATATTGAGTTTTTCCAGTTCGCAGCCGTTCAATTAAATGTTGATTTGTCAACTCTTAGCGTTGATTATTTTTTATCGACTTAAAAGTAAAATACAAGGATTCGCAGCTTTAAGTTGTGCCAAAAACAGGGTTTATTCGACATGCCGCTCATTTTATTCTGGGTTTTCTGATTTTGGAACAAGTTTCCAAAATTATAGTGAAGAGCCACAGAGCCACGCAGTTTGGCGACTCCTGAAAATAAAACCTACAGACTTATTATTCTAAGGGGAATGAGTGATTTCACATACACTTAAAGGGCAAATACTATAAAGAGGCGAAAATGCTTTCATCTTTATGCGTTAAATGAATTATCTTTGTGTTGTTTCTTTCCAGAATAAAGCTTATATTAAATGCTTATCGGTTTTGTCTGGTACCAATTGAGTTTCTCACAGATGATGTGACAACTGAATAGAATCCATAAAGATATTTATCATCGGCGCAAAAAAAAAACATTGTTACGAATTTCTATAGGTTCTTTGGAAGCCGTGTTCGCAAAACAGACAAAGGCCTATTCTATCAGTTAAATTTTATTCAGTATTAATTACGAGTGAATAAATAGTTCTAGCTCGCAGCAGCTGTTTCGTTTTCGATGACCACTTTTCAAATTTGACTACGCAGGTATTCTGGCAATAAGTTTGTATCTTTTGCGGGGAAAACTACATGAAAAGATGTAAAGATGACAGTTAAAATTTCTGTGCTTTGTTGTAGCTTTTTTTAAAATAGTACATTTTTCTTCCGTTAACCTTTATCATTCTTTCTATGATGAAATGCTCTTCATTTCAGCCTGACTTTTCGCAAGTAAGGCAGATTTTTCTTGAAGGGAATTTGAAGTTATTCGAATATAATAAATGAAAATCGTGTGCTGGTATAAATATGATACTTGTGTTCTTCGTCAAAAAATTGTTTTATTCCGTTAATTATTTTTGTCTATACACATCTGACAATACCCTTAAATATTAGTTTTTAATCGGACCCATGAAAACCTGTTTATAGTGGTATAATGTCATTCACAACAATTATTTACTTGCGGTGGAAATTAATACAAAATCCTTCACTCGTATTTACAATAAAAGTCCTGTGGCTATCGAATTTTACAAAAACTTTTGCACTGCATCACTTCCAGTGAACTAATCAACGCTTAAGCTATGTTTATATTTTTTCATTCATTCTTCTATTTACCTGCCAGCATATCTTTGTGTAATATCAGTGTAATATATCTTTGTGTATAACATTACGTATCCAAGACTACTATGACAATGATTATCTTAAAGTAACGCTATAAATAATATTTTGTAAGCATTGATTGCTACTGATACATGACAGCTGCGATAGTTGTGGTATGAGGAATCAGCAATGTCTTTTATGTTAAAGCATTTTACGTTAATAAGTATGTTTGAAAGGATTTATTTACCATCTCATATTGATGAAGAATGTGTTAAGGGTGAAATTATGCACTATAAATTCATTTCCATTTCTATCCAAAAGGAATTTATTGACATATATTTGTACAATGTATTTAAAACTCTGATTCTCATTGACGTACAAAAGTTGTGATTTTTCTTATCAGCAATGAGTTTAAAAGCTTAAACATTTTACGTGACTACTTAGTGTGCATTGGTAGGATTTAAAGACTATGTTTAGCATCTCATTTTAAGCAGAAAATGAGGCGAAGAGGGAAGTTATTCACCACAAATTTATGTCTATTCATACCCAAAATGAATTCTTTGACATATCTTCATTTTTAAATGAATATAAAAAAATTAGACTTAAATGTAAATAAAAATATTTTCTCTCATTTGCAAAATCCCATCCTAGAATATGCCACGGATGTGTACCAAATTTTCAGTTTTGCACATTTTAAAGGCGTTTTACACGGTATTTGTCATTCTCCCTGTGCATAAAGATTGTTCAAAACGTCGGCGCATTTTTTCTCAGTTCCTCCACTATTTTATGATTACCAGAATGCTGATTATAATGGGTAATGAATTTTATCTTCTGTACCGTAATTTCAGAATTTATCCGATGATATTCATAATATCGACCACGAGTGGCAACTTTTGCAGTCTGGGCTTGCGAATAACATTAATGAGAAACATCAAGTGCATAGTGTTTGCTATTCGCCAGATTATCTCCAGTCACAAAATCTCAGGTTGGAAGAAAGGTGAAAACGTGATTATAATAACTGCTATATTTTCTTGTTGGATTGTTCCATTCGTGTGCTATTCAGATATAATCAAGACGCAATGCTTAAATTCGGAGGAGAAAGACACCAAGCCAGCATATTTTATGGAAAATATCGTTCTGAAACATGGCTGTCTTGCCTAGCAGTGCTTGTAAAGTTTATGGGCATACAACAGGTGTATGCGTTGCCAGGTTTCTGTGTTTCGTTGTGCTTCTATACCAGCAGACTCCTCACGCGTGCAATAAAAAATGTCGAATTAGAAATAAAGGGTCAACAGGATTTGCGAGAGCTCTTCTCCAACTATTTGAAAATATCTCGACAGCTGTCAAAGAGTTTGGAAAACGTCGAAACTGCTTTATCTTTTATGCTGATACTGCTGTATTGCTATCTTATGTCATGTATTTTCATAGTGTACTAACTCTGTTAATCAAAAAGTGGCGATTAGGAATGATAAACGAAGATTTCGTCCTCCTCGCTGGCTCCATATTCGTAATGTTTTTGACTGCTTTCCTCTTCTTGAGTGCACAGTGTAAGGACTTCGCCTAAAACTAAGACTGACAGCCTTTAATATTTACAAAATGCTTTATTTGCATCCCGATTAAATATAGGCTTTATACAATAATTACAAAAAAAAATAAGCACTATCTGAGGCTATTTCGCGGGGTTCAGGATATCATAATGGAACACGGCAGGCTCTCCTTCTCTGGCACGCGTTCGGCGACGAGGAGTTCTTCACACCTGTAAAACGAAGTCAACTGCTCCCATTTACATCAAGGTGGCGACTATATATCCTCACAAATCTCTGTGGGTGGTTGAAGCGAGCTCCCTTTGAACTCCTTTTGTAGACCGTCTTCAGACCATTCCGCGTCTTCCGCTAAAGGCTAGGTGATTATCCTCGGGACAGGCTTTGTCTGCAAGCAGGGGGATTTCTTACAGAAGACGGCTTCCTAATTGTCCGATGGCGACGCGGCGTCTGCCACAACTTGGTGACAAAGCGACTGTCACCGATGAATACGGTAGATTGATAATGGACGTCTTGCCGTTAGGCTCTCTCAGGAATTCCGAGTGTGAAAGGGGCGTAAGTCATTACAACAGGCAGCTAATGTTCAAAACGTTGCCTTTGAATGAAGAGAAGAGTTTATCGCTCCTCTTCGTGCAATGCTTTCATCCTCCATTCGCAGCTGAGATGAAAGCATTTGTTTTTTACTGCTGACCATGTCAGATACATTTGCAGATAAAACTCAACTAACTGTCTGGGGTTTCTTCTCGTTAAATAAAAATTCCATCCTTAAAACCTCTGGTGCAATGATATCGTATGGTATAATCGCCGCACAAATTGAGTAAGGCATATAACTTTTATTGGATGATGCAATTTTTTACGGGATTGAATGGATTAAAAGAAATCCTAATGTAAACGACCCAGAAATGTTGTAAAAGGTAAAAGGCAGCAGAAGACATAGATCTAATTGGGACACTTGTCACTGCCTTTGAAGTATAGCGTGTATTATCTTCAGATTCGTGTTGGATGTTTGACAAACAAGTTATATATAAACAACAGGTATTAAGTAACAAAGTTATTCCATCAGCAGGTTGTAAGTGTAGACTTGGAGAAGCTTTAAGGACAGTTAAGAATGTCTACAAGATAGTGCACGTTCTTGGCGACTTCCGACGTCAGACAAATGTCACAATCAAATATATTGAGGTCACATTACGCGGGGTCTCCGATTCACCATCTATCACATAACTAATGAAAGATTTTTCAGGTTTAAATGGATTTAAAATGCACACATTGGATCGAAAATGGCAGAGTGTAAAAAGCGTGGATACATCGAAAGCTGCGGTGAACTGGAATCTCTCTGTAGAGAATTACGAAGCCTATATCTAAGCCATCATCGAAAGGCTAAGTTCCTTCTTAACCACCATCCTGCACAGACTGATGAAACTGTTGAAAAACGCAATCCACGTGACATTTCTCCGTTTATCGTTATGTACGGAAGTAAATAACCGACAGATACTGCGTTCTACCATGCCGTAATGCATGGGCAGAACTGTCAAATTAATGACTTTGGACAAAATATAGAGAAGTGATACGCATTGATGGAACCGATGGGACGTGTTTCGAGAGATCCTGACAGTTATTTACAGTACTTAGTATTTCTATTAAGTTTATTTCATTGCGTTATCAATACCCTTCGTTGCTTACGTGAGGTCCATCTATCTGAAATGTCTCGTGGTAAACAAGAAGGTAAGAGTGACGTTAAAAAATGATCACTTCATACGTAGTATTTCTATTAAGTTTATTTCATTGCGTTATCAATACCCTTCGTTGCTTACGTGAGGTCCATCTATCTGAAATGTCTCGTGGTAAACAAGAAGGTAAGAGTGACGTTAAAAAATGACCACTTCATATGACAGAGAGAAATAATAATGAAAAAATAAAATATTGCATTATTAAAAAAGAAAAAAACTATAGTAACGAAAAATTAATAAAATTAAAACTTTATATAAAATGCTAATGATAGAAAGGCATCGTGAATATAATAAGATGTTATGAAGGGTTATTTTTCAATTACTGATAATTATACTGCATTAAAGGCGTTTTTACAGTAGAATATCTATAACAATTACTTTAAACTAATTGCAATCAAAATAGAAAAGCATCAATTACCAAATTAACGAGACAATCGACCGGTCTCTTCATTGGGAGGCCTAACCGATTCGGTCACCTCAGGGGAATCTTTCTGATAGGATGCAGGTCAAGCCAAAGCACTTCCCAAGGCCCCTACATTGAAAACAGAAAGTCAAAAGCTTTAGATCAATCGAAATCACTACACAGCATTAAAAACACAAAAACAGAAATTTACAGGCAAACTTACCAATACACTCATTAAAAGAAAAGGAACTGTAGAAATGAAGAACCAGCTATTTATCCTGAAGAATTAGCAGTGCCGCAATAAAACTAAGGAACTTCCGCACAACCTATCTAATTTGTTATGCAAAAAATTAAGTTTAAATAAATAAAAAAAAAGGAAAAAGAATAACCCAACTTATGTGATAGCGCATTTTTCAGACCTTAAAATATACCTGACTCTAAATACCATTTTTTTAATAATTTTTAATTACCGAAGTTTCTAGGGAAATTTTGTTGCGTAGATTTTACTCGAAAATATCGCATGCTTCCAAAAAACAAAAGTATTATTGCAAATATTTTTGGTTCTATACAGTTCTGAGTGAAAAGTATTATATTAAATTTTATACTTTAAATTGCTATGAAAATTAGTAAAGGTAATAACTTCAAATTTGAAATCTAATCTCTTATCATAAATCCCAATTTTAATTCCGTTATCTTGAATTTTTATTTTAAGATCCAAATAACCAGCATAATGATTTATATTATTTGCTTGAATAACTGTTTACCTATGAAACCGAAGTTATTAGCAGCCTTATTAACAACTGTTATTGTTAACTAGTTTTTTAGTTCTTTAATTTTGTATGTATGTCCTTATTTAGAAAATAACCTTGCATGCTTTTATTATTATTATGTTTTTGCTGATTTTTTTATCTCATGATTAAAAAATGATATTGACTTTCCATATCTGGAAACCTTCGTTAGGCGAATTGTATTTTCTTGCTTACTTTACAATGAAGTAATCTATATATTTATTAATGGAACTAATTATTTGCTTTAATTTATCTTTATTTCTTACCCTGAATTTGGAGCACTTTTTTTAAAGTTCTTTTAATCTAAGACCCTTAACAATATTTAAATCTCCAGTTATAATGTGTCCCATAATCGGATCTACAAAGTCTTTATACTCTTCAAGTTGACAATTCATTATTTGAAATATTACCTAAGACTATAAAAATTGTAATTACAGATTAAATTCCTTAGCATTTTTTTATACTTAAAAGCAACTGCAATCCTTGAAGGTGTTCTTTATATGAAGACTACTGTAAATGCAGAGATAGACAGTGAGCAATACAGGCCGAATACAGGCGTAAGACAAAATTGTCTTGTGCCTGTATTCTGACCAAGACATTTCTTGGTCACCGTAATTTAATGGACAGCTGATCATCGTACTACGGTGTGTTGACCGTAAAACAATGGTCATCTGCCTAATGCCACCCACAAAACTGGTCTCTGCTTCGTCTTCGGGAAAGATCTTTGAATAATCTTCGTAAGAGTAATATAAGGTAAGTGTCCCAAATATCGCCTACCCTAACTTTTATTCGACATTTCATCCACTTTTTAGTTTCTGATTAGGCTGGAAACTCAAAGAACATCCCTAAGAACTATTTCCTTTGGTATCCTGAGATCAACCAGCTCCAAAACCAGTGCCAGTTTAAGTTATGTAGCTAGATTGGAAAAATTGAAATTTCCAGTGAATCCCAGAGTGGTTCCTAATATCGCCTACCTCTGTTCCTGTTATCGCCTACCAGGCGAAATTAGGAGCACCTGTTAAAAGGCGTTGCTAGCAAAGTCCTTCTGAAAAAGATTGCTGGAGTTGCGTGAGGGGGGGGGGGGGAGGAAAAATGAGAAGAAGAAAAACTCAAATAAAAATACAGAACAAAGAACAGAAAATCTATTGTGGAAAAAGTTAAACAGAAGTAATACCAATAATTTAAACCTATTTTGGCCACTTAATCATTAAAACAGAAGGAGCATATATATTTCTCCATTGGCTGCATCACAATATTTGTTGTTGCGCTGAAAGCAGGAGGTACACATGAGCCACTCCTGACCACAGCTTCCCCCTCTCTGCCGATGACATTTTGTATACAGCTGATTTCCCTTTCGAGCAAATCACCAGTACATTTTTACTTTGGACAGTTGTAATGCCCGTTTAGTCAACATCAAAAGTTCTGGGTGGAACTTAATTTTCTCAAGTACTGCTTTAAGAATTGTGAAGAAGGATTTCACGTTTTCTTCAGTGAACCCTAGGATTCTGGCTCTTGACAATGACCGTGGAGTTCTGATTGTCAATTGGGAAGCGTTTCTTTTCAAAATCGAATTCAGTCACTTTCGACCAGCTGGGTTTTTCAGAGAAGGGGTGGTGAAGATTGTTTCTCAAGGCAAGTTCGTAGGCCATCTGCTTAACATCGTTTCGAGTCAAACCAAACAAATTGGATTCCATTTCCTTGCAGTAGTTAACTTGCTCATTTTCTAAATCGACCGTCAGTACAGGTTTTCTCCCAAGTTTCTTTCTCACCACTATTCTAACCTCCGCAATTTCATCGTTTTTCTCATTCACATCTTTTTTAATGTACTCATGAATCTTGGAATGCCAAACTGTTTGGAAGCCTTTAACATTCCCATTGCGGCCTGCAGACAAGACGTACTCCATGTCTGTCTATTTTTAATTTCCTTTGGCATCTTAGACAAAAGGCCTCCAACAACAAAAGAACGGAAAGTGTAATTAAATAACTGAAATTAAAAAGGAAACAAGAATGCAATAGCTAGTTTTTGATTAAAGTAACTGTTCCAAATATCGCCTGGTAGGCGATATTAGATCAACTTGGTAGGCGATATTAAGAACACAACACAGTCAACACAATTATGCTAAGAACAAAATTTAAAACGCAGTTTTTTTCAAAAATAATTGCACCTCTGGATTCTCTGTTAAATGCATTTTCAAATGGTATAAGTAAAATTAGAATTGGAATGCACCTACCTCGTTATTCATTGGATTCTTTGGAGCCAAAAGTTACGAAGACAACAGCCAAAACAACTTCAGACGCCATATAGTTTCTGTTGTCCGTGATAAGAGCGTTGTCGCTAGCGCGGTTGTTAGTCTTAGTACAAACCAAGAACTAAGAAGTTATTGCATTTTCTCATACATAGCGCGAATCATACTTTAGAAACACGAGTAGGCGATATTTGGGACGCTTACTCTACTTAATATTGAATTTTTATTCAAAAAATTATTTGATTTGATTATAACTTCCTTTTGTGCTAACTCGAACAACGCTGTTGCAATCCCTTCAAATAACAAAATATATAAGAACAACTAATAAAAATAATTTTATTAACATACTACCTGAAAACCCTTACTTCGCTACGGAGACAATTCAAATCAAATACAACGGTCAATGTATGCAATTAATGCCAAAAATATGTATAAATATATTTATAATAAATACAACGATCAATGTATGCAATTGATGTAAAAAAAAGCGAAAAAATATATTTATAAAAAAATCTTAACGGATATTTTTATAGACAAAATAATGTAGAAGAAAATATTCAAATTAAATCTAATAGAACATACTAAAGAATATAGTACAGTTTGAGGAACATTTCTTTTTACTGTATTTTAATATTTTTTTGGATAATTTCCAATCGTCTGCCGCATTAGCAAGAAAAACAAATTTTTTGTCTATTTCGTTGTTATGCACAAGACGATAAATTAATTTAAAGTACCAGAAAAAGAAACAGTGATCAGCATTTAATAAATTAAATTCTAAAAATTAATCTTTAAAAATTCACCAAAAATTAGAAAAGGAAAGTAAAAATTCGAAAAAGATTTCATTTTAAAGGAATTTTTAGGATTTTCCCCGTGATATAAATTCTATAACCCTCAAATTATTATTTTAAATGCAAACAAAAAAAAGTTACTAAAACAGCTTAAAAATTTAATTTAAAAAAATCTAAGAAGAACTTTTCAAAAATCTTTCGTAGTTCACCCCTACACTATAAGAAGAATCGCCATGCAAAATTTCAGCCCTTTAGGTCCAGCGGTTTGGTCTGTGCGTTGTCAGTCAGTCAGTAAGTTACGGAACTGTTTTATACATATAGATAAGTGCTAACATATCACGGCAGTAGGAGTTGAAATGCCAGCTTGAGTCTTTCCAGGAACTCCACAATCATCTTTTGTACTTCCACTAGAGTATTTTCTTTATGATTAGATGTGTGCGGAATTTCCCCCTTGCATTTTCCTTGTATGCAATGTTACAGTGTCAAGTAAAGTCGGGAAATAATCAGTGAGAACTGAATAATTATACAAAACTTTAAAGAGTAAAATTTCCTTTAGAGAAATTAAAATTTTGGCCTGTTTGAATTTTCGCAATCAAACCAGAGTAGATGAATCGAGGCAAAACTTATTCATATTAAAACATACAGGCCTTGTACGCATTGCATTCAGAGCATTCCGTGGCATCAGCGTTAAAAACTGTAACCAGTCACAGAGCTGAACATAATGATCACATGGCATGTCAAACCAATTACAGGTCACTTCAACAATCTCGGCGTCAGCGTAGGAACGCAACGCAACTCTACGCTCCGGATACAATGTGAATAAGGCCTTAAGGACTTTGTGTTTCATGAAGTTACAAAAAATTAATCAGACTAAACATGTGGCAAAGTTGTAATATTACACAGTCGTAAAGATGCGATCTGCAGTCTAAGTATCGCAGTTATCATGGCGAAATTAAAAAACACATTACGGTACGACAATACACAGTATTTTTTATCTGCAGTCATCCATACTCGTGACTTAAAAATATCAGTGCGCCAAATCGAAACAGCTACTATCACCAATATTTTATTCCGTGCAACTGTAACCCTCGACTATATTGGTTAGACTAGAACGACTAATCAATCTCGAATTAATGTATCAGCCGTTAGATGGCTTTGTTCTCAGATTTTTGCTCGTAATATAGTCTCCCAATAATGTAAGATTTAGGCAAATATCCGGATTCAATCGTAAACGGGCCGTGAATCAAAAACTAGGAGTGAAAATTAAAACAATTTTCTGTCCTAGATGAGATTAACTGGATAATTTTAAAAATTTCTTCATGGCGCTGACAATTTGGTGGCAAATATAATTGTTATTTGTTGTAGGACCGTGAATTTCAATGCATTTTTCCTAGTTGATAAAACTGAAATAAATATTTTATTTATTTATTTTAGACTATAAAATTATGCTCATCAAAGGACATTAATAAAAAAAGTGTTAGAAAAAATATGACTTTCGGGTTGTATTGGATTTGTATTTATATCTAAATTTGTCTGTTATTAGTACATCTGCCTAGGAGATGACTCTGCATTCTGGCTGGTATAGTTCCTTCTACAAAGATTTAGGTTAAGTCTGATTTTAGACGGAAAAAGATTGTACTATTAAAAAACTGGGGAAGAAAATTGCATTACCATCATCAAACATTGTATGTATCTTTTCGGTTTCGGTTAAAACCGAAACCGAGAATCGCGGTTTTGAACTCCTATAAACGAAACCGGAAACCATAGAAAATTGGTTCGGATACTAGGGTTTTTTCGGATAGCTCTTTTTAAACCAAATCTCTAAAAGTTTATAAAAACTCTAGCATAATTTTTAAAAGTCATGGTATTATTGCTAAGAGCGAAAAGATGCTGAAGTTGTAGTGTGGTAATCAAGTAAAAATGAAGCACTGTCCAGTAGATCAGAACACTGGGTGTTATCAAGCTAAGCTGATTTTTGAGAGCTTGAAAGAAGAAGCTGAGGAGGCGCTCAAAGATGAAAACTTTGTAGCTAGTAACGGTTAGTTCAATAGATTTAAGAGCCGTTGTTATTGGCGTAGCATCGCGGATAGTGCAGAGGCAGTAAGTGCCAATAAAGAATCTGCGTGTTCTTTTACTGAACTTTAAGGCTAACTTAACACTTAAAGCTATGATTGAGGAAGTTGCCTAGAGCAGTCAAACCGTATTTAACGTGGATGAGACCGGCTTGTTCTGGAAGAAGATGCCCAGAACAATGGCGTAGGGAGGGGGTCAAGGGGGTCTATAATGCCCCGGGCGCCACTCCCCCAAATGGTCCCCAAGACGGAAAAAGATTGTACTATTCAAAAACTGGGGAAGAAAATTGCATTACCATCATCAAACAAATGGCGCCAAATGGTCCCCAAGACCATGAGGGGGGACACCAAAAAGGTATCGTGCCCCGGACGCCAGTTATGCTCGCTACGCCACTGGCCCAGAAGAAATTTTATTGCGAATGAAGAAAAAAACTTTCCAGGCTTTAAGGTCTCCAAAGACCGATTGACAATGATGGTTGGCGGGAATGCAACTTTTGACTGCAGTATAAAACCTCTCTTAATTTACAGTTCTGAAAACCCAAGAGCTTTAAAAAATAAATCTAAAACCAGTTAACCAGTGATTTAGAAGTCAAATCATAGAGCCCGGGCGACAACTTCCGTTTTTGAGGACTGGTTTGGTCACCATTTCATACCCGAAGTCGAACGTTATTGCAAGTCTAAACAGATTCCATTTAAAGTGATGCTTCTTGTCGACAACGCACCCGGTCATCCTCCTGCAACAATAATTGATTTAGACCCATGTGTAAAAGTTGTGTATTTGCCTCCAAACACAACCAGTTTACTTCGATCGATGGATCAGGGAGTTATCAAAACATTTAAGACTAATTACATGAGACATTCTTTTGCAAATCTAAACGAAGCTATAAGGAAAAACAGTGAACTTTCTTTTTAAGACTTTTGGAGGCAGTTTAACATATTAGATGCCGTAAACATCATAGGCAAATCTTGGGGGGGAAATTCCCCCAAAACACTTTAAATGCCTGGAAGAAACTTTGTCCAATATTTTTTAAAAAAGAGACTGAAACAACGCCTGAAACTGATCATATTGCTCGTGTGATAGAAGAAGTTGTCGATCTTGCCAGGCAATTAGATATGGAAGTCGATGGAGACGGTGTCAACGAACTGTTGGATTCTCATCTGAGGAGCTGACAGTCGAGGATCTCATACAGATTCGCGACCAAAGCATACTGAAGAATCTTACACTTCAGACCCGATTCCACCAGAAAATCTGATGACAATTATGCATTTCAAGTGTATATTTCTGCCCGAACTAGAAATAACAACTGGAAGCTTTTTCACGACTACGTGAGGTCTATTGGAGCCTTCATTAGGGCCAGGGTGGCACCTTTCCCAAATAGACCTCCAAGTTACGGTGTAGCACATACGAGCATCAATTAGTACGAATATTTTTATACCATACTTTTTGGCTTAGTGAGAATGTATTTCCTAAAGCGACAATTACCATGAAAGCCTTCTAGCTTTTCGTCTAACGTACAGTATCCACCCACAGAATGTTTTTTGACTATTCCTTACAAAATTATTCCCACACAGACCACACACGGCGAAACTATTTTCTGGGGGCACTTTATCCTTTATCTAACAATCACCCGGAGCCCATCGTGAGCCAACCTCCCTTTTCTAAGAATCCCACAGGACACATCGCCAGCCGACCTCCATTTTCTAAGAATCACGCAGAAACCATCGCGAGACGACCAGAAAGCCAGTGGCGTAGCGAAGGGGGGCAAGTGAGTATATTATGCCCCGGGAGCCACTCGCAGAGGGGCGCCAAACGGTCCTCAACGAATTCTATAAATTATATTACTATATGTTTTTCGGGGAGAGGGAGGCGCCAAAAAGGTATCGTGCCCCGGGCGCCAGTTATGCTCGCTACGCCACTGCAGAAAGCGCCCCAGATTTCACTTGCGGCGCTTTCTCCCTTTTATCCTCTGTGGCAACTCTAAGTCGCCCCTTTTGTTCAACTATTTTTACACCTCGGTATCAGGCACACCACCTGGCTGAAAGCACCTGATACTAGTACCTCAAATAACGGGAAAGTCGCGCGGCGTCTCGAAGACGCCAATCAGATGGGTTTTCTTTTTCTTTTTTTAAAATCCGTTTACTATAAAAGAATGATAGCAACTGCATGAGTTTTGTTTGTTAGCTATAACTCATACGTAAACACTTCGAAGTTACTGACATCTGCTGTGCTTACACAACACTCCATGAATATGCAAATGTGAACAAAGTGCTACTGGCGTTTGTGAGACCGCCGACTAGGGCAGGGTTAAACATTTATTTAAAATTAAATTATGGAAAATGCATTTCAGTGTTTTTTATGCCTTAAAAGGCCTTTTTATTGAAAATATGTAGGATAAGAAAGTTGGAGGGGGCGCAGTATGCATGGAAACCATTGCAAGGGGTCGCGACTTGAAAAAATGTTGGGAAATATTGCTCTATGGGGGAAAAACGCAACAGCTTTACTATTCATATTAAAAGAAAGCTTTCTCTTTTGCATAAAAGTCGAAAAAAGAATACATCTATTCTGCCGTTATGAGTACTCAATTAATAATCTCTGTGTTCCTTCGACCCAGAATATTCCAGATATCAGCTATATGTCATTTTTTTCATTAACATATTAGTTCTACGTAAATGACTTGAAAACTTAATGACTTCGGTAAAGAAATGGATCAACGTCACCGGGGAAAAGTTATTAATGTCACGTATTTGTAAAGGTTTCTCGAAACCAATTTCTGTCTTAATAGTCGTGTTTTATATGGTACGAAATAAATATAAAGTACTGTAGTAAGTTATTCAGTGGTGTTTATCTTCGTATTAATGAGTCTAGTTCGCAGTTTCCGTCTGCTGCGTTCATGGAGTGCACATTGAAAAATAATTCAGAAGTTTGCGGTTTAACGTAGTCTGTGTGTCTATTGTGGGTAAAAGAAAATGGAAGATGCTGATAGGCAAGCCTTTTCGCAAATCATTTTATATTAAGGATATTGCATATCAAGTTTGATTTAAATACAGCAAAATAATCCTGTGTTTGTTCTCGTGGATATTATGTCTGTCTAGACCTGTTTTTCGTTGTTGTGTGAATATTCGAAAGCTGTGCTGAATTTTCATCAGACGAATTTGAAAATTTTTCAAATAATCTGTGACAATAATCTGCAAGTTTTATGTACTTTTTCGGCGAAAATTGATTGCATTAAGATCTAAAAACTTTCTCTGACTCGTCGCCTGCAGAAATGTGTAATAATATTTTTTTATGTGGCTTCTAAAAACCAGTCTGGAATAATAGCATAGACCTGTAATAGAATAATAGCATAATAGTTTTTACTACGCATTTACACTAATATGTGGTAACCATGGGGTTAAATTTCGAGAAAGGTCTATGATGAAAATTGTCTATTACTTGCATTGCACTATCGGTTGAAATATGGTTAGGAAATGAAGTTTTCCGAGTAGGATTGATTCCTTTTGCTATGATATATTTGTCAATAGGATGATACAGTCCAAGCTGTACTTCAGCTGCTTATTGTGTAAAACTTCACCAATGTTTGTTTTAAGTTGTATCATAAATTCATGTTATAAGCAATGTTTCGGAGAACCGTAACTTCTGTTGTTGCATAGACTTGCAATTTTATTCATCCACTGATGTACATTTCAGCTTAGATTTCGATTGCTGCTGTAAGTTTTATCAAAGGTAATGGAAGAGAACGGTCTGTTATCTTCTAGTATAATAACTTGCGTTTTCTACTGAAAATAAGTTTTTTTTTTAATGTTCAAAAATTCTTCAAGTTGTTACATTATAGAAACATCAAGTGATAAATGTTTTTAGTAAAATAACATTTATATCATACCTCTGGTGAACATAACATTGAATGTCATCAATAAGTATTTTACAAAACCCTTCTAGGGCCAATTTTTTGCATTGTTACTCCATCTAATAGACCAATAGTTGAAAACTGGGGTTCTTTATTTTCAACTTTATTTTCATTCTTTATTTTCAACACTATATTCCAATCAAGTAAACGTCTAAAGTTCTGAAAATCGAAAAGTGTCGACTGCACTTGTATGTATCATTTCCATTACTTCTCCAATATCATTACAACAGTTTTCAAAAACTCTTCGTGCCTTCACCAATAGAAACACCAAGTAATAATAGTTTTTATCTACTATGTGAAACTTTTATATTGTAAAATACCTTTCTCTTCATACTTTTAGTGAATATAGTATTGAATATCTACGTTTATATTTTATAAAAACAAGTGTGGCAAATTTTTACAGTTTATCCCGCTAACAGTCCTGTTTTTGAAACTGAGGTTTTTTCTTGAATGTTGTCTTTATATTGTCAACGGGAAATTTCAGTCAACTAACATCTAAGTATTTGTAAAACGGAGGGAATCAACTCCATTTTTAATATAATGTTACGACTACTTTTTCTCCAGTATCATTACAACAGTGTTCAAGAATTTTATCGCTCTACCTATATAAACATGAAGCAACGGTATTTTTGAGTCTGTCCCATGTAACCTTGTGTTAAATGGTGAAATACGTTGCACACCATACCGTGTTTGAATATAATATTGAGTCGCTTCAGTTATATTTTACGAAAACTTCCTACAGCTAGTTTCTGCACTGTATGTCATCTAATTGATCAGTTGTTGAAACGGAAATTTTGTCTGGAGTGGTTTCATTCTTTATTGTCCATACAGCCAAATTAATATCTGAAGTTCTGAAAATGAAGAGTATTCTATATTTATATGTGCCATTATTAGTCCTCCTATATCATTGCATATTTTTTTCGTGAATTTATGCTATAAGTTGCATTCAAAGTTATTGACTGAACTGTAGATTTCTAAAGCAGTGATTTTAGTGAACTGAAGAGAGTTCTATATTTGTATATACTGTTACCATTACTAGTCCTCTAATACTATTACAAATGTGTTGATCGTGAATTTATGCTGTAAGCAGTATTCAAAGGTCATTCATTCACTGAGCTATTGGTTTCTAAAGTAGTGATTTTGTTTTACAGCGACGTGCTTAGTGTTTTTACGGTGGTGCTTTATGCGTCGAGTTTGACCGAAATTTACTATTACTGATACTAGAATTGAACAAGGCTGTTATTATTCCAAATTAATTTACTTCTATTCGTTCATGAATTTGATTCTAATGTATATTAATATGCTGATGTAACTTCGAACATGCATCAGATGCCGACCGATTCTTCCGTCTCGCTTATTATTAGAGCCTTTTATTCAGTATTTGTGATTCTTCCTGTACGCGAAGATGATACCAGATATCGAAGAAAATTTTCTCAGTTCCTCGATTACTCTATGATCGCCTGCTTGCTTTATATAGTAGGCAATGACATCTATTTCGCATATAACACTTTCAAAAAATTTCCGTTTGGACTTGTAATATCAGCTATGAGCGGTAATTTCAGTAGTATGGCTATACGCTTGACCTTAATCAGAAAGAGGAGGGCTATATTATCCGCTATGCGCCAAATTACCGAATGCTACCAGATCCAGGACCACCGGAAAGGCGATAGTATGATTTTAAATCGCTGCATTTTGCGTGTGCTGGACTGTCCCAGGCTTGCTGGTTACGATTAACATCAAAATGGCGATGTCGGAAAACGGAGAAGAAACAGGTCCAGTCCAGAACATTCTACGGATCATATCGTGCTGGAACGTGGCTGACTTGCCTAGCAATCCTGATAAAGCACATAGGCATGCTACAGGTGTACGCATTACCCTTTTGCTGTGTTGTATTGTGCTTCTATGTCAGCAAACTCCTGACGCGAGCTATAAGTAAATCTGAAAGAGATATTAAAGTGGACCAAGATTTGCGAGACACCTTTTGCAAACTACTTAGAAGTGTCACAGAACTCTGTCAAAAGCTTGGAAAAAGTTGAAGCGGCTTTGTCAGCATTGTTGATGCTGCTGTATTGTTATTCGTATGTCGTGTATTTTCATAGTGATCACTCTGATGATCCGGGTGTGGCCGAAGAGAGTTATCTACGAGGACCTGGTGCTTAATTTAACCATATTAGTGATCTCTCTGATTTCATTTTTTGCCTTAAGCATGCAGGGGGTCAACGTTCACAACGCTGCGGTCCATTTAAAGAGAAGAATGTATCTTATCTGCGTAAGTTTTCTTTTCCAATTCGTAGCCAAGATGAAAGCATTCGTTTCTTACTTTTGACTATGGCCGATTCATTCCAGGCTGAAACTCGGATAACTGTTGGGGGGTTCTTCTCATTAAATAGAAGTTTCATCCTTCAAACCACCGGGGCAATGATATCTTATGGCTTAGTGATTGCTCAGCTCGGTAAAGGACAGGTACTGATATGTCTTTTGTTTAAACTTTCTTTCAGACTGAAGAATTTGAAATCCTGGAAAGCTCTTGATTATTTTTTTTTCCAGAACCTACGTAAAAATCTTGTACACGGGAAGATGAACTTAAATGTCAAGAACTTCTTAGAAATAGATTTTAGTAATATTTGCTGTTTGTATTTAATTCACCTACCTGCTTTAGTTCGTATTCGCTGAACTGATGGATTCTATACTCTCCCGTGGTTTTTTGCTGCTTCGTTAGAGGAAATAACTAGAAGACATTGGTTCTCTCAAGAACAGATATTTTATAAACAGTACATTTATAATAAATCGTGCAATAGAATTATGGTTTCACCGTTCTCAGAAAACCGGCATTAATTCTGTGTATTTTCTGTATACAAAGCGCCTCTTAAAGTTCTGTGGTGCAATAGGTGTGTAATTTCAGGATGATTTTCTGCAATTCCGTAAATTTTTCATTCAAAGACTTGAATTGTGAAGAATTGTCCTTTCAAGGAGGAAAAAGTCTTTCATTTACGCTACCTTCGATGAGAAGTATTTACGTATGTTTAGACCTAATATAGAATAATAACTTGAATAATGGTCTCAAGTAAATAATGTGAAAGATAGTTTCATATGTGTAACAAAACTGGTTTTAGATATCAGATTTCCCATAAATATCCATCGGGAGGTAGAAGGTCCGGGTTTAACGGTCAGAGCGAAACAGATATCTTATTACAAAACAAGAACTTACAGCTTAAAAGCCACCGTAAAAATAAATTAACTTTTTATTGTAGATGACCGAATCTCTTTAGAAAGCAGCGTAAAAGTAAATTCGGTACAATGAATGGTGAAACCAAAATAGTGTGAGACGGACTATAAAACTTCCGCTGTAAGTTACGATGGCCGCTGGTGGTGTATGAAACAGTTTATCTACTAGAGACCTTAGACACCATTATTAATAAATGTCAAATTCTGTGTAAATAAAGTCATGTTTCGCATTCAACACCATCTCGGAATCTGGTGATCCAGGTGCACCGCATAGATATTTGTAAAATATGTGGTGCAAGGTTTTGAGGTACTTTCAGTATATTTCTTTCATTGCTGGATGCTTTGCGTCAAGAAAAACGAAGAAAAAACATATTGTAGAGTTCTGTGGACCGGGAAAATAGACATTTTTCTAGAGTAGGTCAAACATATACAAGCTACAAAGCAGATGCAGACTGACACAATGACTGAAAAAACTCCACTTCATGTTAATTTAGCTTTTCGAGGTTTTAGGCAGGGCTTTCTTACAGCTCCTAGCCAGGTCCCTCATAAAACCAATTACCTTGACCTTGAGTGACTGAAAAAAAACATCGCATGTATTTATGAACTTATACAGGATCCCAGAAAGAGCCAGAGTAGCTTTCAGCAAGACATACATAGAAATCTTTGATACGAGAATAAATGAGACAGAGGGAAAGCACTGAGATCAGATGATGTCTGCGATTACATTGCTAAACAGTAAGAAGGCTTAAAGTAAATTATAATCACAATTTACTTTATCGCTGTGCAATAATGCAAAAATAACTGTCACTCGACTTATGGACAAAGATATAACGGAACTAACACAGATTTGGAAAGGTATTGTTGCATGGGTACTTGAATATTATTGCAAAGGGGAAAAACCGTTTCAACCTGGTTTTACAAGTAAATCATGACATGGTTTAGTGGTGTAATTGTCTGCGCATTTGTCCGAAAAGATTGTATTTTAAATTAAGAAAAATGATAAATAGAATATGTGACACTGTTTGAGTTAATGTCACACCATATGTGACATTAACTTAAATTGCCAATTTATATTAAATGTTTGTGGATACTTTAAATCTAAATGGATATTTTCGAGGGAGAGGAGGGGGGGGGGGTAAAAAAGGAACAATAGGTTGGCAACATTATTCTTTTACTACCTATAATGAAGTAAAGTATCTTGTAATGACTCAAATAGTGTCCCATAATAGTGCACGCATTTATTTCTCTTAATCTCAATTTAGTAGCTTATTAAAACAATAAAAATTGCTTAATAATTCACTTATATTTGTGTATTTTTTATTTCGTCCATATATTAGATTAAACTATTAATATTGTTCATTATTTGTTAGAAATTTCGTATTTTTACCGCGTCTCATTTTGACGCCTATACTTGATTTTGGCGCCTTAGGCGATCGCCTCGCTGTCTCACCTATGACCGGCCATGATATCAACTTATACTTAAGTTCTTTCAATCACATTTTTCTGCAGAGAAACGCCAAATCTATTTATTAAATTAATTTTTGTAAGCGCATTTAACACATGATATCCGTTCACACGCTCTAGGGAAAAAATATTAACCTATAGGCTTACTTCTCGAAGGATACATTAGTAGGGATACGTAATTCTCGTATTTAAGGTAAATGCACCTATAATGGGCCATGTCCCCTATAATGGGCCCGCCCTTTAGAAATGTCGAGAAATTAAGGGTCTATTGTTACCTAAGGCAGTAGAAGGGGTGAGGGTCATTGGCCGCGCGGCCCATTATAGGGACATGGCCCATTATAGGTGCATTTACCTTACGAAATAGGTGCGAATAAATGCGAAATTTGCCGACATGAGCGAATAAATGCGAATATTATTTTTTTACTACTTTTCGGTGAAAACTCGGTGATAAACAGCTTTTTAAGCGAAATTAGGTAATAATAGTAATAATTTATTAACATAATTGCTTAATTAAGCCCATCCGAAGTCTATAACTAAGAAATCAACCTCTCCTTCGGATTTGCTCCGAATTTCACCCGGACAGTTTGTCCGTACCGAGTCGAACCTAAAAATCTAAGGCCGTCTGCACACGGAGCAACTCAAAGAAACTGATAACCGACTCAAATCACAAACCAGTCCGTGATGAGTCGCAACCTAGTAAGTGAATGGAGCCACGCACACGACGCAACTGGTTACAAACCCGTCCGGACGGGTTTGTAACAGTTGCGTCGTGTGCGTGGCTCCATTCAATTACTAGGTTGCGACTCATCACGACTGGTTGTGATTTGAGTCGGTTATCAGTTTCTTTTGAATTGCCCCGTGTGCAGACGGCCTAACTGTAAAAAATCAACAATCAAGTTTTGTCAGCAATGTACTAGATTTAAGAACGTCTCTTGAGCGGCAAAGTCAAGTGTATTTCTACTTACAGTAGTCAATCAAGAGACATGTTATACAGATTTTAATTGCAAGGAAATACCGCTACCTTAACTTTGCAAAGGCAGCTAGCTATACAAAGCCTCTATAAGTCCCGTTAACAGAGTAGATGCTGGGATATTTTAGGTATGTACAACATAGTAATTAATGACAGAAGGCAAAGACTTAAGTAATATAATGTGGAGACTACTACACTGTTAGCTTCTAAGAATTTTGATTCTTACATATCAAAGTAAGTAAAATTGTAAATTTTTTAATAAACGAAATTTTTTTAATTTATTATTATATAATTATTATTATTTTTTTTTGCGAATAAATTCGGAATTTTATGTATTGTAGTTTTTTGTTACGAAATGTCGATATTTTTTTATGCGAAATTTACGTATCCCTAGTAATGGGTATTTCACATACACTTAAGATATCTTCCTACCTACATTCGCAGCCTTTTTTCAAAAGTATACCAGTACTGATTAAATACATATATTTTAGTTCAAATGTGATATAAAACCATGGAAACAAGTGTAATTTTGGTAAAAATTTCATAGCATTTTAAAATAGAGGGAATTTTTTATAAATTATTAGTACAATTGAGTGCTTACGCCAGAGACACTACACTCCATCCAACTCAATATATTTTTAATTTCCTTTATACCATATACTACTACGACACTTCCTGTGTTCTAAAGTAAAGTTTAAAATATTCCAAATATCACTGAAATGTACCCCCCCCCCCAAAAAAAAAATAAATAAATAAATAAATAAAAAATAAAAAAAAACTAATAATTGAAAAAAAAAATAATTAACGGTGATTTTTTTGTGTCTTCTTTAAGTACAGATACGTGTAGAATTATTAAATTAACACATATAGTTTAGCTTTTAGTTCATGACATAAACATTAATATATAAAAATCTATTGCAAATTTCCATTGAAATATATTGAGAACTTAATTTTTAGCTTTCTCGTGTACAAAAATGACCTGAAAAATGACTTTCTTTCTTGAAATGCATTTAAAGATGCTACTGTTACTTTTCCGGTCTTTTAATATCGCTTTCATTTTATTAAATTGACCATAAAGTTCTCATCCAATGATCGTACGAATAAAAGTAAAGCAGTTTTAGAATCCTAAAAGACTGGCCTTGAAGTAGAGCAATGAAAATTTTTTCGAAATTTAGCGCCAAAACAGCCATTTCAACGTAGGCAGATACCTTAAATGGCTAATTATAAAGAGATGATAAATGCCTTCATCTCTCCGCGTAATTAATTTTCTTGCATTGCCGCATTCAAGAATAAAGTTTACATTAAGTGTTTACCGGGGTTATTTCTGAGTAACGTATAAGTTTCTCACAGATGATGTGACAACTGAATGGAATCAATAAGATATTTATATCCTCGCAAAAAAACATTGTTACGGATTTCTATAGGTGTTTTGGAAGCCGTGTCCGAAAAAAAAGACAAAGGCTTGTTCTGTTGGTTAAAGGTAATAGTAATATTATTCAATATTAAGTACGTGTTGGATAGTTCTGTCTCGCAGCATCTGTTACGTTTTCGATGACCATATTTGACAAAATTGACGGTGCAGGTGTTTTGGTAATAAGTGAAGTTGTATCTTTTGCTATGAGAACTACATGAAAGATGTAAATGTGGAAGTGTATAATTTCTGTGCTGAGTTGCAGTTTTTTGAAAATAGTGCATTTATATTCTGTTAACCTTTATCAATATTTCTATGATGAACTGGTATTCATTTCAGCCTGACTTTTCGCTATGCAGATTTATCTTGAAAGGAATTCGAACTTATTCAAAAATTAATAAATCAAAATCGTCTGCTAGTATCAATACCATACTACTTGTGTTCTTTGACAAAAGAAAAAATTAATTATATTACTTTGTAAATTCTTTTAGTCATTTCACCTATGGCAACACACTTATCTAATAGTTTTAATCTGACCCATGAAATCCAGTTCATGTCGTGGTATAATGTCATTCACAATTATATACCTGTGGTGGAAATAAATATCAAATTCTTCAGTCGTACTTACAAAAAAAAGTACTTTGTCCGTATTTTACATAAAACTTTAGCTCTGCATCGCCTCCAGTGAACTGATTAGCACACAGATGGTAAGCTTTGTAATAGTTTTTCATTCGTTTTACCATTTCATTCGTTATACTAGGCAGCGTCAGTGAAGTGAAAACTCATAAATGTAAACTATTTGGTTCATTGATTGTGAATGAAACACGACAGCTGCGATATAAGGAGTAAGCAATATGTTTTATTTAAAACATTTTATGTTAATGAGTATGTTTGAAAAGATTTATCATCTCATATTCAGAGAATATGTGTTAAGGGTGAAATTTTTCACTATAATTATTTTCCATTTCTACCTAAAATGAGTTTGTTGACATATATGTGTACAATGTTTTTAAACCTGATTGCCACTGACGCGCAAAAGTTGTGATTTTTCTCATCAGCAATGAGTTTAAAAGCTTAAACATTTTACGTCAGTACATAATCTACATTAGTGGTGTTTTAAAGAGTATATTTAGCATCTCATTTTAATGCAGAAAATGAAGCCAAGTGGAAGATATTCCCCAAAAATTTATATCCATTCATACCCCAAATGAATTCGTTGACATATTTTCATTTTTAAATTAATATAAAAAAATGGGACTTAAAATGTAAAAACAATGTTTCCTCTCGTTTGCAAAAACCCATCCTAGAATATGCCACGGATGTGTACCAAATTTTCAGTTTTGCACATTTTAAAGGCGTTTTACACAGTATTTGTCATTCTCCCTGTGCATAAAGACTGTTCAAAACGTCGGCGCATTTTTTCTCAGTTCCTCCACTATTTTATGATTACCAGCATGCTGATTATAATGGTAATGACTTTTATCTTGTGTATCGTCGTTTCAGAATTTATCCTATGATATTCATAATATCGACCACGAGTGGCAACTTTTGCAGTGCTGGGCTTGCGAATAACATTAAGAGAACCGGCAAGTGCATAGTGTTTGCTATTCGCCAGATTATCTCCAGACACCAAATCTCAGGTTGGAAAAAAAGTGAAACGTGATTATATAACTGCTATATTTTCGTGTTGGATTGTTCCATGCGTGTTCTATTCAGATATAATCAAGACGGCAATGCTTAAAATTCGGAGGAGAAAAGACACCAAGCCAGCATATTTTATGGAAAATATCGTTCTGAAACATGGCTGTCTTGCCTAGCAGTGCTTGTAAAGTTTGTGGGCATACAACAGGTGTATGCGTTGCCAGGTTTCTGTGTTCGCTGTGCTTCTATACCAGCAGACTCCTCGCGCGTGCAATAAAAAGGCACCCGCCTCCCGAATTAGAAATAAAGGTTCAACAGGGATTTGCGAGGACTCTTTTCCAATTATTTGAAAATATCTCGACAGCTGTCAAAGAGTTTGGAAAACGTCGAAACTGCTTTATCTTTTATGCTGATACTGCTGCCCTTTGGGCGTTATGCATCTTATGTCATGTATTTTCATAGTACTAACTCTGTTGATCAAAGCGTGGCGATCAGAGTGTAAACGAAAATTTCGTCCTCATCAACCGGCTCTCCGTATTCGTAATGTCTTTGACTGCATTCCTACCTTGAGTGCACAGGCAGCTAATGTTCAAAACGCTTGCCTTGACCTGAAAAAGAACGGTTATGCTCCTGTGCAAAGCTTTCTTCCCCCATTCGCAGCCGAGATGAAAGCATTCGTTTTTACTGCTGACCATGTCCCGATATATTCGCAGATAAAACTCAACTAACTGTTTGGGGGTTTTCTTCTCGTTAAATCAAAGTTCATTCTTAAAACCTATGGTGCAATGATATCGTATGGTATAATCGCTGCACAACTTGAGTACGGCAGATACTTTTATAGGATGTTGCATTCTGTTACGGGATTGAATGTATTAAACGAAACCTCACTAGTATGATAAACGACCCGAGAATTTGTTGTTAAAAAGTAAAAGGCAGTAGATGACATAGATCTAATTGGGACACTTGTCACTGACGGTGGAGTATAGTGTGTATTATCTTCCAGATTCGCTACTAACTCATTTTGCTTAGAATCTGTTGCTTTTTGTAGCTGAAAAATGCGATGGTTTACTTCAGTTTGTTGTTGAAGTCTTAGATTCGTGTTGGCTGTTTGACAAAACAAGTCATATATAAACAACAGGTATTAAGTGACAAAGTTATTCTATCAGCAGGTTGTAAGTGTAGACTTGGAGAAGCTTTAAGGACAGTTAAGAATGTCTACAAGATAGTGCAACGTTCTTGGCGACTTCCGACAAACGTCACAATCAAATATATTGGAGGCCACCATTGCGTGAGTTCCGACTCACCATCTATCACCTAACTAATGGTTGATTTTTTCAGGTTTAAAGGTTTAGAATGCACACATTGGATCTGAAATGGCAGAGTGTAAAAAGCGAGGATAATGGAAAGCTGCGGGTGAACTGGAATCTCTCTGTAGAGAATTACGAAGCTTATCTCTCCTCAAGCCATCATCGAAAGACTAAGCTCCTTGCTTAACTACCATCCTAGATAAAGTTGAGGAAACTGTAAAAAACGCAATCCACGTGACATCCTCTGTTTTTCGTTATGTATGGAAGTAATAACCGACAGATACTGGTGCTACCCTGCCGTAATGGATGGGCAGAACTGTCTAATTAATGGCTTTGGACAAAATTTAGGGAAGTGATACGCATTGATTGGAACGATGGGAACGCGTTTCGAGAGATCCTGACAGTTATTTACAATACTTAGTAGATCTGTTAAGTTTATTTCATTACGTTATCAATACCCTTCGTTGCTTATGTGAGGTCCTCTAACTGAAATGTTTTGTGGGAAACAAGAAGGTTAAGAGTACGTTAAAAAATGACTACTTCATACGACAGAAAGAATAATAATAATAATACAAAGACAAATATTCCCATTATTAAAAAGAAAAAAATTATAGCAACCCAAAAATTAATAAAATTAAAACTTTATATAAAATTCTCCTGATAGAAAAGAAGTGTGAAATAATATGTGTTATAAAGGGTTATTCTCAATTACTGTTGATTATGCTGCATTAATGGCGTTTTTACAGTATAATATTAAATAACAAATCTTTAAACTAATTGCAATCAAAATAGAAAAGCATAAAAAAATCAATCACCAAAATAACGAGACAATCAACCCGGTCTCCTCATCAGGAGGCCTAACCCGATTCGGTCACCTCAGGGGAATCTTTCTGATAGGATGCAGGTCAAGGCAAATACATCCTATAGGCCCCCCCAGCCCCCCCCCCCCCCCACTTGAAAACAGGAAAGTCAAAAGCTTTAGATCAATCAAAATCACAACACAGCATTAAAACCACAAAACAAGAATTTACTGGCAAACTTACGAATATCCTAATTAAAGAAAAGTTACAGTAGAAAAGAGAACCAGCTACTATCCTGAAGAATTAGTAGTGCTGCCAATAGATCTAAGAAATTCCCACGCCAGCTATCTAATTGATATGCAAAAAATTAAGTTTAAATAGAAAAAAAAGAATATCCCAACTTATGTGGTAGCCGCCTTTTTTCAGACTTTAAAATTACCAGACTTAAATACTACTTTTTAAAATAATTTTTAATTACCAAAGTTTCTGGAGAAATTATTCTTTCGTAGATTTGTCCTAAAAATATCCTATACTTCCAAAAATCAAAACTATTATTGCAAATTTTTGATTCTATACAGTTGTGAGTGAAAAATATTATAAGAAATTTTATAGTTTAATTGCTATGGAAATTAGTAAACGTAATACTTCAAATTTGAATCTAACCTTTTATCATAAATCCCGATTTTAATTCCGTTATCCTAAATTTTAATTTTAAAATCCAAATAAGCAGCATAATAATTTATATTATTTGCTTGAAATCTGTTTACATAGGAAACCGATGTCATTAGCAGCCTTATCAACAACTGTTATTAACTAATTTTTTTTAGCTCTTTATTTTGTATGTAGGTCTTTATTATAAATAACCTTGCATGCTTTTTTTATTATGTTTTAGGTAATATTTAATCTCTTGTATAATATGAAAGTTGTTTTAAGCTAAGATCCTTAACAATATTTAAATCTCCCGTTACAAATATGTGCAGCGTAATCGGATCTCCAAAGAAAGTCTTTATACCCCCAAGTTGGACAATTTCATTCAGTATTAGAAATATTACCCAAGTTTATGAATATAAAAGTTGTTAATTACAGATTAAATCCCTGAGAATTTTTTTTTTATACTTAAAAGCAACTGCAATCCTGAAGGGTTCTTTATATAAAGACTACTGTACCATGCAGAGATAGACAGTGAGCAATGCTCCGGAATACAGGGGTTAAGACAAAATTGTCTTGTGCCTGTATTCTGACCAGGACATAACTTAGTCACCGTAATTTAATGGACAGCTGATCTAGCACTACGATGTGTTGACCGTAAAAAAATGGTCAGTTGTCTAATGCCACCCACAAAAACTGATCTCTGCTTGTCTTCGTTAAAGATTTCTGAATATTCTTCGTAAGAGTAATGCGCTTAATATTGAATTTTTATTCATAAATTATGTGATTTGATTATAACTTCCTTTTAACGTAATGTGCTAACTCGAACAACGCTGTTCCCAATCCCTTCATATAGCAAAATATAAATAATCAACAAAATAATTTTATTAACATATAAGCTCTAACATATCACGGCCAGGTAAGAGTTGAAATGCCAGCTTGAGTCTGTCCAGGAACTCCACAAGCATCTTTTGTACTTCCACTAGAGTATTTTCTTTATCAGAAGACGTGTCGGTGTTTCACCCTTGCATTTCCTTGTATGCAATGCTACAGTATCAAGAAAGTCAGGAAATAAATCAGTGAGAAGTGAATAATTATATAAAATTTAAAGTGTAAAATTTATTTTAGAGAAATTAAACTTTCGTCTGTTTGAATTTGGCCATCAAACCAGAGTAGATGAATCGAGGCAAAAACGTATTCATATTAAAACTTACAGGATTTGTACAAATTGCTTCAGAGCGTTGCGGTGGCGTTAAAATTGTAACCAGCCCAGAGCTCAACGCAATAATCACGTGACATGTTAAACCAATCACAGGTCACACTACAGTCTCAGCGTCAGCGTAGGAACATAATGCTACGCCAGGATGGAATGTTGAACAAGGCCTTAATGATCTTATGTTTCATGAAGTTACACAAAATTAACCAAACTAAACAGATGACGAAGTTGTAATTATCGCCCAGTCGTAAAGATGTGATCTGCAAATCGAGCGTATCACAGCCATAATGGCGAGATTGAAAAAACATGTTACGGTACGACAATACACATATTTTTTACCTGCCATCATTTCATATACTTGACCCCCCCCAACAAAAAAACTCAATAATAAATAAATATAAGAAATAATAATATATAATATAATAATAATAATAATAATAAATAAATAATATATAAATAAAAAAATCTACTATCACCAATATTTTATATCCGTGTACCGGGTATCCTCATTATATTCGTTAGACGAGAACAACTAATCTCGATTAATATATCAACCGTTAGATGGCTTTGTTCTGCAGATTTTTTGCTCCGTAATATAGTCTCAGACGGGAAAATATTGTACTATTCAAAAACTGGGGAGATAATTGCATTACCATCACCAAACATTGTATGTATCCTTCGGTTTTCGGTTTTAACCGAAACCAAAAATCGTGGTTTGAACTCCAATACCGAAACCGAAAACCATAGAAAATTCTATTCGGTTATTTGGATTTTTCCGGATAACTTTTTTCAGAGCAAATCTCCTAAAGTTATTAAAAAAAAGTTAAGGTACTCATAAAGTACAAAATATCTGTCAACAGTTAAAACAAAAATAGAAATACGAAAAAAATACAAATCTTAATAACTTGAGCAAAACATCGCATAGTACATCATATCAACAGCCTTCAAATCCGTGTTGAATTAAGCTTACAGATATGCTTAAAAGATTGCATCCTGTTCATGTGCCTATCGGTCATTTAAATAGCTATCAATTTGCCAAATGACGAGCCTGGCTCTAAAAATACAGAATATTGCAATCTTACGATAAGAAGAAGAATTAAATTTGGCAATTGCAGAAGCAGGGTAATGGAGCCGGACACTGAAGATAATTTTGATGCTTTAAAGCAAGAGTTTTGCATTATACAAATGGACGAGCAAGTAAAAATATTTATTATTAGCTAATACGATTAAAAATAAAGCCGACAACCACAGAAAGTGAACGAGAGTTTCAATCGCGTTTAATATTGTACAAGAAGTACGATCACGACTGTCATATGACCATTACACGCACTGGTATTTTTTGTCTGAAAAAAAATGAAAATATTAATTATTGCTCTCTTTAATTTTTTAAAATAAATTTATTTTAGTATTTGAATTCAAAAAAACTTGTAATAAAATTTTATATCAACAACATATTTAATTATTTTTTATCTGGAAGCCTCGAATAACCTCAAAAACCGCGGTTTTTAAAAGTTCGGGTTTTAAGAACCCCTTATTGTAGTCTAATAGAATCAAAATTCCTACGAGTTTATCTATAAATGAATGCAGTAATTCTGACAAGAGGCCTAACTCCTTTTTGTAAGGGAGGAGAACTAGCAATTTTCCTTCGCTATTTTAGTAAAATATGACAGCTGAGATGAGACCGTTAAGCTTGAAATAGACAACCAACTGAGAACAAACAGATCGTCATTTGAAAAATGGCACATAACGCAAGTAAATTTTTATTACTCGATCGGTAAAACTCACAGTTTGGGAGACACCTAAAACACGCGCTTTCTGCTACGCAGTAGAGTCGAAAACTTGGTTCAAAGTAATTAACCAGGACTCGGTGCCATACATTTCTAGAAAGAAGAGAGAAATTACCCGATGTTTTTATCAATAAATCGCGCGGCGTAGAAAACCATTTCATCAATGCAAACGGCCAGAAGAAAGAAGTGTTTGAGCTGCTTGCTGCTTAACAGTAATGAACGTTAACAGTCACCCGTTTAATGAATGGCTCGGAAAACACACAAATCGAAGAACAGCGGATCACTCTCGCCATGCTTTCCATTATCCCGCAGGAGAGGTATCTCAAGGTTGAGAAACAATTAGAGGTGCCAGTTAGATACACGGACGTATAACGGGCGAAAGCGAATGGCCTATAAAGAGGGAAGTATTCCCCGCCAGTTCTGTTCAGTCGCTAACTTATACAAGGTTGTCTTGGGTGAGGTACGTCAAAAACTGAAGCAACATAGGCGAAGAGCAAATAGATGCATTACTATGTTGGAGTTTCGAAAAAAAAAAAAAAAGAGAAATTAAAAGAATGTCAGATAATGGAGAGCTTTTCAAAAATTATTGCTAAAGAGATCGCAGAAGATAGATGGAGACTCTACAAGTTCAAGTTCCATTTGTTTATGCCAGTGAAACGAGTGATATTACCGTTTTGATGGCCTATTCGAGCAATAAGAGTTGATAGGTTTTTCTCTTTTTAATTGGCTTTTCATATGTAGGAAAGGCAGGGTAAATTTGATTTTAAAGTTAACATCAGCCGTAATAAGTTGTGTCAAGAATGAGGCTTAAATTCAACAAGAAATCTTTGAACACCTAGAGCAAAATGATACAAAGTAAATGAAAAGAGTATTTATGCATGGCAAAAGTGCAAACATAGGTTTCCCTTCCAGCTTCGCTTACAATTGGACGAAAATAATGCATAATTTACCACGAAAACTTCGTCCATAAAATTTGTGAGTTTTATAATGAATACTCGCATTATAAGAGTAAAATACATTTATATAAACACAGCACGCGATGTGTAAACTCCAGGATTTTGTTAATCACTGTGTAAAACAAGACAAAAATAGGGGAAAGGAACATTTCACCCTATCGACCTCTTGCTCAGGAAAGCGTTAGATATTACGCCTCACACGCGCAAATTTATGTTACTACAGTTAAAGTTTCACTTTAAAAAAAATCGAAATTTTGGTTATGAAAAATTGTAATATCCGTAAGAAAAAAAATAGAGGAATTTTTGCCTCACTTCAAATGTTTACGGTCAAAAATGTAACGAAAAAGCAACGCCTGCAGACATCGGGTTCAGTCCAGTTCATGTAATGATAGAAAAACGTTTCAAAGGTAAACAGAGACAACTAACTATTTCGTTTCTTTAGCACAAGAAACCATAATTTAAAAGGAAAATGGTCATTAAATGCCGCGCGTAGCATTGAATTTTGAGTTTAGTATCTTAACAACGGAAACGTTATTTCCCCGTATAATGAATTTTATTGAGCATTCGAATACCGGGAGACTTTCTTACACTAACTATGCTTCTAGAAATCTAAGAAATGCGTGTCATTCTAAGTAAAATTTCTCCTATGAAATGTTTCATCTTTTAAACTGTTTTCTGGATTATTGTTAAACGCGATATTCATCAAGTTGTAAGTTAATAAATAAAAATATTTCCTTTTCCTCCACTTATCTCAACACATTGTTCACCGGTACCGAGTCCACTCGTGTTTTTGCACGCAAATGTTTTTACACGCAAATGCAGGACAATTTAGGTTAAAGGAAAGTCATATTGGAGAAATTTTTGATCCACTGAACATTGCTTTGCTCGAAAATTACCTTTACTACGACCTGAATGAGTTTCCTCACATTATATAATTTAAACTGTGAATCTCAGACTCCCATATAAAGAAAACAGATTTCAGAAAATAAAAATGTCGTACTTTATTCCAAAATTTCAGTCTTTGCAGGTGACTTGCGTATTTATTTAAATAAAAATCCCGGTCAACAATGTGTTAGTTATTATCATTTTTATTCCATTAAAAGTCTGTTTATGATAAACCAACAGATATGAATTTCTCCCACGATTTTGTGCAGGAAAATATGAAAATCGTTCGCAATTGGCGGGTAGAACATCATTATTTGGTTGACGGTTGAAAAATTTCATTATTATCTATGGTTGAAAAAGGAAAATTCATGAATACCTGCATTTGTGTATACACACACACACACACATATATATATATATATATATATATATACAGTCGAACCTCCATATATCGAACTTCCCTATATCGAAATTTTCTATATATCGAACTCTTAGAAAATCTCCATGTTCATTACATAGAAAAACTGTTTCTATTTATCGAAAAAATCTCTACATATCGAATTTTTTTTCACGACATATTGGGAGATTTTATTCCACTTTAGAATAAAATCTCCCAATTTTTGGCGTTTGAAACAATACTTCGTGGACTTCAATTCTTGGAAAATGTCCCTGATGAAGTTTTTAATGAACTGAATAAATGCGAGCATTTCTTTGATGAACTTTCTGCAAAACTGGCTGTTCAGCAAGATATTCGTAGTTTTTTTTTTAAAGAATGTAACTGTGATCACTGTAACCCACTGTCTGAATTATTGTTTTTTTAAAGGTATATAGTACTCAATAAATCTTTCACATTAATTCATTTTTTAGTTATTAACTTTCATTTAATGTGATTCGCATATAAATTGGAAATGGAGTTTCCGTATACGAAAATTAGCTTTAATTTTAATGTTTAGGAGAATTATGATAAAACTAAGATCAATTCTATATATCGAATTTTTTTCCGGCATTTTGCTACTTCGATATATGGAGGTTCGACTGTATATATATATATATATATATATATATATATATATATATATATATATTAATAATATGTTTTTGCTATAAGTACTTTCAGTCAGACGTTTGAAAGCCTTAGTTGGGATAACCTGGGTATATCGGTCAAATGCCTTTCCCAATAAACCTCAAGATCAAATTTTGTGGCTAAAACGTCTGTCACAACGCGAACAAAACCAAACAACGGGCACATTTTTTCTTAGGTTATAACACAGGCTGGTTCTTCGTTGTGAGCGAAACGTCATAACACGTCACAAAAAGGTTCTTGACATGTGTGTATTCCGAGTCTCATTCTTTGCCCGTTAGTCACCTACGACGGCAGTGCCTTTTTTGAGATGGAAAAATAAGAAAAGGCGTGAGGGGTGGTAATGTTTAACTGCGGGTAAAGTTCTTAGAAGGCAAAAAAAATTTTTCTTAATGTGTGAAAGGGAATTTCATTGGCGGGCGTGAGACTCGAAGTCTGCTGTCACTTCTATCTTTGCTCCGAGTTCATTCCCTTTTTCATAAAGATAAAAAAAATGCGACGTTCAAAGCGCTGAGGAAAATTAGCATGCCTGATTCTTATAGATGTCAAAAGTGATCCCAAAAGTAAAGAATAATTTATTTTCCCTTTCCACAATCTAACTTATTTAATTTCAAGAAAGAAATCCGACTTCATACTCAGGCCCAGATTTCCGCATGGGCAAGTGGGGCACTTGCCCAGGGCCCCCAAAATTATGGGGCCCACCTAATTTAATATTAAATTGTACATATTTTTGAAAATGTGGTTTTTGGTTTATACAGTAAATGGGGGCAATGGGAGATACAGAAAAAGATCCTGGGTGGGGCACAGTGCACCCACTATAGTAAAAGCATACTTACATCTATAGGCGTTTCTGGTTTATTTATTTAATTTTTTTTTTTTTTTTTTTGGGGGGGGGGGGTGTAATAACTTCAGATTGATCTATTTTGAATTTCAAAACAAAATTTCATGTATTTATTTATTAACACTAAAAAGTAAATTAATAAATTAACTCTTATTATTATTATTAATGTAATTATTTTTCAAATTTTTGAATTGTTGGTCGAAAATTTTTTGAATTTCCGGTCCCAACTTATGGGGAACCTGGGTGAGTGTCCCACATGTTCATGTGGAAACCTGGTCCGGGAGGGGGGGAGGCCTGTACTCCCCTCTTGATCTGTACTTGGAGGGGGCCCCCAAAGTCTGCTTTGCCCAGGGCCCCATTGGGTCAAAGTCGGGCTCTGTTCATACTTCAAAGAGTAGATTTTTTTCCTGACTTTTAGATTTGGCATAAAACCCTGGTACACATGTTATAGCAGGGTTACAGTGTTAAAAATGGGACCAATTACAGATGTTATAACAGTGGGGAATTGCACAAATCGCTCACTCCTTTCAACAACGTCATATCTCAAAATTCGGCAATTTTTAGTTATGCTTGTTTTCAGAATGCCCTGAAAGAGTAGTATATCCCTGCAGATCGTCATATCTAACCGCTCAATATTTAGTCGCTAGAGACGAGAATTAAAAATTTATTTTCAATACATTTCAATGTACTTTCAAACTTTCAAATCACTCTCCTGAAAAATCGTGTTTTTTGAGTTATGACGTTGTTGAAAGGAGTGAGCGAAATGTACAATGTACAAATGCTATAATCAGTGTTACAATGTTATAAATGCGTCCAGTGCAAATATTATAACAGTGTACAAATGTTATAACAGTGTTATGGATGTATCCGGTACAAATCTTATAACATTTTACAAATGTACAATCTAGAAATATTATAACAGTGTTACATTGTTATAAATGTGTCCAGTACCAATGCAATAACATTGTTACAATGTTATAAATGTTTTAACACATGTGTTAATGTTATAATGTTATGTACAAATGTTAGTCTAAAGCATGTAGAATGGAATTTACATACACGTCATAATTTTTTATGAACTTAATATTATATGTACAAAATATAGAGGAGGGATATTAAATAAAACTACAAGGAAACGTGGAAGGGCGTGTTTTGATGAAATAGTGTGAAATAAAACTGCAATGGTGTATAATGCACGGATAAAGCAATAATATATATATTTTTTTATCTGTCTTCGTTCGGATGGATATTGATTAAAATTTGTGAAAATCGGAAGAAAATTTTTTTTTCAGAAACTTTAATCATTTTATTTTGTGCGTGTGTGAGTTGTCAAATGTTTTTCTCCGGTATCGAAGAAGTGTGAAGGATACGTCTCGCTCGGGTCATCCGGGCGTTTAGCATAGTGACATGACGTCAATACAGTCGGTACTAAAATCATAAACACAGCGGGCAGCGAGACAGCAGAAATTGCGAAAATGCAACTTAACAGAAGACGGGAACGCTTCGAAAAATAAAAAACGTTATGCGTTTGCAAAATCCCGACACGATGCTTCCAGATCACCTACGGACTGGTGTCTTTGCTATGGACCATTCGAGCTTTACAACAGATAATAGCAAGCTTATAAAAAAATATATAAAATTTTAATAAAATAAAATAAAATATTTAAAAATAAAATATTTAAAAATAAATTATTTAAAATAAATTAATATTTAAAATAAATTAATAAAATATTTAAAATAAATATTTTAAATATATTTTAAATAAAATATTTAAAATAAATTTTTAAAAACACACGGTTTCAGTTGGAGGGTCTTAGTATCTGCCTTGGTCCCCAGATATGAACTCTCGCGATTTTCATTTTTTTTTCAAAAATGAAAAAACAAACGAGAGGCGGGGTGTTTTTTCTTCCTCTTTAAAACATGACATTCCCTGAGCAATAGGGTTTGGATGTGCTAACATCAATCAAAATTGCTCCGAAAATGATATACTTCCTTCTATATGTGCGGGGAAAGATCACAAAAACCAGAAGGTACGATGAAGAATGAATTTAAATCTTATTTTGGCATGAGATTAAATATTTTGTGACTTATGTAACTTCTGCTTTAGATCCAATCCTCGTATGTTTTCCTGTATGTCATCATAGAGGACATGTGTAACTATTTTGCAAAAATTACAAATGGGTATAATTCGGTTCCTGAAAAATTTGCGTTCCTGCCCCAAAAATTTTTAACAAATTAATTTATTAGATTTCATCCGAAAGAAAATTCTGAAACTTGTACCGTACTTCAAAATTCAAAATAATCTCCTGAAAAAAGGCGCTCCCCCCCCCCCCCAAAAAAAAAATAAAAAAATCGATTAATTAGATTTCTCTTACTCCAAAATAGTCTTCTGAAAAATACACGATTTAGTTTTAATGAAAAATATAACTGTTTAGTTCTAACTGCTATAAAATTACATTCTCTCTAATAAATTGAAGACAGTACTAACTACTAAAATAGATAGTAAAAAAGCTTCGCGTATGGAATATGTCATATTTATTGGAGAATATAACAAGAGAACAGTACAATGAAGTATAATAACTATATTAATCATTCATGAAAAAAATTTTAAATGATGAGTAACTTAATTTTGAATGTGTGTTTTCGTCTCTTTCCATTTTTTATTTTTTGGGGGGCCCCAAAGGAAGTTTGCCCCTGGCCCCGTAAAGTCTCTGAGCAGCCCTGCTTACAAATACCAATGGATGTAACTCAAGAGGTTTAAGCTTCATTCTGGTATGTGATTAAACATTTTGTGACGTATCTAAAACTTCACCACTATTTTATATCCAACCCTCGTTAAAAGATATGATGATAGACAGACAGTATCTGATATACCATTAAAAAAAATGCATGTATTACAACTGATAAAATGCTTTTTGAATAAGCTGTAGGTCAACGACATGGAGGAATAAACACAAAAATAAACAACAAATACTCACTTTTCCCCCACCGCAGGAACTGCCCTCTAGTGCTGGATGAGCAACGGATGCCCAAAGACCAGAGATGCACCAGAGTTGTCTACATACGTTCTGGAATTGGAGACACATTTTAGTTAAAACAGTGAAAAAGAATAGGAATGATATAATTTTCAATAAAATTTCTTTCAATTATAGATGAAACACTTAAAGAGAGGCCGAGTGTTTGCTAACGTAGATGAATTGTGGGTTATGTTTCATATTTCTGCAAAATGATATACATGCATATATATATATATATATATATATATATATATATATACACACATACACACACACACACACACAGTGGAACCTCGATAGATCGTTCCCCAAAGAATCATTTTCCTGTATGTATCGTTAATGTCACCCAGTCCCCATGATCATCTTTGTTATGTTCAGGCATCCAGCGTTTTCTCGCATTTATCGTCAGTGCAATCGGCCCCTTGAAAAATGATACATCGAGGTTCCACTATATATATATATATATATATATATATATATATATATATATATATATATATATATATACACACACAGGTGGTTATCAAAATAATGGAAACACCTATCAATATTAGGGGTGTTTATGAACGTGCTTCGTATTCCTTAAAAAACAAGTCTGGCTACCGGTATTTTTTTATATAATATAGTGTATGTATTATTCTATTGTCATGTAGCAGTAATGAAGCTAAGGACATCATGCTTTTGGGGAAACAGCGTAAAATGTCAAACCTTGCAGATCTTGAGAAAAGGGCAAATTGTTGGAGCGCATTTAATTTGGAGTATCTGTTACTGGAACCCCCAGGCTAATGGGTGTTTTCGAGTTATGGTATCGAAAGTCATGATAGCATACAGAGTGCACGGAAATACATTCTTTGCCAAACAGAATAGTGGACGAAAGGGAGAGATGAGTGAAAGAGACGAACGAGGTATTGAAGCAGATTGTGACACAAAGAAAGAAAACAACTGCGAAACTAAAATGACCGAAGATTGAATGGGAAGGTCTATGTCGAAATTTTAGCTCACTAGTCCATCCTATGGTGCAAACATTGTTTCTTGCAGGAGATGGCGTTCTCCAAGATGATAAACCCCCTATACATACAGCTAAATCTATCAAGTATTGGTTTGAAGAGCATGAAAAAGAAGTCAAATATCTTATCTTGCCCTGTACAATTCCCACGATTATATATCATCCAACCACTGTGATTTGTATAAGCGGATAGAGCCAGGTATTGATATCCACCACAGCATCTCTACAGGAACTTTCAAGATTTTCCCCTGAAGAATGGTATAATATACTCTTAACCACTAACTCATGACTTTCATAATCCAATTCCAAGGTGGATCAGGTCGTACTACATAACAAAGGTGATCTTGCGCCGCATAAATAAAGTTTTTCTTGATGTTTCGTGGTGTTTCCATTATTTTGATAACTACCCGTATATATCATCGTGAATATATATATATATATATATATATATATATATATATATATACAGTGGAATCTCTATCTATCGTTTTCCAAGGAACCGATAGAAATGAACGATAAATGCGCGAAAACGATAGATACGGAAACATAACAACGCAATATGATCGTTGGGACTGGATAAAATGAACGACACATACGGAAAAACGATGGATCCGAAAACGATCGATCGAGATTCCACTGTATATATATATATATATATATATATATATATATATATATATATATATATATATATATATATATATATATATATATATATATATATATATATATATATATATATATTCCCTCGCAAAAATTATGTTGTTTATATTCATATTCTATAAGAGTTATGTCTAATTTTTGAAAATCCTCATTATTCAATTTATAAATGCAGACTGTAGTTCAACGAGGTATTGACGGGGAAGGTAAAGCCAATCATCTCTGAGTTAGTGACTACTTTGTTACAGCCTAAAAACAAAATATTCATAATACATCCTATTGATAGAGGTTATGGGATCGTCACGAGAATTTCAAGGTTAAAAATTAACAAATTTTGAAAAAGAAATTATCCGAAAAGTTAATTTAACTTCACTCTTGGAGAACCGCCCAACAATTAACTCGAGCCAATCAGAGATCACACCTTCAAGTTATCAGTGTTCTTATAATACCTTGATAAATTTATGACTTGACCACGCCAAAAGTAGCATTGAGAAAATACGCAAAAGAACTACTAATCAACTTAGAAAAGTGAGCAGAACCGGCAAAGTAGCTAAAATACAAGAGCAAAAACGATTCTGGAAAATAAATACCGTAATTTCATTATAAACTACAGTAGAGCCCCCATTATCCGCGACTGCGAGTGCCGCGAAAAAAAGTTTAATTATGAACCTCAAAAAAACAAATTTTTATTTTTATCAGTGTCTGAAAGTGCTTCTGAGATGAAAAAACGAAAAATGATGAAGAAATCCACCTATAATGAACTTGACTCGGAATTAGCAGAGTGGTTAGCTCAGGTGCGAAGTGAGGGCACCCCCGTGTCTGGTCCTACCATTTCAGCTAATACGAAAATCTTTTTTGATTTGTTAGGACTGGAAGGAAATATTGATGCGTCGTGTGGTTGGTTACATCGTTTTCAGAAACGTCAGGGAATTAGAGATAGTTTTGGTCTACACGGAGAAAAGTTGAGTGGTGATCAACAAGCAGTTGATGATTTTCAACTTGATTTTGAAGAGTTTGTATTGTCTGAGGATCTGTCATATGAACAAATTTATAACGTTGATGAATCAGGGCTTTTGTGGAAGTGATGTCTTCCCAAACGTACTTGAGCATTTGAAAGTGAACATCAAACGGCAGGTCACAAAAGTAGAAAGGAAAGAATTACAATCGTACCATGCAGCAACGCTGCGGGTAATCACAAACTTAGGATTCTTGTAATCTGAAAATCTAAGAAACCGAGGTCTTTTAAAGGGCCAAAAGTAGAAAATTTACCAGTTGATTATTTCAACCAAAAAAAAAGGTTGGATGAACCAGCAGATTTTTCAAGAATGGTTTGAAAAGATTTTTGTACCTCTAGTACGTAAACATCTTGACTCAAAAAATTTGCCAAAGAAGGCAGTTTTGTTAATTGACAACGCGCCTTCACATCCGGCTGCAAGTGTCCTTAAATCTTCTGACGGGCAAATATTCGCAAAGTTTTTGCCCCCAAATGTTACTGCGCTGATACAACCTATGGAACAGGGAGTCATTGCAACTATGAAGAGAACATACAGGACAAAGTTGTTACTGTCAAAAATCGAGGAAGGCTGCGATCTCAAAGAATTTTGGCGGAATTATACAATTTTGGATAGCATTTACGATATTGCGTCTGCATGGGATTACATCAAACCCCCAACCCTTGTTAAATCATGGAGAAAAAATGTTCCGAGTATCGAAACAAATGTCAACCAAAACATTTGTGAAGAAGAGAATGAAATCATGCCGACCGCTACACTTGTTGACCTAGTGACATCCGTTCCGGGAGGTGAGAATGTCGACGAAGAGAACACAGAAGAGTGGTTGGAATGCGACGCAAGTGATTCGGGGTTTGAACGACTGACTGACATAGAGATAACGAACAAAGCAATGGGAGTGAACGAGAATGAAGAACAATATGAAAGTGAAGACGAGCGGATGACACACGAAACTGCTTTGCAGCACGTAGACGGATTGCTTCAATATTTAGAGGAACAAGACGACGATGCACATCTGGCAGAAAAAAATCATGTTAAGGAAAGTACAATTTAGAATAAAGAAAAGGTGTTTTCAAAGTAAGAAGTAAAAACGAGTGACTGATTTTTTTAAAAAGATGTAACTGAACACTTTTTGTACATACTGTATGTATGTATTGTTTCTTGTTTACCGTCCTTTATTTTAGTGATTTAGACGTAGAGCAAATGTTTATGCTGTACTGTACGTATTGTTTCTTGTTTACCGTCCTTTATTTTAGTGATTTAGACGTAGAGCAAATGTTTCTGATGTACTGTACATATGTATGTATTTAAAAAGTTTTATTATGTTTTTTGTACAATAAAACATAGTTTTTATGTGGAACTATAATTTTTTCGTGTTTGCACCTCATTTTTAGACATTTTCGGGTTATCCGCGATTTTTGTCATCCGCGGTGCTCTTGCCACCCAATTCCGCGGATAATCGGGGCTTTACTGTAGTTATTAACTCCATGAGTTGGCTGGTAGTTCCAAACAAAATGTTAGTTTGTTTGGAAGAAAATCTTTTACCATTTGGTTCCCGTTTGTCAATGTCATACTATAGAAGAAGTAATTTGTCTTCTGCTTGCAGTAAAACTTACGTTAAAAGGAACTTTGGGCAAGACGTGAGGTCGATAATCCATCCCAAGCGACAATTTGCACTGGTCATTCAAGTCGAAACGTTGGCCAGGAAGTTGATCATCGAACTTGTACTGGTTGGTCTCCAGTTCATTAAAATTGTCATCCTCTAGACAATGGCCATGACCTTTCCTGCAAAGGGATATTTTGAAGAAAATATCATTTATAACGAAGCAAACGCTATTGGGAAATCGAGATTAATGCATAGATTGTTTATAACTTTCCAACTATCAGATTATTAAAAAATTAAAAATTAAAAACCACTTTGAGTCAATGATTAAGTATTGGACCAACAAGGAGAAATTCAAGATGACATATTTCATATACCGTTCATATTCTGGGTGGGGAGATTTTACCTGCTACCCACAATCTAAGTGTTTAGGAGAAATTTTTCATACGTCAAAATGGTGTAGAGCGAAGAAGCCAATTTATTTATTTCAGAAACCTTTTTGAGCTTTCCCGGAATTTCAAAAAATGACTTATACTGGTTGACTTATAGTGTTCTAGTTCATTTGTTGTACTTCGTACCAAGTATCGGATAAAATTTACGGTAATAATAGCGTATAGTAAAAGCTTGATTTTTCTTCCGATGTGTTAGGCTCTTATTCTATTGATATTCGCCCTTACGCATATTAGATAGATATATTTTTCTAGAGTTAGGAAGATAGTGCATCTATTGTCTCCTGAACACCAATAAAAATGGGTAAAATCTGAACTGGCTCAAAATGTTGAATAACGAAAACTCAAAACGAGCTTTATTCATTAGCTGCTTTTGAGTCCATTTCAACATTCTGTTTACACAAGATACAGTTTGGACTTTAATAAATAGCAATGCGAATTAAGGCAATCATGATCCTTGTTCAACAATCTAAAACTCACCTCAGCTAAGATAAGCTAGGGGGCAGTGGGGACATGAAAAAATAATCAAAAACGACTGATATTAGTGTCGAATCCATAGTTTTCGAGGTCGCTGAGATCAATAGTGACACTCCCGATGCCTTTCAGCCCCCCATTAACATTGGGGGGAAGAAGAGGGGGAATATAAAATGTCCAAAATGACCGAGAGTAGTGTCGAGTCAATAGTAATAAGTTCACCATTGGGGGGGGGGGAGAAAGGGTAAAAATAAATGTTGAATCAATAGTTTTCGAGGTCGTTGAGCTGAATAGTGACACTCCCGATGCCGTTTAAGTGCAAGTTCAGCCCTCATAAGCAATGGCAGGGAGAGAGGGGGGGGGGACAAAATGTCCAAAATGACCGAGAGTAGTGTCGAATCCATAGTTTTTGAGGTTGCTGAGATGAATAAGGGAAACTAAAAATGTTGTTTATAATCAACTTTTGAGTTAAATTAATATTATAGTGAATTTGTAATTTATAATTTGTATACTGTACATATACTTTTAAATAACTGTAAATAAAATTACTTAGATTTTACACTATAAGTAGAATTCATTCCTTTTCTTGTGTAATAAAAGATTGGGATAAATAAATACCCGGGCAAAGCCGGGTAAACAGCTAGTAATACCTGCACTTGTCTTTTCTGACATATTTGGGAGTCCCGAGTGAGAAAATGGATTGAATTGATGAACTAGAGTCAGACAACATTTTTGAATTGGTTCTGTCTCGGGATTGACGATTCATTAGCGATCTTAATTGTCCCACTTTGCCGCCAAAATGAGTGGTAGGAAGCTGGAAGTAGAGATCGGAATGATGGAAGTTAGACTAAGTCGACACATGCAAAAGTTGCGGAAATACAGGTGACTGGGCCGCAGAAATTGGAGGAAGTAAGTAATCAGTTAACATATCGTAATCAGTTCGTCGTTGTCTAAAACTATCAGGGCTGGCTGATCACTAACACCTTTACTTTATTTGATGCAAACAACAGCTCTCAGAAAAAGGCTGAATGCCCTTTCTCTTTTCGCGGGTTTTCTCTGAAAGAAAAACCCTGTCTGGATAGCTTTTCAGTCATCCAAAACAGGTATTTAAGTAAGTATTTTGTAATAGTAATATGTTGCTGGGCAATATTAAGAAGCAGGGATATTGGCTCTTACATCTGGATTTCCTCTAATGCTTCCAATGCATCAGACAGGTCCCTATATAACAAATAAGGCCTTCCGCAGTTGATTCCAGGATGATTGTGCTGCCACCACAACTGAGAGCGACATCTGGGGAAGGTCCTACTCTCCAGCCACCACTACAAACCCCACGGAGGTGCTTTCCGGCCTGCAGATTTAATACGCAGATAGCTGGCATAGGCACAAGACCTGTCGAGACTCGAACTGAGTACCCTCAATCCCGAATCCCAATGGGTTAACCACTAATTTGCTCCGGGACCTCGTCTGGGTACCTTCATAACTTCCTTTAAGTTTAAATGTAAATAAGGGGAGGTGTTCTTTGTAAAAACTAGAAATTAGAACCTTTGCCGAAAGAAAAGACGGGTCAGGGGATTGTGGGCTTAAGAGGGTCTCGGACACATTTAAAAAAAAAAAAATTATTTATTGAGTTAAAATTTTGAATTTTTTTGCGATGGTTAACCATATAATTTGTAAACAAAATCACATCATAAAACTTCTCAAAAAGTTTTTAAAAAATTTTAAAATTTAAAATTTTTAATAAAAGTGGGGTAATTTAAAATCGTTATAACTCGAAATATTATTTGTCGAATTTCAAAATTTTTTCATTTAATTAAACAGAAATATATAAGTTTTAATTTTGATGCACCATTTTTCAAAATATTAATTTTTTAAAAAATTAAAAATATTTAAATGAAACATTACAAAAAAAATTTATGCAACTTATTTTTTAAAAAATCATATTTTCAAAAGTAAATATTTTTTTCAAATTTGCTGAATCAAAATTAAAGTAAAATAGTTGAAAAAGACATGTTACAAGTTTCAACCATTTGTCTTTAACGGTTCTTGACTTATAACAATTTAAAGTCGAGAAATGGGGAAAAAAACCCATCATGCAGTAAAACGCACTTACAGGTTTAAACAACGATTGGCTACTATTAGAATGTTGCAAAAAAGAGATAATTTCTCCTCTTCTAATTAAGATAGAAACATTATTTAAACGTCATTCTAAGCGTAAAAGAACACAGAAATTTTTAATGCAATAAATTTTTCTTCGAAAATTTGAACAATTTTGTGTCCTGGACCCCCTTAAATCGACATATTTAACCATACAACGTTTAATTACTGCCAAAAAAAATCTCACCGTTTTCTTAATGTTTCACATGATAGAAAATTACGCCTAAGTACTATGAGGTAGTAAAAAGCGAACCTTTAGTGAGCTATCACACTCACTGAGAGAAAAGTGTTTGTAAACAATCAGGCGTCCCGGCAAATTTTTCACAGAGTTCTTCTCGGATTGTTTTAAGAACCTTTCTGGAAAAATTAATGAAATTATCTGCGAACCATTCATATAAATGAAATTATTTTTCTTGTTAAGTGACCCAAAGCGCGTCTAGATCACGTGCTACATTCAAATTATATATGTAGAAGAAACACCACGACGAATTTATTTGCAAACTAACCAAATGAAAGATTTCATCGCAGTAAAAGCAGAATGACGTAAACCTGAGGACAGACACATCGATATAAAGCAAAAACAACGTCACACTGATCGAAATAATTTTATCTGATTTACTGGAAATGGAATCCAGATCAAGTAACGACAGCTAACCCATCAAAATAATAATAATAATATAATACATTTGGCGTTAGAATGAGGTAACACATACACATCAATAGAAAATTTATATTTTTTATGTATGAAATATGTCCCAAATAAGACGTTACATTTATAAAAATTGTTTCATCCCAAGTTGTCCATTAGCAGCAAATCAGTGAAAACTTTTTTTTCAGGGTGATTTCATATATGCAAGTGCAACGGATTGAAAAATGTATTTCGTTATCTAAGACTGCATCACTTTGGCGTTATATCGATTCAAATAATTTCACTCGATTTGCCGGTAGGATTCTTTGAAAAAGAGAACAAAATGTTGCTTCTTGTAAAAATTATACATCTGACGCAGAATAATTTTCTGGCCAACTTGGGTATGTTGTATGGCATGCTTTCTTGAACATCTAAAATAGGTTCATAAGAGACAGGAGGTCTCTTATGAACCTATTTTAAAGTAAATAGAAGAGAAAAGGAATCTTGTTGTTTAACTCTTTTAGGACCATGTTGATCTCCCCGATACAAGTGCATATCGCTGGGCAATCGCTACTATGACGTCTAAGGGTCTCTTCACATAGAATCCATCAGCGTTACTCGCATTGAAATATATTCAACCAATTACAGACCTCCAAACGTTTAGCAAAGAGTTTTTGTTAAGGTCTGTGATTGGTTTAAAATATGTCAATACGAGTAATTGACGCTGACGGATTTTATGTGAACAGGTCTTAGTGATGATCATTTCGGAAGCGATAAATTTTTAATGGAAAATCACTGAAAATTCTGTTACGTACTGGAAGAACCTTGCCAAATAGTCTCTACTACATGTAGACCACGTGATTCGACCGGGTCCCGTCTTTTCAGCCATTATGTAGGCCGTTGGATCACAGTCATTTCCCACTCCGTCGTGCATCATTCCTAAGCTGAAAAGAATGGAAGAGAGAAAATTAACAATAAAAAAAGTCAAAGCAAGGCGATATATATATGAGAACCCCAAACCTAAACGCACAGAAATAGCAACAAACAACAATAAAATAACTTTAAGAAAAGAGTGATATAAATTTAATCTGTTTTAACGCATCGTTTAATGTTTATAAGAATGGTGAACAATATTGTATTATTTAAGACAGGAGATAATGAAAGTCAAAAATATTATTACATCTATACATTTGCATCTTATATATATATATATATATATATATATATATATATATATATAGGATGGCAAGATGTCTAGGGGAATGATAATGCAACTTTTGCACAAACGAACATTATTTATTATTCTTGGGACATGACAATTACACGGGACATTTACTAGACAGTTATAAGGACATTCAGAATTAAAATAACCGCTCTCTTCACCATTTAACACAATCAATTCGATGCGTGGGCAGTCTCGCGGAGATGACCTAACTCGTCACTCCCTACGACCGCTGTGTCGTTTTTCTCTTCACGCACGTTCTACCTTGCCGCGCAAACGTCAGCGACATCTAGTAGCCATTCTGCACAACGTAGCTATTCCGCAATCTTCTGGTACGGTCTGCCTCTTTCCTATAGCGCTCGTCTATCCTGACTAGCAGTGTCCTCACTGCTGCAACAGCCTAGGATCTAAAATACACGAACTAAAAAAACAAAAACACATAGATTAGTATACAGTTTACAAACATTAAATTCTGGCCAAAACATTTATGTAAGTTAACATTTGGTCCAGGGCTTCATTTGGTCCGCTGATGAAGATGTAACATTTGGTCCTTCATGATCTCCAATTTTGGCGACATCGTAGCGATCATGGTATTTAACTTTAGTAACACGGTAGGGTCCAAAATATTTCGGTCGGAGTTTCAGCTTGCTTCCAAACTGAGTTCTCATAATTGCCACCAGTTCTCCTTGCTTGTACCGATAAGCTTCCTTGCGTTTTCTATTGTAAGTCTTACGATTCTCCTCTTGAATTTTTAAAATATTCTGCTTAGCGTCTTTCCTAATGCTATCACGATGTTGATTAAATTGGTTTTGACTTTCTTCCATAAGCAAATTTCTTATAATGGCATCCTCGGGATTTTTCATTCTGGTTCCTATGAGTAATTCAAACGGTGAGTACTTAGTACTACGTGACGTACTGCAGTTTAACACTCTTTGCAATGAGTCTACATGTTTAAACCACTTCGCGGGATCATTTAAGGACATCTTTGTTAATACCGGGATAAGGGTTCTATGTATTCTTTCCACTTGACCATTTGCTCTTGGTACTCCCGCAGTTATTTGTACATGATGTATATTCTCTTTAGTGCAGTATTCTTCGAATTCGTTGGATCTGAAAGCTCCTCCTCGATCACTGATTATGGTCGAAGGATTCCCGAAGGTTTTCTGCTGTAGCTTTAGTCTTTCGATGGCTTCTTGCGCTGTGGTACTTTTAGTTGGATAAAGCCATGTGAATTTTGTAAATGCATCTACGACCGTGAAAATGTGATTGTAATTCTTATTGGTTGTTGGCAGTGGTCCAATGAAATCCACATGATATGTTGATAATGGCGAATCTTCCTTAGGAATAGGATGTAACAGTCCTTCTCCTTTCCCAGTCTTCTTATTTACCACTATGCATTCAACACAGTTTCTTATCACATTCTCAACACACTTTCTCATGTTTGGGAAATAAAAATTGCGTTTCACCAAGTCTTCAGTTTTTACAGCAGCAAAATGTCCAAAAGAATGTGCATGCTTCACAACGTCCACTTGCATCATTTCAGGTACTACCAGTAACTCTTCATCATTATCAATCTTATACAAGACATTATTATTCAAGATAAATTCGGAGGTTTTCCCTGCCTGTAACAGTTTCTTGATGGTTTTGATATATTCGTCACTGTCTTGAGCATTAACAATTTTGTAAGTCAATTCATCACTATTCACAAGCATAACGGGGAATCTGCTCAATGCATCAACGTGTTGCATTTGTTTTCCAGGGCGATGTACTACTTCATATTGGAACTCTTGCATGAATAATGACCATCTGGCAACTTTTGGTGTAAGTTCCTTTTTATCTAGGGTTTTTGCAAATGCCGCACAATCAGTGAAAATTTTGAATTTGGTTCCCAATAAATAATTTCGAAATCTTTTTAAAGCCTGGATAATCGCAAGCACTTCAAGTTCATAGCTACACAATTTTTCTTCCTGGATAGAGGTTTTTTTGCTCATATACTGAATTGGATAATAGCGCCCATCATCACTCTGCTGGAAAAGTATTGCTCCTAACCCCAGTTTACTTGCGTCCGTGTGTAATTCCAGTTTCTGCCCTTCTCTGTAAAGGTGTAACAGGGGTTCGTTAGACAGCGCGTCCTTAAGTTTTTGAAAGGCTATTTTCTGTTCAAAGCCAAATTCGAAAGGTTTTGAGGCTCGTAATAAATCACTAAGTGGTCTTGCTATAATGGCATATGAAGGTATGTATTTTCTAAAATATCCTGTCAACCCCAGGAAACTCTGTACTTCTTTGGCATTTTTGGGTTCAGCAAAACAACGAACTGCTGCAGTCTTCTCTAATGATGGTCGAATGGTACCATTTTCAATGATGTGGCCTAAAAAATTTATTTTCCTCTGCAAAAATCGGCACTTCTTAAGGTTCAGCTCAAGACCATACTTGGAAGCTGTTTCTAACACCCGACTTAATTTTTTATGCGCTTCTTTTTCATTGATAGCTGGGATTATGATATCATCTAAATAAATAACTAAAGTCCCGTCTCTCAATAGGTCTCTAAACACGTAATTGATGTATCTTTGAAAGTAATTGCTGCTGATGGACAAACCAAACGGTACTCTTAGGAATTCATACTGGCCTGACTCTGTTACAAACGCCGTGTATTTTCTACTTGCCTCATCCACTTCTACATGGAAGAAAGCATTTTTCAAATCGAGGGTCGTGAACACCCTTCCATTTTCTAGCTTATCCAACACTTCCTCGATAACAGGTAGCGGATATCTGTCTCTAACTATTCGCTTATTCAGAGCTCTGTAGTCAATGCACAAACGCATCGTATCATCCTTCTTTCTGCACACCACAACAGGCGAAGCAAAGTCAGAGCAACTCTCCCTAATTATCCCTTGTTCCAACCAATCATTTATTTGTTTTTCGACTTCTCTCTTTTCAGGAAGCGACAACCTGCGTGATCTTTGACAAATGGGTCTTTCATCGGTCAGAATTATTTTCATTTTCAAAGCAGTAGTTTCTGTTTTGTTTGGCTCATAATTTTGAACAAGCGCATGAATTTCGTTTCTCAATTTACAGTCAGTAATGTGTGACAGATCAAAAGGGCAATCATCATACGATTCGGATACTCTCACTAAGAACGAAGCTGATGAATCGTTGTTTATATTCGCGCTCTCTAAATGTTTTCCCGTTTCCAAGCATGTACCGCTCATCGGCGCCACCGCCTCCTCTGGTTTCAATAACATGTCGTAAATTTTCGCTGGCAAAATAACTTCCGCAACAATCTCAGAGCTCGCAGCCAAGACCTCTCGCGCTTTCCCGCCTTCGCGTAGCGAAATGCGAAACTTGTAAACCTTCTCCAGCCGGCGCTCACCGAACACACTTGTCAAAACAATCTGAGAATGAATTGGCTTTGCAGCCGAAACAAAATTCTTGTTTACGATTATCGAACTCGCACCACTGTCTACCGTGGCGACTAAGGGTTTTCCGTCTATAAACACGTCGACATACTGGAGCTCACTGAATAAATAGTCATTTTGAGTTGGGATAGAAGTTGAAACGTGATTGATTCCGTATTTTTGGTCACTTTTGTTTTCTGCATTCGACAATTTCTTTGTACAGTTTCTAGCAAAATGCGGTCCCCCACAAACATAACAAGATATAGGTTCTCTACTAGAAAATTTTTGATTTTGTCTCTGAAACTGCCTCGGGGAATGGTTTCCATATTCAAATTTTGTACGATCTTTGATAGCGTCACTTTCATTCCTAGAACGAACATTCGAATAGTTCCGCGTTTCATGCAAAGTTTTATTTTTAGAAACAAAAAAAACATCACAAGTCTTTCCAAGCTCTTCAGGCGTCAGCCACGAGTCGGCCTGTGTGATTTTAACGTGAGAAGCTGTTTCTTGATCTAGTGTGTCTAAAAATTTATCGCTCACCATTAGGTCAAAAAGTTGTTTAAAATCAGAAACATTACGGATTTTGAGATAATATTGGAACATTGCACTTATGCGTGTTGCAAACTGAACATGCGTCTCATTCACCTGCCTTCTAGCTCTTCTAAAGTTAAGTAGACACTCTTGAGCCGTGGGTTGGAATTCTTTCATGATTAAAGATTTAACTAACTCATAGTTATTCATTTCATCATCTTTAACGTACAGTAAAATGCTATGGGCCTTCTCTCCGAGAATATTTATAAGAATTTCGGATTTCAATTTCTCTGGGACATCCTTAACTTTAAACGCTCGTTCCAATGATTGGAAAAAAAGGCTAAAATTTTCCGCTTTTGTCGGCAACTGTATTGTTAGAGTTTTTACACTTTTAATCAAATTTTCAAGATCACAAACCTCAGTATTTGATACATCTTGAGCTGCTACTTCTGCTTTCGATTTGCAAAGTTCTACCTCTCGTTCTATACGTTGGAGCGTTAATTTTTCTAATTCTAGTTTTGAGTTTGTTAGCTGCAGTTCAAGCTCAGCTTTTGGCTGCCGATCCTCAATTATTCGGTTAAGAAGATTCATTACAAATTCCGGGTCATCTTGGAATGCTTTAGATTTCTCTAGTTTATTTTTTAACTCTATAATCGTTTCTTTTGCAATGCACTGCTCACCAATCTCAGTAAGAACATTCACTATGTCCTCTTTGCGCGTATTCTTGTTATAATTAATAGTAGTAGACATTTTTCATAAATCTTTTTCTCAGCAATAGAGTTATAAAAAGGAGATATCCTACCTTTTCTCGCAGGACTCTTGCATCAGTAGTTAACTTCACAGTGTATCCCAAAATGTAACACAATAAATCCAAAAAGTATATCACTATAAATCCACTGATTGTTCTTTCATATTACAGTCACTTATATAAATTAACCACAGTCACTATAAATTTCAAAATTGTCCTCAAAGTCCTCAAAGTCCATCCCGGTCGAGCCCCCAAGTTTATAGGATGGCAAGATGTCTAGGGGAATGATAATGCAACTTTTGCACAAACGAACATTATTTATTATTCTTGGGACATGACAATTACACGGGACATTTACTAGACAGTTATAAGGACATTCAGAATTAAAATAACCGCTCTCTTCACCATTTAACACAATCAATTCGATGCGTGGGCAGTCTCGCGGAGATGACCTAACTCGTCACTCCCTACGACCGCTGTGTCGTTTTTCTCTTCACGCACGTTCTACCTTGCCGCGCAAACGTCAGCGACATCTAGTAGCCATTCTGCACAACGTAGCTATTCCGCAATCTTCTGGTACGGTCTGCCTCTTTCCTATATATATATATATATATATATATATATATATATATATATATATATATATATATATATATATATATATATATATATATATATATATATATATATATATATATATATATATATATATATAATTGCATACTTCTTAATATCAGTGATTTCCGGTAATCGGATGTAATGTCATATGTTTCAGAACGTTTGGCTTAAATATACTTCCATTTGTTACCCCACTGAAAACTTTAATAATAAAATAGCGTTTGAGTCGTTTCAAATAAGAAGAAATATAGATTAAGCTCTACAGGAACACTGACATATATGTGCAGGCTTAGTTTGTTTGTTTTTTAATTTATTATTAAAATCTGGTGGATATCTATTCATTACAGAATCTCTCGTCAAGGAAAACAAAAATCTCGTACGGCATTACTGATATTTTATTGGACTTAATAGCAACGTAGAAATAGTATACGTTAGAACTGTTTGCTGAAGACCATCATTAATATCTGATGAATAAAATACCAGGTATGCAAAACATATACAGCTTCAATAATTGTACTGATTTAAAAATGCAATTTGTAATACTATTTCTATTTTTTGAAGGAATTTTATAAAGTACTTGTGTACAGGTGACGTTCCGAAAAGTATTTTTTCTTAGAAGCTTGTGTTTGATTGCAGGCTTTGTTTAACGCATGATTTTTGCATTGTATCAAATATCCGAGTGGCTGTAAAGGTCACTAGCCTTCTCAAAATGAAACTGAAATTTTCTGGAAGATGGTATGACAAAATAATTTGTGTCCGGCGAACTCGTTACATTTTGGAAAAGTGTACAGAACCTGTATACCCTGAATCATTTGACTCGAAATTCGAAACAACGTTCAACATACTCACGTGTGAGCTTAATGTGAGACTCGCACACGTCGTGGAACCGGGCTCATTCCTAATTGGGAAAAGCCGTTACAGATGCGACCCGTTTTTAAGGAAGACTAGTTGGTACCCGTCAAAACATAACGGCTGGATAGTAATTGAATGTACTAATACACAAATTATACTCAACACATCATTGCCAAATGTTGAAAATCATAATAATTCGAGGAAACAAATTAATGTGTTTAAGCGGCCTCGAGCTTAATGAGTATCTAAAGCCAGATATAAAAATGTCACTGAACATGCGCAGAAAACAATTTTTGTAATTGTAAATTATCGCTCATTAAACAGCGCGAAATAAACAATTTCCATCAGGTTTAATCTTATATTTCACAAACATAATTATCATAAAAATAAAAATGGCAGAGAGAGATCTAGAGAGAGTCCTCGGAATAAACGTGTTTATCATTAAAACATGTCACTGAGCATGCACAGAAACAGTGAGTTTCAAAAGCCAGATTTAAACATGCCACTGGGCATGCACATAAATCAATTTTGAATTGCAAATTACCGCATATTAATAGAAATTGCGGTCACAAAAACCAAATTTGGCAAATCTACAGATTACAATCTTTCCTTTAAGACCAAAATGAAGTCGATGCAGTAGTTTTCTCTCACGGACTGCCCAAAAAGTCGGCTTAGCAACTTAAATATATAGATTGACAGGGTCGTTAACAGCTCAAAGTATACCCGCGCAGATAACAAGGCTGGACACATCCCTGAATTGGATAAAACTTTTCTAAAGAAGAGCATTCTTAAGTGAGATGGACAGACTCGTTCTTTAGGCAAAGTCGTTTGAGCGTGTGATTGGAAATAATCACGACCATAGGGTGTCCAGCTGACGAAAACCGCAAGTCACCACACGCGCGACCGGATGAGCTAAAGAGAAAACCGCAAGAGACTAGGTGCCAACGAAAAACCGCAGGTCTTATGTCCC